>BLBF01000018.1:727220-767115 GCA_015471245.1 Laticauda colubrina | reverse complement strand
CTTCCTTCCTTCCTTCCTTCCTTCCTTCCTTCCTTCCTTCCTTCCTTCCTTCCTTCCTTCCTTCCCATAAGTGACTTTTGGCAGCTCACAAAACATACATAGCAGACCCGAATGATTTCTTTTTTTATTTTGATTGCTTTTTAAAAATTGCATTATACCATTGAGAAGTGATCTCCAAATCAAGAAAGTAACTACACAAAATAAGTAATAATGTGTTGCAGTATCTAAAGGTACTCCTGTGCATAGTCACGTAGCAGAAAATGAATCATACCTGAAAAAGACTGAAGGTAATAAACAACTCCATATTAGGCAAAAGAACTGGCAGGAACAAATAAACTCCAATAAACATCCTTATCTCTAAGACTACTCAATAAAAGAGAACGTGACCAGTCCTCTGGGCGCTCTCATCAAGAAGATTCATTGTGTCCGTGTGGTTCTTCTTAATCGATGCGAGGTCCGGTCACCTAGGCGGGTGATCGAAACTCTGCCAGTTCCCGCCGGGTGATCTCTTCCACTGCGGTATCGAACAAACTTCACAACTGGTGACCCCGACGTGATTCTTGTCCAGGGATACGTCGCCCGACTCCTATACTACGCACCGGGAAGGCAAGCGCTTCGTAAGTATGGGCTCCTCAAAATCCAAAGTTCTCTCCAAACATGTGGAGGAACTTTCCTCTATAGTCGGGAAAGCTAACAACCTGCAAAAGGTTAATGGCACAACTATATATCCTCTATCGAAGAGACAAATTTCTCATTTTCTCCTTTACCTTCAAAAAAATTTCCCTGCTTATCCTGAAGAAGGCACTCTCAAGTCTTCTACATGGGCACGTATTGGCAAATGGCTCCGTAATCCCCCCAGAGCTCCTCCAGACATTTTGTGTACGTGGCAAGCCCTAATGACTGCCATAACGACGATGTTTCCAATTTCAACTAATCCACAAACGGAACAATCTCCTGAAGATACATCGTCTTCCAAAATTGATACTGTTTCAAATTCTGCTCCCCTTAATACCTCTTCTAACCCCTCTTCTCTATATCCTTCGCTAACATCTTTAAATTGTCCACCCCCCTATCAGTTGATTAACACACCGTCTCTAACTTCCTTTGACGAGCCTTTAAAAACCCCTGACAAAACCAATTTGACAGAACCTCCTATCATGAATTCCTTTCAAAAGGCAATACAAACTGGGAAGGTTTCGCCGGAAGACCTTTCCTGTTTTCCTATGGTATTACACACTCCGGCGGGGGCTAACGCTCCCTTTCCTCATTATGTTCCAATGGAATGGGACATATTGAAGGAAGTGAAAACTGCCACTGTTAAATACGGTCTTCAGTCACCATATGTCCGTACACTTATGGAAAATATGGCAACTAATTACCGTATCTTATTTTCTGAATGGCAAGCTATGGCTAATATGTTACTCACTTCCTCACAATTGGCTTCATGGCATAATGATTATAGAATAGCCATCCAAGCCGTGGCGGCTGCTGGTTTACCACCGAATGTAACAATAGACCATTTATTATGCCAAAATACTATAATTACTCCTCAGCAAGAAATTACAATTGGCATTCAAGGATACAATTTAATGAAAAATGCTGCTTTAAATGCTTTCCGCCGCATACCCGATTCTTCGCAACCTACTTTGTCCTTTGCGAAGATTCTTCAGGGAACTTCTGAGCCCTACTCTACCTTTATAGACAGACTGTCTGATGCCATTAACAGACAAATTGACAATCCGCTTGCACAGGCTGAATTACTAATAAAATTAGTAGTCTCTAACGCTAACGCAGACTGTCAGGCGGTACTAAAACCGCTGCAATCAATACCACATCAAATTCTGGCAGATTATATCAGAGCCTGCCAAGATGTTGGCACGGAAGCACATCGTGCCCGTTCTAACGCTTCTGCCCTTGCTTCTGCGCTGTCCTCCATCTTCCCTATGACTGTGCCTTGTCAAGGAAACTGGGAAATTGTGGAAAACTGGGTCATTTTAAAAGTCAATGCAGGGCTCGGGGAGGGGGAAATGCTCCAAAAAGAAAAACCTTTGCCCAATCCACCAAGCCTAAAACCATATGTCCAAGGTGCCGTAAGGGCTATCACTGGGCGAGCCAATGCCGATCCAATCCTCAGCAGGGACAGGCTTCGGAAAACTAATTGCGGGGTTGGCAACTAGCCCCGACAATAAGGTTGCAAATCAGAATGCATTCCCTGCTGAATTATCAGAAGATGTAGTTTATGAGGACGTAGGAGCAGTCATTACTCTTCCCCTCACTATAACTACACAACACCCTATTGCATCTGACTGTCCTGCTTTGCTGATCCCCACCTCCGCTCTGATAATAGAAGGAGTAATAGCCGCTCCTTTTCTTTACAATGTTTACTCTATAAATTGTTTGTCCATGGCAGTAATGGGAAATCGCCCCTTTTTTCTAAAAAAGGGCATGATTGTAGCTACCTTTATACTTCTTTTGCACTCCTCCGATTCCCTTTCCTTTATGGCTTTGCAACGACCTGTACAGACCTCGAAACCTTTACTCACGGTTATTCTCAACAACCGATCCTTTTCAGGTCTCGTTGACATGGGTGCTGACGCTTCTGTTATTTCTGCCTCTGAATGGCCCCCTGAGTGGCCGCTCGACCCTTCACCGGCAGTTCACGGTGTGGGAGGAGCTCAAGCTGCTCAGGTCAGCTCTAACTGGTTGTCTGCTTCTATTGCTGGGGTTTCTACTATCGCGCACATAAAACCCTATGTGCTTCCGCTGTCCTTTAACCTGTTGGGACGGGATCTCCTATCGCAATTGCAAGCTACCATTTCTTTTCCCTGACGATCTTCCTTATGCCTCATACGCTACCGCTATCTTTGACTACCTCTGTACCTGTCTGGGTTGATCAATGGCCTCTCCCGTTAGAAAAATTAAATGCCCTAAAAGAATTGATCCATGCTCAAAAAATTGCTGGACGTATTGAGCCGTCCACAAGCCGCTATAATACACCGTTTTTTGTGATAAAGAAAAAAATCCGGCAAATGGCGCCTATTACAAGATTTACGCGCCATAAATGCCATTATAAAACCAATGGGGGTTTTGCAATGTGGACTACCTAACCCCAATCTCATACCTTCAGATTATGATCTAGTGATCATAGATTTAAAAGACTGTTTCTTCTCTATCCCCCTTCAAAAACAAGACAGGCAAATATTTGCATTTACTATACCTGAATTAAACAATTCTCAACCCACCCAACGATATCAATGGAAAGTGCTACCCCAGGGCATGCTTAATTCACCAACTATGTGTCAGGCTTATGTTAAAGAGGCATTACAACCTTATAGAGCACTCTATCCCAACTATCTTGTATATCATTACATGGATGATATATTAATAGCAACCGCAGGTGAGAAGGGCGTTATACAAGAGAGCCTACCCCAGTTGACAACTATATTACAGGCGGCAGGACTTTACATAGCACCTGAAAAAATACAGCGCAAATATCCATTCACATATTTAGGTCATAAGCTTTTACAGGCTGCCGCTACTCCCGCGCTGCCTATATTGTCATTACCCTCTAACCCCACATTAGTACAGCTTCAGCAATATCTTGGCACTCTCAACTGGGCCAGACCATATCTCTCTCTTACCACTGCTCAGCTCTCTCCGCTCTTTAATGCTCTAATAGGTCTAAAACATCCTTCAGATAAAGTAATTCTCTCCAAGGATCATAAGGATGTCCTGCAATTAGTTAACAGGACATTAACTCATCTATGGGTGGATCGAGTAAGTGACAATCACCCGCTATACCTTGTTCTCCTTAACACTCCAATGCTCACTACGGGTATATTATTACAAATCCCACCCTCGCCAAAGAAATCCCTGCACATTATAGAATGGTTACATTTACCCCATACTCCTCGTGTCACTATCTCTACCCGCCACATACAAATTGCACAGATTATACATAAGGGACGACACAGGGCAAAAACTCTAATTGGATATGACATAGACACCTTATATGTTCCCCTGAAATTAACTCAATGGGAGCCACTATATCAGTCATCTGCCATCATACAGGATGCCCTGGCTGATTGGGTAGGACATACGTCGTGTCACCTCCCCTCTGATCCTAGGCTTCAACTCATAAAAGTCATCCCTATATCCTTCAGTAGTCCCATCACCTCGACCCCCATTCCTGCTGCTCTCACGGTTTTTACAGACGGCTCCAAAACCCATGGGGCATGTACATGGACATATCTTAACACCTGGCATAAAAGGCTAACTCTTCCACAAACCTCTGCACAAAAGGCAGAATTGGCCGCATTCAATATGGCCCTTGCCCTGTTCCCACACCAATCAATTAATGTGATCTCTGATAGTCTATATGTTACTCAGCTGGTTAATAATATCTTTGAAGCATATATATCCCCTGCTACTCCGCATGATCTGTATGATTTACTAAGTGATCTACAGGTCCTGCTGAATAAACGCAAATGCCCCCTCTTTCTAGCCCATATACAAAGTCACCAAAACCTACCTGGGTTCCTATCAGAAGGCAATCAAAGAGCCGATGAAGCGTGTATTGCATGCCCAATTACCATTAAAGCACCTATGCCTATTGCACTCACAGCTTCTCAGAGCCATGAATATTTCCATCAAAACAAAAGAGCCCTTGTAAAACAATTTGGAATTACCATGGCTGAAGCAACAGCCATTATTCAACAATGCCCTACTTGTAGTAAGCAGAGTAAAGGCTTAGCTCAAGGCACCAACCCCAGAGGGATTCAAGCATGTGAAACCTGGCAAATGGATGTTACTCAATTTATCCCATTTGCACCTTGGAAATATTTGCATGTATCGGTGGACACCTTTTCGGGTTTTATTATGGCAACTCCACAAAGAGGTGAATCCACCAAACATGTAATTAATCATTGTATTCGAACCTTTACAGTGCTGGGATGTCCACACACGCTAAAAACAGACAATGGGCCAGCTTATATTAGCACCGCCTTTGCGGAATTTTGCCATAAGTGGTCCATTGTTCACAAATTTGGTGTACCATTTAATAGTCAAGGGCAAGCTATCATTGAAAGAGCTAACCAAACCCTGGAGTTAGCTCTTCAGAGGTATATGGGGTCAAATGGCCACCCGAGGCCCCCCAACCTCTCAGCACTGCAAAACATTCTCAACGTATGCCTATATACGTTGAACTTTCTGAACCTCACTGGAACCCCTCCTCTCACCCCAGCCTCTCGACATTTTTCAAAACCTCCTGTTCCCACTTCCAGACCCCTTGTTTATTACAGGCATCTACCAGATCCTGCTTGGAAAGGACCAGCAGAGCTTATAACATGGGGTCGAGGCTACGCCGCTATCCAATTGCCTGATAAAGTTTTGTGGATTCCAGCATGCTGCGTTCGTCCTTTCCATCCATCTTCCCACGACAAACGCAATGACGCATCTGATTGTCAACCAGATACTGTTATCCCTGTTTGGTTTTTTGGTGGCACATAATATTAACCCACACCGCGCCTTATCAATATGCTGGACGGTCAAAGACTCTCAGGGTGAATTATTAACTCAACTTTGCAATATGACTCGTTTAGACCTATTTTTCCCGCAGCTGCAGTTTGATTTTGTGGAAATGCTTCATGGTGTTATTCCTTATAAAGACTTTATTAATTCTGCTTCCTGGCCTCCCCAACCCTATCCCTCACATGTATATAATTGCTATTTTTACTTCTGTCCTGGACACTCTCAAACAGCAGATGATAAATATCAATGTGGGGGTGTCGCGGACACATTCTGTAAAAATTGGGGATGTGAAACGACCGGTTATATGTCATGGACTCCACACAAGCCTGATACCTACATCTCCATCGGAAGATCTACCACCAGGAAAAAATGCGATTTTGGAGAGACATCTTCCCGGAACACTCGGTGTAATAACATCACTATAACTTTTCTATCAAAGGGCAAAGACTCTCCCTTATGGGATCAAGGCATGAAATGGGGGGGATGGATGTATGATCCTTCAGGTTATGATTATGGCAATGTATTTTATATCCAAAGACATGTGACCCTACCATCTACTAACCCTATAGGACCTAATTCAAATATCAAATCTTCCTTTCTACAACCGTTAAGCAATCCTACTAATCCAATTCTCTCTTTAATCTCTTCATCATATGCCTTTTTGAACGCCACCTCCAATTTTACTCATCAACCCTGTTGGCTCTGCATATCTTCCACTCCACCCTTTTACGAGGCAGTAGCCTCATCAGAGGCTTTTTCAAACCAAACCACCGATCATCAATGTAGATGGAAGAACTCTACCATTACTGTTACCTCTGTTATAGGTGCTGGATGTTGTTTAGGTAACATTCCCTCCAATTATACCCAGTATTGTCATAATGGTTCTACTCACTATAAATGCCAGATCTACTTAGGAAAGGGAAGAACCAGCATTGGAGAAGGATATAATCAGGTCTACACTTCTATGGGAGGGAACATTAATGATCGATTAAAAGGACAATATTTTGTAGCCGGAAACACTTCTATTTGGGCATGTTCCACAGGTGCTACCAGCTGTGTATCCGGAGATGTACTTATACAACAAAAGGCCTTTTGCATACAAGTAATGTTATTACCAAAAATTGAATTATATAAGGATCCCGAATTTGTCTCCCTTCTAGAACCTGAGATGCTTCTTAGAGCCAAAAGGGAAATTGTAACTGCTCTTACATTATCGGTTTTGCTAGGTTTGGGAACAGTAGGAGCTGGCACAGGCATAGGCGCTCTCATTCATAATACCAATCAAATAAGTAGACTATCGGCTGAAATAGATGAAGACTTAAAAACCTTAGAAGTCTCCATCTCAGCTATGCAGGAATCACTCACTTCCCTAGCTGAAGTTGCACTACAAAATAGAAGAGGCCTTGATCTGTTATTTTTAAAACAAGGAGGCTTATGTGCAGCTTTAGGAGAGGACTGTTGTTTCTATGCCGATTCATCTGGAGTAGTCACAGATTCCTTAAATAAATTAAGGGAACGACTGAAGAATAGAGAGATAGAACGGCAACAGTCGATGGGATGGTTCCAAAGCATGTTTCAAATATCACCATGGTTAACTACATTGCTTTCTGCACTTATAGGACCACTCATATTGCTAATATTACTGTGTACTATTGGACCTTGCATGCTTTCAAAAATACTTAACTTTTTGCGTAATCGACTATATAGCATGAATGAAGTCATCACAGATACTCACACAAAGATCAATAGCCTTACATGCAATATGGAAAAACAAGCCTTGTTACAATTTTCTGGTAGTGACTATGAGGAACCTGATATCATGAAAGAAGATATGATCTCTCTTATGGACCTGGGGAGCTATGGGTCGGAGGACGTACCGCTCGCCATTAGTAAGAATAATATCATAAATAAATAAAAACAGATGAGATGTTGCAGTATCTAAAGGTACTCCTGTGCATAGTCACGTAGCAGAAAATGAATCATACCTGAAAAAGACTGAAGGCAATAAACAACTCCATATTAGGCAAAAGAACTGGCAGGAACAAATAAACTCCAAAAAACATCCTTATCTCTAAGACTACTCAATAAAAGAGAACGTGACCAGTCCTCTGGGCGCTCTCATCAAGAAGATTCATTGTGTCCGTGTGGTTCTTCTTAATCGATGCGAGGTCCGGTCACCTAGGCGGGTGATCGAAACTCTGCCAGTTCCCGCCGGGTGATCTCTTCCACTGCGGTATCGAACAAACTTCACAATAATGATAATGCATCAAAATCAATTGACAAAATTAAGAGGCGCACATCCCAAACAATCTATTAAAATAATTACATTTTCAAATTCTTCTAGAAGGGGATTGTTGGACCTAATTGTACTTCTACCTATGAGACCTTTCCAGAGAACCAATCTTACTACGGCCCCTTTGACTTCTTAAAATGGGGAGAAAATAGCTGTTTCTGCCCACATGATTCATTCAGCTGTGCCAACACCAATGGAGAGATGCAGTCCTGCAAATAACCAGACACTGAGTTGTATTATAAAATAGAGTAATAAATACTATTTCTATTCCATCAATTGCCGTATTACATATGTACCATTGTACAATGTTGCTTTCTTTTTTCCCAGTATGAAGTAGAGCTAATCTAATTGATGGAAATTGGTAGTAGATGAAGTGTTGGAATCGCTATAGGGGTGAAAATAAAATAATATGTGTTCAAGGCTGTGCTTAATGAAGTTCCCTGAGTGACAACACTCACTATCTCTCAGTCTAAGTAACTTTGCAGGGTGCTTGTGGATATAAAGGAGAATTACTTACTAATTAAATATATTATTCTAATACATGTGCATGCACACATATACACACACACATACACACATACGTGTATGTATGTATGCATGTATGTTAGAACAGCAACTATAATACGCATCCCTAGCCTTTCATAGGGTTCAATAACCATTGTTCAAAAACAAAAAATGATGTTTATAAAGATCGCAAATTAGCAGAAGCACAAACAGCAGGGAAGTTAGAAGCTAAATAGCATTTTTCTTTCTTTTCCTTTTTTATTTGTTGCCTATTTTGATTGGTCTATTGTATTCCCCCCTCTTTCTTCAAACTATTTAATACTTTAGTATTAAGCATTCAGGTTAAGGCAGGAACATTTCTTGTAGAATAAACACTTTACTGTGCTAATAATCTCTTGCCTGTATTATGTATTCCTCATAATAATATATATTTTTTTAAAAGGCAAAACTCATGGATAACATCATGGATATGTCTGTGTGGAGAATATAAAAAACATTGACAAGGAGTATCAAATAAAGTTCATCTATTATACTTGTATTAGTCTTTTTTGAGAGAAAGTGAGACAGCTTTTTTTTAAAAAGTATATTATTATAAGACATACATAATACAGGCTAGAGATTATTAAAACAACAAAGTGTTTATTCTACAAGAATTGTAGGGAGAAGGAGGGAGCAGGAGGGAATTTTCCAATATCCCAATTCCCCCTTTCCCAATCTGATTTGTGTTCCTGCATTCCATTTATGGTAGTTTCACTCCCCCCCCCCCCAAAAAAAAATAACAACCGTAGATGAATGGTAAATAAATCTTTGGGTTTCACAATCATCACAATAACTGGAAGGGTTCTCCTTAGGCACCAATTAGACTGTAGTTTAGTAAATAACATCCAGATTCTAGCAGGCAGAGAAAAGGGGAGTCCTTTGCCATTGAAGGAACACAGGTATGAATAGGAACATGTTCAGAAACAGTTAGCAATAATAGACCAAAATAAACTGATGAGTATATATTTTTATTTATTTTTATTTATATACATTCCCATTTCTCAAAATATTAAAATTAATTTAAGATTGAAAATTTGTAAAATTATAAAATATAACACATTATAAAAAAATTTAAAGGTAAAAAATGTTAATGGCCCAATCAGAAGACCTTCACTCCCAAAGCCCAAATCTGTTTTTATGGCTCCTAAGGTTGACTCAGTAAATAGTTTGAAAGTTTAAAAGAACTAGAACTACAAATAGATCTCATGTTTTGATGCTTCAACAGGTTAGGATTAAATGTTCTCACTTTTTCCCCTAAAGGTTTTCCTTAGGTTTGTTGTTTTGGCATAGACATAATGTGACGATACTTGCAACTCCTTCTGTGGAGATGGCGAGAATCAAATTTCACAGATAAATGGAATAGGAGTGATGGTGTGAAAGATTTCAGCAAACCTAACCTATACCCATAATAACAATGATAAATCAACCCCAGGAAATGAAAGCAAATACGACTTTCAAGTCTCCCAATGGGAATATCCTTCTTCCCTGTCTGATATTTAAATTTATCTATGATGCAATTAAAAACAACATTTTGCTACTAAAATAAACAGATTAATAAAATAAACAGATTAAACAGATTAATTAACAGTCTAAATGAGTATATACTTCCTAAGCTGTATTACTAGGGTTCTTTTCCTTTGTGGATTTAGGAAGTATAGCCTCAATAGTAATTTAACTACGAAGCCTTCTTTATACGGTAGTTTCCTGCAACTCTTTCAATGTTCAAAAATACTTGGCATGTGAGGAATCAAACTATCATCACTAAAGTACAGTGCCAGCAAAAAAGATTGTGTGGGAAGCCAACATTTTTCCAGGTGAACTGAAACAACCAAGATAACTTCTTACTTCAATATCCATTTCAAGGAACTTATAACAGAAAGCTATAATATAAATCAGAGACAGATATGCCCAACTATAATTGGTTTATTTATATGGTCTCAATAAATAGCAACAGAACAATTGCAATGTATACATACTTGTGTGTGTGTGTGTGTGTGTGTGTGTGTGTAGTGTATGTGTGTACATGTGTGTGTATGTGTTCATATATGTGTGTGTGTATGTGTGTGTGTTTTCTTAAGTTTTCGCGGGTATCTATATGTATGGTATTCAGCTTTGTTTGGGTATTTTCCCAGGTTATTATAGTTGTGCTTTTAAAGTTTTAGCAACGTTTCGGCAGAATCTCATCTGCCATCATCGGGCTTCTGTATAGTGCTCGTCTGTGAGTCAGACTTTCACAGCTGTTTCTGTTTTAAACTTGCCTACTGTTGTGTTAGAATGGTTTTTTTCTTCATCCTGATTGGTTGGGAGTCTTGGTCTGTGTTTATTGGTCTTGCTTTGTTCTGCTTGATTGGTATTTCTAATATCTTCTGTCTGTTTTGTAGTGGTTTTTTTACTTGATTGGCTGGCAACATTGTATTTCCTGTATTGGAGGTTTTTAGTGCAGCTTGGCTTCGAGTAAATGGATGGCTATCATTTATTAGAAAGCTAGGTTACATCTGGGTACCTGGTTGGGGTGTGTTTGAGCTGGAGGTATCAGGGGTAGGCTAGCACCAAATTTAAAACAGAAACAGCTGTGAAAGCCTGACTCACAGACGAACACAATACAGAAGCCTGATGATGGCAGATGAGATTCTACCAAAATGTTGCTACAACTTTAAAAGCACAACTACAATGACGTGGGATAATACCCGAAGGAAGCTGAACAGCACAGACACACACACACACACACACACACACATATATGTATATGTATATGTATGTAGTATTTAGGTTTTTTCAGGTATTTTCCCACATCTTAATATTTGTGCTTTTATTACAGCGACTTTTCAGCAGAATCTCATTTGCCATTCTCAGGCTTCTGTATTGGGTTCTTTTGAATCTTGTGTGGCTGCCAAGCCTGACACACAAGATTAAAAAGAACCCAATACACAAGCCTGAGGATGGCAGATGAGATTCTGCCGAAACGTCACAATAATAAAAGCACAAATATTAAGATGTGGGAAAATACCTGAAAAAACTAAATAACATACATATAAATACCCACGAAAGCATAACACACACACACACACAATGAAACAATAGTTCATTCAACTACTTTATTCCTGTTCACTTTGTGCTATAATCCTATTCTTCCCATTATCAAGTAAAGTTAATTTCAAAGCTATTCTGATTTTAAAAATGAATAAACTATGCATTATGTCATCATCTTTGAATGTCACATTGAAGAGAAGAACACACTGATCAAAGTTGCTCTGAGATAGATAAAAAGACAGATTGATAAACAAATTCTAGTATCATCAGGAACAGAACAGTATAAGATAATTACTTTACTTATGAAAGTGACTTCAGCACTTTTCCCCTTCTACCCATATTATTCTAAATAATGCTAGCTGATATAAATAGAAATGGCTAAACGGTGGAAATAAGTGGGTGGGTCTCATAATTATTTGAACTACAGACTGAATTAAGAACATCAAGATCTTTTGACCTGATGGACAAATAAGTCAGCTTCATACTCTCACAGGTTTTTCTCATTGTACTAATACGGAAAGTTAAGTTTAAAATTGGATTACATTTGTGTGAATTTCTCAAATGTAACCAATATTTGCTCTCTACCTAAATCCCATTGATAATGTAACAGAGCAGTTATGAGTCATGTACTACAAATCACATAACATGTTACAAATGAAAAGCTTCATAGACTCATGAATTATATAGGACTTTTCTGTAGCTGGATTGAACTAAGCAGTGTCAGGTCTGTATAGATTTTAGATGATTTAGAAATTGCCAAGAAATTCCAGGCCTGTGGACTAAACTAGAAAGCTGAAAAACACTATCATGAAAGAAAGCAGCAGCAACAAAACAATACAAATGTTTAATTCATTAATCCATTAATTCTTCAGAGGAGATTTTGTACCAAAACATTTCAAATTTATTATATTCTTCATTCATGGGGAGGGCAGGAGATTAGCTGCAGGCTCAAATATGAAAGATGGAACAAAATATCCTGAAGAACGTTTAGTATCTCAGTTAATAAAAGCAATAATTCTATATAATTGTATATAATTGTTTAGAGAAGATCTCTTAGTTGACATATATTATTGTATGCTGCTCTTATATATGAAAGAATATGCCCTAATTTTCACTACATATTTTGAGTCTCCATTCCCTTCCCCATCCGCCAAATAAAGAAATTATCTTTGAAATGGCAAGGTTATCAGAGTTCAGATTTTATTTCATAATTAAGAACTTGCCAGGATCCTGAATTTTTTAAATTATTTCAATTCCTCCAGCCATCCACTGTGCATTACAGACAATCCTTGATTTATGACCATAATTGAGCCAAACTTTCATGTTACTAAGCAGGACAATTGTTAAGTGATTTTTATCCCATTTTATAAACTTTCTTGCCACAGTTGTTAAATTAGTAACATGGTTGTTAGTGAATTTAGCTTCCCCATTGACTTTGCTTGTCAGAAGGGTGATCCTGGGACACTACAATCATCATAAATATGAGTCAGTTGCCAAGCATCATAGGAGACGTGATGTTGTAATGGTTAGAATGCAGTATTTCAGGTTAACTTTGCCCACTGCCAGGAGTTTAATCCTGATTGGCTCAAGGTTCACTCAGCTTTCCATCCTTCCGAGGTTGGTAAAAAGAGATCCCACATTGTTGGGGGCAATATGTTGGCATTTGTAAACCACTCAAAAGTGTGCTGTAAAGCATTATGGAGCATTATATAAGTTTAAGCACTATTGCTATCTGCATTTTGATTATATGTCTGTGGAGATGCTGCAATGATCGTAAGTGTGAAAAATAAGTCACTTTTTTCAGTGCCATTGTAACTTTGAATGGTCACTAAACAAACTGCTGTATGACGAGGAATATCTGTACTTAGTTTACTAAGTTTATTGTTGAAAACAATATAAAAAAAACAAATATAGAAAAGGTTTGTTTGCTTGGGGGGTGCAACCCACAAAAGTTAGCAAAAAAAAACAACTCATACCCCAAAAGTGGGCTCACAAAATATTCTGGACTTGCACCTCTGGAAATAGCTAGGCATTTGGAATATATCTAAAAATAAATTAAAATCAAAAATGTATTAAAAGGGGAGGGAAAAACACATAAATGCAATAGGAATGGATGATGAGAAAGATCTTCAAGAGGCATCTAAGAGGTAAAACAGAAGGTGCCTTGTAAACTTCAGAGTGCAGTAGTTTTAACAAAAAAAGTGACTTAACTTTCATATTTTGCATGTTCAACACATATAGGACAACCTCCCCCCACTCTTTGGCCACAGTGTTCCACCAGGTCTGTAATAGTGAGTGATTTACTACCTTGTAAATCACTTTACTACCTTGTTATAATATAATAAATAACTCAATAACACGTGAAGTGACAGTGCAAAGCTAATCTCTTCATTCAGCAGTGGGAGGTGCTTCAGTCTCTGCATGTCTAGGCTGGGCTTAATTTGTGGAATGCTCTTCCTTTGACAGGACCAAACTCTTCCAGACGAAGTGCCAGAGAGGATGAAGGCCTGGATGGAGATGACTATCCATCAGGGAATTGCAGTAGGCCTACAACATGTGGTTCTGACCAGGGATCACCCTGCACATGCTGAGTATTATTCACAATCAGTTCGATCATTGGCCAGGTTGGAGCAACACTATACCCAGGTACAGCTTCAAGGGGATATGCTCCTCCAAGGGCTGCAGGAGGAGGAGCAGGAGGAGAAGGAGACAGAAGAAGTAGAGTACATTGATCCAATGGAACAGATTGAATTGGGATGAATACATGACAGTGACCTGGCCCTTTCAGAAGTGGACCCCTTAGAAAGGGGATGTCTGAGGATGAGGGCCTTGTTCCTGACCAACTTGTATTTACAGGCTTATTCCACCCACAACTATTCAAATCACTATTATTTAAGGCCAAAAACACTGCGCACATGGACAAGCCAGCCCCTTCTACCACTCCAACTTCTTCAGAAAAGGGACCAGAACATTTAATTTTCAGCCAACTGGTAGTCAAGGCAGATGTGATTCCAGTTCCTCACATGTTTGCAGACCTGGTATAGAAACAGTGGGCTTCTGCAGCAGTGTACCCTGCCCCCATGGGTTATGACAGGAAATACTTTAATTTGGCCCCTGATTTCTTAAAATTGTTGAATACTCCCAAGGTAGACAAACCTATTGTGGGATTAGCATCCTCATCCTCCATTCCCAGTGAGGCACTGGAGGCATTAAAGCCAGAGGAAAAGTGGACCAAGCTGGCCCTATGCAGGGCCCATCAGTCTGATGCATGGGCTGTCAGAGCGACCATGGCCGCTTCCTTCTTTACCCATTCTTCTCTCAGATGGCTCTGGCTCTTACAGGAGAATGTCCCAATTCCAACATTAGAGCACACCAATACATTGCAAAAGTTATTGCAGCCGCTGAATTCTCAGCTGATGCAATCTTTCATGCAATTAAGTTTTCAGCCAGAGCCATTACTTCACATGTCACAGTGCGATGCTTACTATGGTTAAAACATTGGCAAGCAGATATTAAGCACAAATGCAAGCTAGCTTCATATCCTCTTGTGGGAGACAGACTGGCCCTTCCCTCGATCTGCTGCTTATCAAAACTCAAAACAAAAAGAAAATTCTACCTTCCCTTTTTCGGAAGTCAGATCCCAGAAACCCTCAGTCCTTTCAGAAGAGATCCTTTTGGTCCTTTTATCAGGGACCTTTCTCAACCAGATACCAGAGATCCCCATCTTTCTGAGCAGGACAGCAGCCAGAGAGGTCTGACTTAGAGGATAGGAGCCAAAGAGGTGGCCAGTCCAAGAGATCCTTTCGAGGAGCAGGAAATAGACTTTTCTGGTGTCCAAGATAACTCCATGGACCTGACTCCCATTGGCAGCCACCTTAAATTATTCGCGGACCAATGGGACTCCTTAATGTCTGATTCCTGGGTCAGAGACACGATCAGATTCGGCCTTGTGATAGAGTTTCAATCCACTCCCCCAGACTTCTTTATGTCCTGCCTTCTTTACAGAAATCTGGTTTAAAGAAATCTTATGGAAACAGCTATCTAACACCTACTGGACATACGAGCCATCCAACCAGTAGCTACCAAATGAGGGCGAGGTTTCTATTAACATCTTTTTGTTGTTCCCAAAAGTTCGGGGAGTGGAGAGCAATTCTAGATTTGAAATGTCTTAACTGATTCTTAGTATATTGCAAATTTAAAATGCACACCCTGCAATCCATCTTACTCAGCATCAGAAAAGGTGATGTCCTTATGTCCGTATATCTGACGGAGGCATACTTACATATTCCTATTTGGCCTTCCCACTATAAATTTCTACAATTCTGTTATAATAACCACCATTTTGAACATGTGGCTCTTTCTTTCTGACTAGAATCTACCCCCAGGACCTTCACAAAGGTTCTTGCAGCTCTTGATGCTCATCTCTGAGGTATACTTGTACGACTCCAGTGTTACCTTGATGATATATTAATTTTGTCATCTTCCATTCATCAAGCACTCAGAGATACTCAGACCACATTACAATCCCTACAACTACATGGGTTCTCAATAAATTGGAAAAAGAGTCAATTAACACCAATGACTCGATTAATCCATCTCGGGGCAGTCATAGAAACAGTGGAAGGCAAAGCTTTCCTGTCACCAGATAGACAAAACAGCATCCATCAATTAGTTAAGGAGATCAGTTCAAAAAAGGGTACCCCAAGCTGACCTATCAAAATTGTTAGCCAAGATGATCTCATGTATATCTATTATTCCTTGGGCCCACCTCCACACTAGATCCCTCCACTGGTTCCTGCTCCCGTACCAGCGATCCGGCCAAAGCAACTCCAAATACAAGGTCAAGGTTCCATCAAAGGTCCTCATATTTCTCTACTGGTGGACCAGACCAGTCATAAACAGAAGTTGTCTCTTCAAACAGCCCCACAGACTTGCCATCACCATCGATGCCAGCCTGTTTGGATGGGGAGCTCACTTTCAATTGCTCACAGCCCAAGGCCACTGGTCCTCCATAGAATGGTCGTGCAGCATAAACTGGCTGGAGCTTCGAGCAGTACACCTGGCTCTCCGCAGCTTCCTTCCACAGGTACACGATCAACACATATTAATATTGACCGACAATGTGACCACGAAAGCTCACATAAACAAACAAGGGGGAATTCAGTTGAAACACATCATGCAAGAAGCAGAGTGTTTGTGTTGTTAGGCAGAGAGCAACTTGCTTTCCATCAGAGCAGAACTCATTTCAGCACTGTTGTATACACAGGCAGATTGGCTAAGCAGGGCCATGATAGATCAATCGGAGTGGCGCCTCCATCTGACCCTCTTTCAAGAGGTGGTCAGGACATTTGGACCCCCAATGGTAGACCTGTTCGCTTTCCCCCTCAACGCTTAGCTCCCGAGATTGCTTTCCAGATACCTCTTGCAAGGAGCAGAGAACTTCAATGCACTCCGTTGCCGTTGGCCCCCAGGGCTTCTGTATGCATTCCTGCCACTTCCACTGATCCCCAAGATCATCCAGAAGCTGCTCAATGAGAGGGTGGAGCTGCTTCTGGTAGATCCTTACTGGCCCAGACAGCCGTGGTTTGCAGACCTCCACAGTCCGTATCACCACCATGGAGAATTCCGCCAGACAGGGTCTTGTTAACCCAGGGACCCCTTCAACATCCGGACCCTCAATGGTTGTACCAGACCGTCTGAAGAGCGAACAGTTTTCCAGCAGTTATCGCCACCATCCAAGCTGCCAGACCCCCCCCCCCCAACAACTCACATTTACAGTGCCACGTGGTCCAGTTTCTGTAAATGGTGTATCAAGTCTCAAACTGATCCCATCTCTCCATCTGTGGCTCAAATCCTAGAGTTCTTACAAGAGGGGCTTAACAAGGGATTATCACCTGATACATTGAAAAGGCAGGTAGCAGCCTTGGCATCAGTTATCACTTGTGAAGGTCCACTATCTCCCATCACCCACACAAATAGAGCTTCCTTCCAGGAGCCAAAAATTTACACCCACCAGCGGTTCACCGTTATCCCACCTGGGACCTTAACAAGGTCCTCATTGCACTCACTAAGTACCCTTTCAAACCTTTGAAATCACCAAGTCTCCAATTTCTGACATATAAAATAGTTTTTGGTCCTTCGCCCTGATCCTCCGTTTATATCCAAAATTAACTTGGCTTTTCACAGGGTACAAGAGCTGATACTTCCTAATTTTTGTCCCAAACCATCCCAAGGGTTGGAACTATAATGGCATCGGCTTGATGTGAGGTGAGCATTGTGAATATATATTGACCGCACAACGACTTTCAGAAAAATGGAAGCCTTATTGGTATCATTTCAGCCCAACACTCAGGGATGCAAGGTCTCATCTTCTACAATAGGCCGTTGGCTATGGGCCGCGATAGCGAAAATGTATCAGACTCAACCGCTACAGGTCCCAGGGGCATAACAGCTTATTCAACAAGGAGTGCCACAACATCGGCAGTGTGGGCCACACAGGCACCAATAATTGAAATTTGTTGAGCCGCAACGTGGGCCTCTCCATCACCCTTCATTAGGCATTATAAAATCAATGTGTTTGCATCCACTGAGTTTTGCAATGGGTCGATTGGGACCAGGAGGGGATTACAAGCCAGACGGAGTCCCTCCTATAGGACAGGCCAAGCTTTGGTATGTCCCACTACTGGATGCTCTGAACAGCTCATGGGAGAAAGGGCATTGGTACTTACCTGACACGCCTGTTCTCTTTGAGCTGTGAAGAGCATCCAGCCCCACCCTTTTTTCCGTCTGGTGGGGTCCTGTTTTGGCCAACGAATTGTTAGGGCATTGAGGACGAGGTTGTTTATTTCTCTTGTCTTCGCCAAAACTGGGGAACGCTGGGGAGGAGTCCCGTGGAGGAGGAGGAGTATTCCACAAATTAAGCCCAGCCTAGACATGCAGAGACTGAAGTACTTCCCACTACTGGATGCTCTTCACAGCTCCCTCCTACCACGATTCTGTAAAAAGCTAGAATAGCAAAATGCGAGATCAAAGATACAAGCAACTATCCAAGGCAGTGGAACAGCCCACTGAATTTAATCAAGGATTGCATGTATTAAACTCACAGATTAAACTTAATGAATAGAGAGTGGAAATGCCTAAAAATAACTCAGGAAGTGTTGCAACAAAGGCAACGAAGATAAACAATTATATTAACCCAGGACCATATTACACATCAGTTGACTGCATCTGGCATGCAGAATATTATAGGGCAGATAACTGGTTTATATATGCATGCCAATGTGAGATTCATGACAGAATGCTGTTGTGTTCATATCTCAAAATAATCAGAAAAGATAGTTACAACAACCTAAATAATGCATGTGAACAGCAGTGTTTCTTTAAAAAAAAAAAAAAACCAAGGATTTACTTCATTGAGTGCTAATGTTCATGAATAACAATGATTCCTTCTAAGGATCCCACAGTGCTGTCAAAATGAAAAAGTACAAAATGCTCATTTT
Source organism: Laticauda colubrina (assembly GCA_015471245.1). Taxonomy (NCBI): domain Eukaryota; kingdom Metazoa; phylum Chordata; class Lepidosauria; order Squamata; family Elapidae; genus Laticauda; species Laticauda colubrina. The sequence continues at coordinate 748,221 of BLBF01000018.1, read as the reverse complement.
TAAAATCTCAGCCCTAACAAGTTTTTTTTTTCAAAAAATTTTTTTTTTATTAATTTTCTACAAACAGACAAACGTACAAAACATTAAAAACATCTACTCTCATATATACTTCCGGTGTATCGGTTGGTTCATCAGTTTTGTGCATTCATTTTATAGTGTCAATTACAGTTATATTGCATAACCACTCATATTGTCAATCCATATTCTAATATTACCAAAAAAAAATAAAAAAAAATCTTTTTCTGACTATACTTTTAATCATTCATGCTTTGTGAGATAACAATACTTCAAACAGTTTATTCTATAACTTATCATATAATCATAACAAATCAATCCTAAAAACCCTTCATATATATAATACTAATGCTCTATTATTGTATTTTATCATCTAACTATTAATAAAAAAAACCCCAAATTTCATAAAATTGTTTATCTTCTTGTTCTCTAATTTCAAATGTCAATCTACTCATCTCAGCACATTCCAATATTTTCTTAATAATTTCTTCCTGCAATGGTATTTTCTCATTCTTCCAGTTTTTAGCAAATACAATCCTAGCCGCTGTTAATACATTTACAATCAAATATTTCAAGTCTTTATTATATATATCAGGTAAAATTCCCAATAAAAAAATCTCTGGTTTCAAGTCTATGTGTTTCTTTGTCATTTTTTCCAACCACATGTGAATTTTAGTCCAATATTTTCTGGCATTCTCACAAGTCCACCACATATGATAGTATGAGCCAGGTATCTGATGACATTTCCAACATTTTTCAGATTTGTTCTTGAACATTCTTGCTATTCTTGTCGGGGGGAAGTGCCACCTGTAAAACATCTTATACAAGTTTTCTTTATATGCTATTGACATTGTCATTTTATAATTTTGAGACCACAATTTTTGCCATTGCTCTAAATCAATCCCATATCCAAAATTCTTCCCCCAAGCAATCATAGTTTCTTTAACTTGTTCTTCCTCTAGCTTAATTCCCAATAAATAACCATATAACTTTTTAATCACTTTCTCATCAGTACCCATCAATATCTTATCTAAATCAGTCTGTTTATCATAGAATCCTTCCGTTTTAAAATCTTCAAGATATCTTGAGTATATTTGCGCATATGAAAACCAATTCATCCTTATACCTTGTTCCTCTAAGTTTTGGATCGTTTTAAGTCCACCCTTTTCATCCAACAGTTCCCCATATCTAACTGTTTGTTCCTTTTTATAGATCATAGGATAGGAAAATGCTTCAATAGTCGATAACCAAACTGGAATTTTCAAGTAACATTGTTTTTTTATCTTCTCCCAATTTAACCACAAAGACTCCCGTATATAATGTCTTCTGAAATACCCGTGTTTTAGTTCCCTTGTACCATAAAAAAGCATGCCAGCCCAACAGTAAATCATGTCCTTCTAATGTCAACAATCTATGTTTTCTTAATGTTATCCATTCTTTGACCCACATCAAACTTGCAGCTTGATAATACAATTCCCAATTAGGCAGGCCAAAACCTCCTCTAATTCTAGCATCTTGCAAAAGCTTTAACTTTATTCTCGCTTTTTTACCTTGCCATATTAATTTCAACATAGTTTTATTTAAATCTTCAAAATAGTCTTTTCCAAGTCTAATTGGTATTGTTTGAAAGAGAAATAAAATTCTAGGTAAAATATTCATCTTAATTGTTGAAATTCTCCCTATTAATGACAATTGTAAATTTTCCCATTTCTTCAAATCTGTAATTATCTGTTGTTTGAGTTTAATATAATTATTCTCTTTTAACGTGCTACATCTTGCTGTCAAGTATATCCCCAGATACTTAACCTTATTTGTAACTTGAATTTTCAAAAGATCTGTCAGTTCTTCTCTTTGTCTCAATAACATGTTTTTTGTCAAAATCTTTGTTTTATCTTTATTTATTTTCAAGCCAGCCATCTCACCATATGTCTCTATCTTTTCCAATAACTTTGGAGCGGTTTCTAACGGGTCTTCCAGAATAAAAGCTAAATCGTCAGCAAAAGCTTGTAGTTTAAATTCTTCCTTTTTAATTTTCATTCCTTTTATATTTTTGTCATCTCTAATATTTCTATTCAACACTTCCAAAGTTTATACGAATAACAAAGGAGATAGGGGACATCCTTGTCTTGTGCCTCTTCTTATATTAATAAGATCTGTAAATTCTCCCTCCATCATTACCTTTGCTGTCTGTTTATTATATATGGCTTCTATTGCTTGAATAAATTTCTGGCAAAGCCCATCTGTTCCAATAGTAATAACATAAATCTCCAGTTCACGTTGTCAAATGCCTTTTGAGCATCTAGGAATATCAAAGCCATTTGTTTTTCAGGATGAGCCTCATAATATTCCAAAGTATCCAAAATTACTCTCATATTGTCTCTAATATATCTCTTTGGCAGAAATCCATTTTGATCTGGATGAATAAAATTATTTAAATATTTTTTCAGTCTTTCTGCTAAGATTGAAGCAAAGATTTTATAATCTGCATTCAATAAGGAAATAGATCTATAGTTCTTAATTTGCAACGGGTCAGCCTCTTCCTTTAAAATAAGTGTAATATAAGCCTCTGACCATGTTTTGGGTGTCATCTTCTTTAACATAGCTTCATTCATAATTTCTAACAATGGGGTGTTCAATGATTCTTGAAATTTTTTGTAGAATTCTGCCGGAAGCCCATCTGGACCTGGTGCTTTCCCATTATTTTGTCTTTTAAATGCTTCATTTAATTCCATCATTGTGCCAGTTCTTCTTTCTCTATTAATTCCATTTTATGCTTAATTACATCCAGTTTCAATTTAATATCTTTTTTCTGTGGTATTTTCTGTAATTCTTTTTCAAGTCTTTTATATTCATCTTCCAAGGCCTTGGAGGTTTGTCTTTTCCTAATATTCTTTTTTCTTGTATAGTCTATTATCAAACCTCTTACATATGCCTTCATTGTATCCCAAACATTCTGTATTGAAGTATCTTCTTTTTTATTTTCTTTAAAAAAAAAAACCAATTCCTTCTCCATCCATTGTATAAAGTCTTTCTCCTTTAAAATAGTGTTGTTTAATGTCCATCTCGATCTTTTTTTTTTGTCCCTTCCATTTAATTGTCATTGGACTATGATCTGCCCAAGTACTTATTTCAATATTTGTTTCTTGAATAGTAGATATTAATTCTGTTGAGATCCAAATCATATCTAATCTGGACCATGATAAATGTCTATTAGAATAAAAAGTATATTGTTTAGTTTTAACATTTCTTTCCCTCCAAATATCTTTTAAGGTTAATTCATCTGTCATTTTAAAAAAAGATTTAGGGAGAATCTTTCTATTTTGTTTTGTTGTTGTTGTTATATAGTCCAATTTATTGTCCACAATTCCATTAAAGTCTCCCATCATAATTATGTTAACATAGTCCAGTCTAATTATTTCCATATGTAGTTTTTTATAAAACTCTTCTTGTTTATCATTCGGAGCATAAATTGCAATCAAGAGTATTTTTTTATTATTATCCATTATTTCCACCATTAATACTCTTCCATCTTCATCCGTGTAGATCAGTTTTGCTGGAATATCTTCTTTAATGTAGAGAACCACTCCTCTTTTCTTACATTGAATCAAAGAAGTAAATATTTTCCCTAATTTTGGCTGTACTAACAATTGCTCATGTTGCTTTTTAATATGAACTTCTTGTAAGCAAATTATATCAAATTTTAATTTCTCTAATTTATGAAAGGTTTTCCTTCTTTTAACAGCTGAGTTAAGTCCATTTATATTCATTGTAATCAGTTTTTTTTCTTCCATGTTTATGCTTTATATTTAGGTCTAACAGCTCTTGTAGCTCTCACTTCACGTTGTTCTTTACTGTCTACCTGTCCACCTACAACTCCTTTCTCTTTTTCAATCTCCAGTTGTTCCTCCTGAAACTCAATTAATGAGACCTCTTTCTCTGCTTCCTCTTTTTTTCTTCCAAAAAATTCTGCATAGAAAAGTTCTGCTTTTTCAATCGAGTCAATTCTATGTCTCTGCTCTTGCCACGTAAAAATTAGTCCTTCTGGTATCAGCCATCTATAGTTCACTTCATTTTCCAATAGCATTTTGGTCAAAAATCGGTATTCTCTTCTCATCTCTCTCACTCTTCTAGGTATTTGTTTTAAAACCACAATCTCTTTGCCTTTATATTTCAATGCTTTCTCTCTTACCACTTGTAATATTTGTGTTCTGATGGATTTTTTGGTAAATCTAATATGTACTTCCTTTGGTAGTTTATTTCTCATCGCATATCTTGTATAAACTCAGTATATCTCATCTACTCCGTCCATCATCTTTTCCTCAGTAATTTCCAGAAGATCTGCCAATATTTCTATCATTATCGCAGCCAAGTTTTCTCCTTTTTCCTCTTCTATATTTTGGAATCTAAGATAAAATTCTGATCTTTCCATCTCCCACCTCAACATCCCATTTTTTTCTTGTTCTACCACTGTTAATCTAGTGTCAATATTTCCAATCTTCTCCTCTCTTTGTTTTCCTTCTTCCTCAATTTTTTGGAATCTCTCCTCATACTTTCCCATCATTTGTTTAAAATTTTCATCAGATTTCTCTATTTTTTTATCCATGGTATCTATTTTTATCTTAATATCTTGAATTCCTTGCATAATCATCTGTAAATTTACTTTTTCTTGTTCCTTATCTTGCTTCAACATTGTCTGAATTAAAAGTTGTCCTTCAGGTGGTGGGGAAGCAGAGGTAGAAGCAGAAACGCCGAATGATTTTGGTTTCCTGCTCATTTTAATATTTCCAAGGCTTCAAGCTCTCTTTGACTTTGAATCCAGCTGGTGTAGTAACCAAATATAGTCCAAAAAAAAAAAAAAAATCCAATAGTAAAAAGCCCAAAACCAAAAAAGAAAAAAGGAAAAAGGAAAAAGAAAGGTCTTCAGGTTCTTCTAGACCCTAGTCCAATTGAAATAAATGGAAGAAGCGAAGAGGCAAAAATAAAAAAGAAAGAAAAGAAAAAAGAAAGAGCTCTGAGGCTTTCCCTTTAAAATAAAAAGCAAAAATACTAGAGTTAAAATTTACAAAAAGGCTGGCGAGTAGGAATTTCAAAGATATATATATATATATATATATATATATATATATATATACACTGTACACTGCACTTTATTTCTTTATCCAAGGCTCTTATTATGACTGTCTTCTCCAGCAACTTCAAAGCCAAGCCTCAAATGTTGAAATATTGATAAGAGTCCAAGAGAGCACCTGTAATAATATTTTATTTTATTCTCCCTCTATCTTATCACATTAAAATGTCCTTGAAAAGAAGTGCTTTTCTCCACAATTCAAATAAAATATTTTCAAGCCTCTAGTTGGCAGTGTTGCAGCATCTCTTAATACTCTTTCCCCCCCCAGCCAAAAGAAAAAATATTTATAAAAAACTCAAACAAAAAGAAAAAAAAAGATAGCCAAAGGGAGCCTCTATCCTAAAAAGAAAGTTAAAATAAAAATAAAAATCAAGTGAAGAATAAAAATATATATAAGAGAAAATTCAATCCGGTTACCTACAAAGTCACATTAAAGTCCTCAAAAAAAATAAGAAAAAAAACCCAAGTCTCAATTTGACATCACTTAAACGCCGCTCAACCAAGATTCAGTCAAACAAAAATAAAGTCACAGATTTCTTCTTTGTTCAGGATGTCCTTTCAAGTCTTAATCAATTTATAATGCAAAAAAGTTTCTCACCCAACCGATACACGCTCATTTAAATCCCTTTCTTTCCGGAGCTGTCCCAACTTCAGCAGCTTTGGAGGCTGCCTTTCCGCTTCCAGCAAAAGGGCTTCTCCCGGATCAAACCAGAGATTTTGCGATATCTCTGGGATCCTGGGACTGTGCCCTTCACAATCCCCGTCTCTACGGGACGGTTTAGGTCCGTTATAACCGACCAGGGGCGAAAATATCAGTTACGATCTCAGAGCCCCGAGATCGCAGCTGTAACACCGAGACGTAGCTCCGCCTTCTCCTCCACCCTAACAAGTTTTTGATGCTGTTATCAGCAAGCTCTGTGACTGCCTTCTCCAGAACTTTGGGCTTGGGAAGCTGAATCAGTCTCTTCTGCTGGAGGTTCACAAACTTAAAACTCTTATGGTTTGAATTACACTCAGCAGCTGCTCTTTTAACAAACTGTAAAAAAAAAAAAAAAACCCAACAGGTAACTTTCTCAACTTCAATTTCTTTTGGAAATGGTGAATCTGAGGTCAGGGTCTCCTTTAAAGATATTTTGAAATGAATTAAATTCATAGCCTACACAGAAAGAAATTGGGGGGAGGGGAACACCCTGAACTGTAGCTAATTCCATAGCATTTTTCTGCATTCCCCATTTTCAATTCTTCTTGCATACTTGCTGCACAGAAAAATCATTTAAGAACCTTTAGAATATTATTTGGGATTTTTCTCAGGCACTTTGAGAAGGATCATGTGAAAGGAAATAGAAATTAGACCTCCTTTTTTCAATAATCACAATCTCCATATTAACAATAAAGATCTCCAAGAAAAAATCCCTTTCCTTGACTGGAGGTCCTTCAGACAGTCACTCATGCACTAATCATCTTAAAGTTTGACAACTGCAAAATAGTCTGCATGGGGATGCCTTTGAAGACTATCTTAAGGCTTCAAATTGTCCAGAATATGGTGGTGTGAGCAGTAATAGTCATGGCTTCTTATGTCCATTAACACCTCTGCTTCATAAGCTGTACTGTTTGCCAATTTGTTTCTGGGTGTGATTTAAGGTGCCAGTTGTTATTCCCTACATAGGGTCTAGTTATCTCTCTCTTACAGTGATTTGAATCCCCAAATTGGCATACTCTGGTTCCTTTGATTAAACATTGTCATCTCTCAAGATCCTGAAATGTGCCTTCTTTGTAGCAACATTTGCCTTCTGGAACAACATTTTCCCCAAGAGCCAGATGCTCCCATTTAATTCCAGTTGTTTAGAAGAACTGTGAAACCTCAATTTTCACTCATGCTTTTTGTCAAGTGAGATTGAGACCCTCCACTTCATTCCATCTATCTGTTGTGCTTGCCATCTGTTATCTTTATCTTTTATTGGTTTTATTGTAATTTTTTAAATTGCTTTAAGCTGCCCAGAAGAGTTGAGACTCAGATGGCATACATTTAATAAATTATTATTTTTCAATAATCTACGTCTAGAAATTCATATGGCTCTCTCTTTGATGTAAAGATCTGGTTGTCTGGCCAAGTCTTGAGCAGGGCAACTGTGGAACCCCTTTTGTTCTTTAGCTTGTTTTATTTTTATTTGTTTTGGTGTTTTTTGTATAAGAGCCAAGGTGGCGCAGAGGGTAGAATGCAGTATTGCAGGTTGCCAGCAGTTTGGCAGTTCGATTTTCACCAGTTCAAGCTTAACTCAAACTTCCATCCCTCCGGGGTTGGTAAAATGAGGGCAATGATTGTTGGGCACAATATGCTGACTCTGTAAATGTCAGCCTTCAAGATCTTCTACTATCGCTTTGTATCTGTCGGGTGTCATAAGTAATGGGGGGAGGAGAGGGTGAATCTGGGAAGTGAGCTGGAGATGTTACATTCTCCTGTTGTATAAAATGAGGAGGGGGGAGCATACATCAGGGTTAGGTTTCTATTTCTCGCTTAGCTTTCTTTTCTCTGCGTGGTTGCAACCCGTTATCAAAATATGCCAAGGTCAACGGACATAGGCCTCATCACCACCTGAAGATGTCCACATGATCATATTCACAACTTCTAATTGGAGGATTCAGTTGAACTATTGAGGGTGGGAACATTTCCATCACTTTGTATATGTGATTCACGCGCCTAATTTCTCAGATTCAGAATTCTATGGTTGTTACCACTTCATTTTCAGTAAAATATATCTTTTCTCTAACTTAAAGAGTCTAAGTATTTCTTTCTTGAATTTTGAATGGAGCATCAGCTGACAGTAAACCACTTAGAGAGGGCTGATATATACATCTAAATGCTATTGCTATTTTGCTTTTATGAGCAGTTGTATATAAATAGAAGGTTTCTAATTGTAAGCCACTCAGAATAGTTTAGAAACCGAGTTCTCCATTTTCTGTACACTTGTTTTTCATAATGACAGATAAAATTTATTTTGCTAAGAGCAGAAACCTACCCTTTTAAATTTCTGTGGTTTCTGAATTTTGGAAATACAATTTGTTTAATTCTGATTCTGACATCAAGCTTGGATTTTGGGGGGGAAATGTTCACAAGAACTTTTATATTTTTCTAGTACAGATCTTGGGGACCAGTTTTCCCAAATACATGTACTTTGCAAATATTTTCCCTAGTCTGTGTTTTTATATATTTTAATGCATGTATTTTTGTAAACCACTTTTAAATAAGACAAATGAACCATGGATTTCTGAAAAGCAGGACAATCGAAGGATAATTGTGTTCCAGTTCATAGTCAAGGTTGATTCAGCCTTCCATCCTTCCAAGGTCTATAAAATGAGGACCTAGATTGTTGGGGGAAATATGCTGACTCTGGAAATTGCTTAGAGAGGGCTGTAAAGCATTGTGAAGCAGAGTCTAAGTGCTATTGCTATTGCTGTCTTTCAGCAATGTAAACTAGGATGGTCTATGTTAAAATGGATTCCAAGTTTCTCTTTCATCCTGAGGTGAGAGACCACTGATAGGGTGATCATATAGAATCATAGATTCATTGGGCTGGAAGGGATCTTGGAGGTCTTCTATTCCAACCCCCTGCCCAAGGCAGGAATCCTTATACTATCTTCATACTATTATTTGTCCAATCTTTTCTTAATGACCTCCAGTGATGACAAGCCAGGAGCCAAGTTATTCAGTTGTTTAATTGTTGCTGTCAGGAAATTCCTCCTCGGTTCCAGTTTGGATCTCTCTCTGATGAACTTCCACCCATTGCTTCTTGTTCTGCTCTCAGGTACTATGAAGAATAGATCGATCGATCCCCTCAACCTTGTGGTAGCCCTTCAAATACTGGAAGATGGATTTATTATGTGGCCAATATTGGTTGCTTAAAGTCAATGTTCATCTTAAGCATTGTTTTCATAATATGTAATTTCAGCTAAAACTGGTGGGCTGCTACTGGGCTAGACAAATAAATCAAAGAGAATAATTCATTTCTCAAATTCCCAGTAATAACTATATAAGTACGGTTGTTTGTATAAAGTCTTAAGACAGCCTTACACAGAATTAGATTTCTTTTACTTTTTACACCCTCCTTCATTAATTTATTCCATTTAATACAAGCTTTCAATCTTTTGAACATCACAATATTTTTATTAACATGTTCAGACAGCTACATTAATGTATTAAGATTTTTGTAGTGTCTTAAATGTTCTTTTGCTGACTAGGAAATAAGTGGCCATTTCTTGCATGCCAAATGCACTAGAAAGAAAAGATTCAGTATAATATTTTTTTACATGCATTAAGAAATGAAAGACAACTTATGTAAAACCAGAAACAGTGAGCTTATGTTTTCCATCCACTGAATTCTCTCTTCTGATAATTTTGGTTGCTGTAGCTTTGTATCTTCCCAGTGAATATAATTTCAAAGCATATTTTACCTGAAAATCAGCACAATTATTCCAAATGATATTCTGCTAAAAAGTCTGATGATTTTGTAAAATTTATTGTAGTGTCTAATAGGATTTTATAAGTTTTATTTGCTGCCATAACAACATACTCTGCGACTATTCTTTATTATGTAGTTTGTTTTTATCACTCAAAAGAAAGAAAAACACCAGTTGAATAATTTGTTAGCACATGCAGCATTTCACTACATAACAAAATATCAAGATGATTTGGCATAGCCACCAGAAAAAGCACACTGTATTCTTTAAAAATGAAAACATAGAAATAATTTTGGAAAAAGAAATATAGCCAATATGATTTGATCAATATATCTGAGGTACTACTGTATATATGCTGATAAAAGAACAAAATAAAACTTTCATAAAAGCTCTTTTTACTGTACATTTTCTTATTCTACTTGGAGCTTTCCAAAGAGAAATCGTGATTTAACAGTGTCTAATCAGACAACATGGCAGAATGCATTAGTTTAATCTGACATTTAAAAATTACTAGAGAATATTTCTGACAAGCCTCATTTAAAAGCTCTCTTTCGCAGTACTCTTTTCAAACTTGGACACCGTCCTCTATGTAAAAAAATTACCAGTCTACATGGACAGATTACCTCTCTAGAATCTCTAATCTGTGCTCTCCAAACAGAAATTAGGTGCCCAATCCAGCCATCTATTGAGCTGCCGTGCTACCAGCTTCCACCACCACAAAGATTCTAAAAAAAGGGCAGTATGGACAACCATGGGATCTGGCAGGGTGAGAGCTGTGGACCATAAACACAAAACTTTTGCTGTGTCTCAGCATAACAGATACAATGCCCTTGCTGACCTTAATAGGGACACTAAAGTGACAGGTCAAGGTAGTTGTGATAATGATAACTTAAGTAAGCCAGGGATCATGGTTCTAGAAGAACTTACTTTGCAAAGGAGAAAGTGTGAATCAGGTATTATGCACCAGACACACAAGAAAAGCAAGACATCAAAAAAGAGAAGTCACCTTCTGGTTGGGGACTCAATTGTAAGGGATGTAAATTTAGGACAGAATACTGAGGTTTTGAAAGAGGTCAGATGTCTACCAGGTGCTACTGCCAGCAGAGACAAGAAACTTATTCTTAAGATAGTCAAGAATGCCAGCAAGGGCTGTGATGTTGATGATATTATACATCTTGGTACAAATGATCTGTTCCAGAAGGATGTACTTTTCAGAAAGACTTCCAGAGCTTGGGGTATGAACTTAGTAATATGGATTGTAGGCTTATTTTTTCAGAGGTTTTACCAGTATACAAGGAACAAAAAGGGAAAAGGCAGCGTGTAGCAGAGTTTAATGTGTGGCTAAGAGTGGTGTAAAAAGGAAGGCTTTGGTTTTATTACTCATGATATCTGCAGCTGGTCCAATGAAAAACTGTACAAAAGAGATGGTTTGCATCCATCAAAGAAAGGGACTGAGTTACTTGGCATTAAATTCACAGATTTCCTGGATAAACATTTAAACTGAACAGTGGGGACAGAGAATTAATGGATTCAGAACATCTCTGTCCCCAGCAACCTAAAACTAATATGGATACCAGTGCATGCAAAATAGATGTTTCTGCAGGTAAGATAATCAACCTTGATGCCAACCAAAACCCAGCATTTTATAGTGAGTGCCATACCATGTGCACTTATCAAACAGGTGGGAAGAAAGTAGGGGCAGGCAGGCACAACACAGGTTATGTACACAGTAAACACAGCGTCAGACATAAAGATCTCAAGTGCCTATATACAAATGCACAAAGTCTGGGGAACAAGCAGGGTGAACTTGAACTACGAATACATTAAAGTAAATATGATATAGTTGGAGTAACAGAAACTTGGTGGGATGGAACCCATGACTGGAATATACTGGTAGAAGGATACAAACTATTCAAAAAAAAACAAACCCCATAAAAGAGGAGGTGGAGTTGCACTGTATGTAAAGGGCCACTATATTGCCAGAGAAATGCATGAAACCAAAGATGAAAACCTCTTAGAATGCATATGGGTCAATATAAAAGAAAAAAAGAATGACATGGCCATAGGCATATATTATAGCCCACCCAATCAAGCAGAAAAAATAGATGTCCTTTTGCCAGCCAACCAACAAACATACAACAATACTAATGGGAGACTTCAATTATCCTGATATCAATTGGAAAAATAATTCTGCACCAAGTGAGAAATTAAATAAGTTCCTAACCAACCTAGCTGACAACTTTGTTGTCCAAAAGGTAAAGGGTGAAATTAGAGGGACAGCCATAGTGGACTTAATTCTTACAAACAGAGAAGAAGTGATAGAGGGAGTTGAAACTGCAGGACCTTGGGTGAGCATGACCATGTCACACTAGAATTCAACATAACACAAACATGAGCAACAGAACATAATGACACCAGAGTCTTGGATTTTAAAAGAGCTGGTTTCAATAAACTCAGAGAGAACTTGGGAAAGATTCCATGGATGAAAATCCTAAACGGGAAAACAACTCAAGAATCATGGGAAACTCTAAAAAGTATGATCATAGAAGCCCAGACCAGCACAATACCATTGAGAAAGAAAAACAAGAAATCCAAGAAGAAACAGCATGGCTGCATAAAGATCTTTTTAGCAAATTGAAAGGAAAAAAGGGCAAGTACAAAAAATGAAAGAAGGACATACAACTAAGGCAGAATTTCAGCAGATAGCCAGAATCTGCAAAGGCGAAGTCAGGATAGCAAAGGCTCAGAACGAACAAAGATTTGCAACAAAAGTCAAAGATAATAAAAAAAAGTTTCTTCCAACATATCAATAACAAGAAAAATGTCAAGGAAACAGTCAGTCCACTAAAGAGAGAAGATGGCAAGGAAGTAACAGGAAATGGAGAAAAAGCAGAACTGCTTAACTAATTCTCTGCATCTGTCTTCATGCAAAAAGAAACTATAGCTCAACCCACCAAAAACATATCTGTAAAAGGCAGACCAGAAATAAAAGTTAAAAAAAGCAAAAAAATAGAAAGAGATGTCTGATCTTGATGAAAACAAATCACCGGGGCCTGATGGATTACATCCCAGAGTTTTAAAGGAGCTGGCAGAGGCCATCTCAGAACCTCTACACCTAATCTTTCAAAAATCCTAGAGCACCGGGGAATTACCAGAGGACTGGAAAAGAGCTGATGTTGTTCCCATTTTTCCTTTCAAAAAAGGAAAAAAACAGACCCAGGGAACTATAGACCAATCAGCCTAACATCAATACCCGGGAAGATACTGGAAAAGATAATTAAAAAACAGATCTGTCAACATCTAGAAACAAGTAAAGTAATAACTAGCAATCAGCACAGGTTTGTGAAGAACAGATCATGCCAAACCAATCTTATTTCATTCTTCAACACAGTGTCTAAATTAGTAGACCAACAAAATACTGTGGACATAATATATTTAGATTTCAGCAAGGCATTCAATAAAGTAGATCAAAACCTACTTCTTAGTAAGCTAGAAAAAAGTGGAAGAGACAGCACCACCATTAGAAGGACTCGCAACTGGCTGGCAAACCGAACTCAATGAGTAGTCCTTCATGGGTCTAAGTCTACAAGGAGGGAATTAAGCAGTGGGGTGCCATGAGGTTCCGTCTTAGGCCCAGGACTCTTCAATATCTTCATCAATGACTTAGATGAGGGAATAGAAGGGGAACTTAGCAAATTTGCAGAAGATACTAAGCTGGCAGGAATAGCTAATACCCAAGAAGATAGGCTCAAGATCCAGATGGATGTTGACAGACAAGAACACTGGGCCATATCTAATAAAATGAAATTAAACATAGAGAAAAGTAAAGTCCTACACTTAGGTAAGAAAAACCAAAAGTACACATATAGACTGGGTGAAACCAGGTTCAATAGCAGTAACTGTGAGAGGGATCTTGGAGTCTTAGTGGACAACCAGCTAAATATGAGCCAGCAGTATGCAGCCGCCGCCAAAAAAGCTAATGCAATCCTAAGTTGTATTAACAGAGGGATACAGTCAAGATCAAATGAAGTACTAATACCACTCTATAAAGCCTTAAGGACTGTCACATAGGCCGACAGATGCAAAATGTATGTAAAAAGGACACAGCGGACGAGAAAATATTTCATCCGCTGTTATCCACTCTCAAAAGTGCCCCGAATTTGCATAAGCAGAGCGGACAACAACGGAAAGGAACGGACGTGGGGAGGATGTAGTGAGGATGTTAAGCAGATGCTCCACAGAAGCCTAGTGGATGGAAGCGGATGGAAGCGGATGGCACATCTGCAGGGCTTCCGGGGGAGCACAGCGAAGCGGACGCGCAACAGAAGGAACGGATTCAGAGCGGATGCCGAGCGGATACACCGGATGCATCATGGAAGCCTAGTGGATGCCTAGCGGATGCCTAGCGGATGCAAAGCGTTCACTGCACATGCGGGGAGGATGCATTGCGTCAGCCCCGTGGATATAAAAGGATGCAGCTCGCAAGCAGGTCACCATTCAGAGGAAAGACCTGCTTCCAGACACAGCTCCAGCCAGCCAACAACCATGGAGAAGAAGAGGAAGCCTGTGCCATCTGCTGCCAGCCCTGGCAAGAAGGACAGGGCCACCATCCCACCCCCTGGCCCTGACTCTGCTTCTGCTGGGGCTTCTGCTGCTCGGGCTGACTCTTCTGGTGCTGGGGCTTCTGCTGGCGCTGCTCCTGGTGCTGGGGCTTCTGCTGGGGCTTACTCTGCTCCCTCTGCTCCTGGTGCTGGGGCTTCTGCTGGTGCTTACTCTGCTGGTGCTGCTCCTGGTGCTGGGGCTTCTGCTGGGGCTTACTCTGCTGGCGCTGCTCCTGGTCCTGCTGGTCCTGCTGGTCCTGCTGTTGCTCCTGGTCCTGCTGGTGCTTACTCTGCTGCTGCTGATCCTGGTCCTGCTGGTGCTTACACTGCTGATGATGATCCTGGTCCTGCTGGTGCTGCTGGTGCTGCTGGTGCTGCTGGTCCTGCTACTGTTGTTGTTGCTGCTGCTGGTGGTGGTGTGGTGGAGCAGCCCCTAGAACCTCGAAGCCCCTCTGATGAGGGCCCAGATGGCTCTGCCAGAGGGAGGAAGAGGCATATGCGTGAACGGGAGAGGAGGCAACACTCTTATCGAAGAGGAACATGAGGATGAGGTGCTCGAATGGCTGAGGGAGAATGAGTATCTATGGTGGAAGGGACACAGGCTCTATTGAGACACCAAAAGGAAGCAGGCTGCTTGGAGAGAGAAGGCGGAGAGCCTGGGCTACACTTCGGAGGTCCTCCTTGGCTGGTGGAAGCACATGCACACTTGGTATGGGAAGCTGCACCTCAAGAAATCTGGCCAGGCCACGGTCAAGCACACCGACCGGAAGACCTACGTGATGGCCAAGTGCAGCTTCTTGAAGGGTGAGATCCACCACCGAGGAGCAGCTCCTCTGACAACCCTCTCTCTCAGGAAGCCCACAGAGAGCCAGTCCTCTTCTGGCCAAGAGTCAGCTCCTGTGTCCAGGCAGGTATCTGTGGAGCGCCCCACGATGGATAACTCCCCCCCCCAACAGCTGTACTCCCTGTGGCGGAGCATGTGGAGGACCCACTGATGCAGTTGGAGCAAGAGGAGGCCACTGCCACCAGAGACCAACCCACACCCATCCCCAGCTCCACCTCCACAGAAAGCAGGCAGAGAGCCAGACCGGAGGGGCAGAGCCACACTGTCCTGCTGGAGATCAGGGACACCATCAAAAGCAGCGTAGATCTCCTCTCTCAGCTGGTACACACTGACATACCATCCTCAAACCGCAAGCCCTTCCTCACGTACGTCAACCAGACCCTCATGGACAGGTTCGAATCACAGTATCAGGTGATAAAGGAGAGGATCATCGGTCTTCTGCACAACCCTCCAGGCCCAGCTGAACCTGCTCTGACCCAGTCCAGGTCTGCTCCTCCACCCCAGATGATGTCACAGCCCTTCCAAGGCTTTCCACAGACCCTCACCTACCAAGGCTACGGCTATCAGGAGTTCCAGCAGCACAGGCAGCCCTTCCAGTCCAGCCACAGGTTCATCGTACGCCACCGGTGCCACCGATGCCACTGATGCTACCGATGCCACCCATGCCACAGATACCACCCGCGCCACAGATGCCACCCAAGCCTCACCTCGCTCAGCTGCAGACCAGACAGCCACACTACATTCCTCCTTCCTCCACCCCACAGCCAAGCCCGGCCTCAGAACATCTGTCATCGGTCTTGGGACTGACATCCCATGTCATGGAGGAAGGGGCTCTCAACATCACAGGACTGAGCCAGCTCTCTGAGAGCTTCCTCCACACACCATCCCTTGTTGTCCTCTCAGGGCCAGGCACCCCAATGGCGTCTCAGACCAGCACCCCAGCCACTGCCACCTCCACAGCACCTGGACCCTTCACCCCTGAGACTATAGGCACGCCTCAGAGTGACTGAGAAGAGTGCCAGAGACTGGGTTGCTACCTGTTGACTTTATCTTTGCTTGGGACACTTTACTTGGGTCATTTTGCTTTTATAGTTTGTTATTAATAAAGTTTATCTTTGCTTCACACACTTGGTTCAGTTCTTTTAGTAAATAAAGTCTTGGTGGAAACCTTTTAGAAATGGTTTAAGCCTTTGCATGCTTGTGGGATGGGTAAGGATAGAAGTGGGATGGGCAGGGATACTTGTGGGATGGGTAATAGCTGTGGGATGGGCAGGGATACCTGTGGGATGGGCAGGGATACCTGTGGGATGGGTAATAGCTGTGGGATAGATAAACCTCCAGTGCAAGCATAGTGGGACTGTATGGTCCACCCTCCCAGGTGCCACACCTATGGCCCTTTATTATCAATAACAATGTAATCATTCATCCACACATTTTAACATAAACACAACTCTTTATTAAATGCCCTGTTCATTGTAGGGCCACTCAACATACATGGCCCAATCTCATCAGTGTGATGAGACAGGCTGAAGGAAGCATCCATTAAGCATCTACCGTCCTGTCTTGCCACTCCACTGCTCCAGCTGGGGAGTTGCACCAGTGTTTCAGGAGGTTGCGCTGCTTCTTCCCCTCATGTGAAGCTCTGTTGGGGCCTTGCACACCCACAGTATCTATCAGGTTTCGCCCTTGCCTCCATTCACCAGGCTCCATGTCCCCATTGCCTTGTTGGAGGTCCACGAGCCTGTTTTGCAACACTGGGTAGCGGGTATGCATGAGATTGTGCAGGATGCAGCAAGCTTCCACGATGTTCCTCACAGTTTGTGGGCGATGCTGCATGGTGGTGAGAAGTACCTGGAACCTGTTGGCCAGGATGCCAAAGGCGTTCTCCACCACTCGCCTTGCCCTGGACAGCCTGTAGTTGAAGATCCTCTCTTCACGGGTGAGGCATCTGGAACTGTCGGGCTTCATGAGGTAGGTTCTGAGGGAGAAGGCGTCATCCCCCACGATGAAGTAGGGCACATCTTGTGTGTCGTTGGGCAGAGGGTCTGGATCTGGGAAACCCATGATGAGGTTGCGTTCCAGCCCCTCCTTGAGGTGACTGGTGTTGTATACCTGGGCATCTGAACATGAGCCGTTGCCTGAAGCATCGATGTACATGAACTTGTAATCAGCATTGACCATGGCAAAAAGGATGATGCTGAAGAAGCCCTTGTAGTTGTGATAAGTGGACCCTGAGTTGGCTGGAGCTTTGCAGTCCACGTGCTTGCCATCTCTGGCTCCAATGGTGTGGGGGAAGTTCCACTTCTGATACCACTGTTCTGCAACTTTCTTCCAGTTTTCTTCAGTGGAGGGGCACTGGAGGAGCTCCTCCAGGTATTCTTCGATGATGGCCTGCACCACTTCTCTGACTACAATGCTGATGGTGTTGTGTGGCACCCTCCAGCTGTACTGCATGCTCCTGTACGTGGTCCCTGAGGCCAGGTGGTGCAGAGTCAGTGCCACCTTGAGTCCAGGGTCCAGGCTGGGCCGGAAGTTGGTGCTCTGCTTGGTCAATCTGGGTCTCAGCCTCTCCACAACTTCGTCAAACATGGCTGGCGGCATCCTCATGAAGTTCTGGAATGCACGAGGGTCTTCGTTCCTCAGCTCCACCATCAGCTTGTTATACAGTCCGTACTCGGCTCTTCTCGTGATCCATCTTTGGACCCAGACACTTCTTGGATGCCTTCTTTTCTTCCCGTAGAACAGTTGAAAGAGCCTGTAGATGGCTTCGCAATGTTGTAGAATGATGGTGACTACCAAAAGGAGTGTGTGATGATCCTTGGTGGAGATGACTGGATGCTGTGGAAGAGCAAGAGGAAGATGAAGGCTGAAAAGGTCTGCACAGCAGGGCTGCTGGACTGAAAGTGAGATCCAGGTGATTTCTCCCCCTATTTATGGGAAATATAGGTTTTCTGCTAGGTGTCCTTTTGCATCCTCTTGGCATCCTGCAGACATCCTAAATAATCTGAGATACGTCCCCTATGCAAACGTTTTATCCGTTTTAATGCTTTGTATGCGAGCTGCATCCGCTTTCATCCTTTCTACGTCCGTGCTACTAACGCTGTGTGTCCATTCCGCATCTGTTTCACTTCCTCCCTGTGTCCGTTTTCCGCTGGAGCGGATGCGAGTTGCGCGGATGCGCTGTGGATGCCTAGCGGATATAGCGGATGCGTAACGGATGACGACGGATGTCAAATGGATGTTCCCCATATGCCTAGCGGATGTAGAACGGATGTGTTGGATACATTTTCCGTTCAAAAAGTTTTGTGCAACTCAAAACTTTTTAGCGGATGAAATGTCAGTAGACGGATGCTGGATGGATAGAGAGTATGAAAAATGGATGCAGTGAGTACAGAACGGATGCATCGCGTTAAACAACGGATGGCAAGTGTTTCTCTTTGTTTTACATCCTCTTTCCATCCATTGGTGCTGTGTGACAGGGGCTTTCGTAAGACCACACCTATAGTACTGCATCAAGTTTTGGTCACCACATTTAAAAAAGATGTTGAGACTCTAGAAAAAGTACAGAGAAGAGCAACCAGGATGATTAGGGGACTGGAGGCTAAAACACAATATGATCGGTTGCAGGAACTGGGCTTGGGTAGTCTAGTACAGAGAAGGATCAGGGGAGACATGATAGCAGTCTTCCAATATTTGAGGGACTGCCACAGGGAGGAAAGGGTCAAGCTATTTTCCAAAGCTCATGTAGGCCAGACAAGGAATAATGGATGAAAACTGAACAAGGAGAGATTTAACCTGGAAATAAGGAGAAACTTTCTGACAGTGAGAACAATCAACCAATGGAACAGCTTTGCCTTCGGAAGTTGTGGGAGCGCCATCACTTGAGACTTTCAAGAAGTCTCCTGCTTGGGCAGGGGGTTGGATTAGATGACCTACAAGGTCCCTTCCAACTCTGATTATCTGTATCTGTAAAAGGTAAACCGTCCATATACTGTACACTATTACTGAAAGGTTATCCATGAACCCATGTTTACAAGCAATCATATGTTTATTGCTTAGAGTAGTGTCTGAGAATCAAATGATGTAACAAACTTCTTTATTTAATTATTGGCACAATTTACTATGCTACATTTTCAGCCTTTGTACAGTAAGAGAAACAAAAGAGATGAAACACTGTGGGAAACAGAAATCCCACTAAGAATTGTGAGACTAGTGCAGTTATATGCAATTTAGGTACTCCTAGGCATATGTTTTGTTTCAACAGATTCCTAAGTAAACAGAAGCCGACAAAGCTTCTATATGGTACCAAATTAAACACAACGTCTTTCAGCAAATGTGAAAGCAGAGTTACTGTTTGTGTGCAGTTGTTACAGATTCAAATAAAAAAACAGGGAATATGGCAGATGCAGAAGTTTAGAAAGTGTTTTGGCAAGGATTTATTAACATCTCCTTTGACAGTAATAACAGCTTCCAAATATCTCCTGCACCCAGAGTAGAGTTCTCCTATTCTTGATTTTTGCAAGATGGTTTTTCCCCACTTGATCTTGCAGAACACTTTCAGCTTAGAAATATTCTTCGGTTTCTTGTATGGACTGCATGTTTGAAATCTCCCTGTGTATCTTCAATAATATCCAAGACTAGGCACTGTCAAGCCCATTTCAAAACCTTTATCTCTAGTTGCACTAAGTTTTTCACAGTCATTTACAGATATGATTTCTGTCACTGTCTTACGGAAATATCCAACTTCAGTGTCTTCATTTCTTTTGGCTATTGGGTCAATTGACAAATTACCCGATAGTTCCTAATTTTCCCTAAGTTTATCATGGACCACTCTAAATTAACTCTAAATAAGACAAAAGAGTATTATAGGAGCCTGAGGCTGGGCAAGCTATAAAGTGAATTTATAGCAATAAGGAAAGACAGACTGGGAATAAACATAGTGTATTAGCTATTTTCATTTCACCACCTTCCTTGGATTCAGGCCAAGCCTCTGAAGTGAGGAAATTGGAAAAACAATTTCTTATGATTTCTAACTCTAGAATGCCTAAAGAGTCCAAAATTCAAATCTATAATCTATTAGGCTAAAAAAAAGGTGTCTGTGGAGAGAAATAGAGGGAAGACCGAATGGCGTGACTGGAATCCCAAACATAATGACTTTACGTAGTATCATTTGGTTGCAAGGTTAATTTATAGCAGGGGTGTCAAACTCGCAGACTGCGGGCCAGATGTGTAATGCGCTGGCTATGCCCACCCCCATTTTAGCGAAGAGGAAAAAAGTTGTGATACACCATGTGATGACAATGTGACACCATGAGTTTGACATCCCTGATTTATCGTAATATCCAACTAAATTATTGAACTTTCTTCAGCTTTTTCTGTAGTTGAAATGGCAACTGCTATAGAAGGAGAAATTGCTGGGGGGAGCCAATTTTGCAGAAGAACTATTTCAAAAACTGTTTAAAAAGTAAAGCAAAATCAGCTCAGTTAGAATGAAAGAAGCCCAGGAGATCTGAAATACTGACTGATAAAGGAGGCTAAAACCAAGTATTGTGGAAAATAGCATGCTTGATGAGAAGCACAGAGCACCCAGAGTCATAACAGAAGGCAGTAATCAATTACACATTAAACTTTCCCTGCTGTACAATTAATAAACAAAAGGGAATAATAATACTATCCACACAGGATCAAGTATTAGTTTTAAAAAAGCTATTTTAGTGTGAGTGATTTTATATACAGATACAGACATACACTACTAATCCATATTAAATATTTCTGAGTAAAAAGACATTTGTATACAAATAGAAATAAGACAGTATTTTGTGATAATCTGTATATGGATGCATAACACTCAGGTTTCAGATTCAAATAACGGCCACACCCACATTGTTCAGTTTCTAAGATACCTGTGGCAAGAAGAGAAGAGAAGAGAAGAGAAGAGAAGAGAAGAGAAGAGAAGAG
>BLBF01000018.1:528946-727210 GCA_015471245.1 Laticauda colubrina | reverse complement strand
AGAGAAGAGAAGAGAAGAGAAGAGAAGAGAAGAGAAGAGAAGAGAAGCTGGATGGGACCTTGGAGATCTTCTAGTCCAGCCCCTGGCTCAAGCAGGAAAATTAACTCTTCTTATTCTGCTACATCTCTCATGACCTTTCGTATTTTAATCACGGTATCCTTCTGGAACCCATCTACAGGGACTGGGATCAGAAATATCATATTGCAGTGGTTCCAATTCTTTCTGAATAAAACACAAGGGTTCCTTACCAGTCATGCCTGACTCTAGTGCTCAGTGCTCATCTCCGTTTCTTGGCCGAGGGAGCCAGCATTGTCCAAAGACAATTTTTGTGGTCATGTGACCAGCATGATTATACATCAGAGGTGCATGGAACACTTTTCCCTTCCCAACAAAGTGGTACCTATTAATCTATTAATAGTTTGGAGACAACTTCCACAGGTTTAGGTTGAAGTATCATTAAAATGCTGATGATAATCAATGATGCATTCCACCCTGGGTCAAACACAGAAAGCAGTGGGATTTCTAAACTGGTTCCTAGAGGCTGTCAGAATCTGCAGGGGACAAATAGGTTTAGATGAAAAATAGAATGATTCAGAGCCTTGTTGAGTCTAGTACAAACCTGGCTATCAATAAGTTGTGCTCCCCGATGGATAGCAACCTCACAATTTGGAGGTCCTCCTGGATTCACAGTTCTTACTAGAAGGGCAAGTAGAAGGTAGGGCCGCCAGGCCTTTGTCCATCAGTAGCAACAGCATTTCAGAGGACTTTACATCACTTCAAAGTGCTTTAAAGCCCCTTGCTAAGCAGTTTACAGAGTCAGCATATCTCCCCCAACAATCTGAGCCCTCATTTTACCAACCTCAGAAGGATGGAAGGCTGAGTCAACACTGAACTGCTCAGAATAGAATTCCTGGAGTGAGCAGTGAATTAGCCCTACAACACAGCATTCTAACCATGGCACCACCATGGCAAGTCTTTCGGTTGTGGTATAACTTGGAACATGCAGCACCAAAGAAGTCATACTCATATCTTTGTCATCTTGCTACCAGCTTAAGGCTAGGTCCCACTGGCCGACGGATGCAAAACGTATGCAAAAAGGACACAGCGGACGAGCAAAATTTTGGGAGTGCTCCATCCGTTGTCATCCACTCCAAAAAGTGGCAAAAATTTGCATGAACAGAATGGAAAAGAAAGGAAAAGAACGGACATGGGTAGGATGTAGTGGGGATGTTAAACGGATGTTCATAGGAAGCCTAGAGGATGTATACAGGATGCAAACCATTCAATGCTCATCCTTTCTATTTCGGTGCTACTAATGCTGTGTAGACATTCCATGTACCTTTTGTTTCCTCCCTCTTTCCGTTTTCAGCTACAGCGGATGTGAGTTGCGAGGATGCCCAGAGGATGCAGAGAGGATACAGCAGACATTTAACGGATGATAAATGGACATAGAATGTTTGTTGCTCGTATGTCACGGATTTACATCGTACACAGTGGAAAGTTCATCCGTTCACAAAGTTTTGTGCAGCTCAAAACTTCTTGAGTGGATGAAATCTCAGTGGATGGATGCTCAAAGGATAGAGCGTATGAAACACGTATGCAATGAGTACACAACGGATGTATAGCATTTTCCAACATTTTTTAACATTTTACATCCTCTTTGCATCCGTTGGTGCAGTGGGACAGGGGCTTTACTGTAATTCACATTACATGAGGATACCCTTGAAGGCCTGGGGATGCCCCTAAAGATCCTTGGAAATTTTCAATCAGTGGAAAACACAGCAACCTCAAAGATATTTCAGACTTGGAAGCCAAAATTATAAAAGTTAATATGACTTTTATTATAAGGCAACAGAAACAAAATATTGCAGATCTGAATACTTTTCCTTTTATCTTTTTGAGAGTCATGTCTGAGATGCCTTCTCAAATTACATTTCTGCTCTGTATTCAGATTTCTTTTATTGAACTATTGTCTTGTTAGTGGCTGTTCCTCCTATTCTTCAAAGTTATTCTTTCTTCCCTTTATACACAAATGTCTATGGGACAGCTTGGGGAATTATTGGGACAGTTTAATTACTCTCTCTTTTTTTCTTCAAAGGATCGTGTAAGCTTCCAAGAGTCTTCTGGATTCTTTTGATGTTCATCTGGAGAGTACAGACAATAGTACTGTACCAGGACCCTGCTCTTTCCACACTGCTTTCGCTTTTGTTTTTGTTTACAATTTCTCCCACTCAAGTTGATGAACTCAATTTCCCCACTCAGTGGAAAACTCTAAAAAAAACCTTGAAAAGCTGTGGGCAAGGAATAGCCCAGGAGCTGAAAGGTAAGAGTTTATGTAGATAGAAATATAGGGTAACCTCAAAATCTGGAGTGGGGGACAACAACCCATAATCTCAACCTAAAAGTGAAACAATTTGCTTTGTGTAATGAGCCCCAACTGAGATGGAATGAAATCAATTAAACTATCCCAGGATCACAGGAATTATAACAGCTCTGAATGTCTGTGTGCCTTTATGTGTCTCTGTCTCTATGTCCGCCTATCTAATTTATATGCTGTTAATTTGATTCCAACTCATGGGGGCTTTCAGCTGCTAAACTATCCACAAAAGTTCTCAGCATAAAATGATAAAATATCTTATCAGTAAGAATGAATATTTCTGATAAACAATAAATTAAAATGAATAAATTAAACCTCAATAAATCAATGTTATCCCTAAATATCACAATCCTATCACAATTATACAATCATTCACAATTTAATCTAACAAACAGCAAAATGGCATTCAAGTATGGAGGTTGTAGTGGAAAAAAAGAAGAGATAATATATATCCAATATAATCCTTATAGAATGGATAGTGCCACTTCATTAAAAGTTAAGAAAAATAATTCAAAATTGGAACCTTTGCCCTTTGTCATTAGCACTTAGTGAACCAAGGCTAATCAGATGCAAACAACTAACTCTTGCTGAACCACAACATTTTGAATGAGAGAACATAAATGGAAAACTGGAAGACTATGAAGGGAATGGATGAATTTTGGCTGCCAAACCTGCATGCATGTAGCCAACAAACAGAGGAATTCTGTTTTTGAGCTGTTTGCGACAAGGAAGTTGAAAGAAGTGGGAGGTTAGCTACAGCTACAAACACCAATGATGGCTGGTTTTTGAAGAGACAATATTCACCCTCAGGTTCAAAATTCTTTATATATATTTTGTAATGTATGGACTTCACTGAAGTGAGCTATTAATTTTCTGAAACAGACTATCACTGAGTCCCAAATGCTATAATAATATTATTTATGGAATCTGTAGCCAAAGTGTATGGAATACTGTATAGCAGGTTTAATTAAAGAAAGTTAAGGGCAGAAACAAGTACAATCATTATCACAGAATCCTGTGATTTCTCTTTTTAAGATACAGCTAAAGGTTACATGCAGATCAAAGCACAAAATTCAAACAGCTACATTGCTTAGAAAAAAAGGCTATTTTTTGTTTACAACACAGAAATGGTAAGAGTGGGGCATCTTTTTCTATAACTGCTGTTTTTGTTTTTCTGTGCCAAATTCCTCTCTATTCAGTTAAGTTTGTCAATGCTCAAATTTATCTGGAGAGCCATAGGTAGGGTCGTGGTTGGGAAAAAGTTAATGCAGAAAAACATTAACTTCGTAAATTATTAAAAATCCATCTCAAAAATTCTTTCATTTCACACTACTATCTCCCGAAGACATCCAGGTTTTATGATTACATCAGATTCAAATTTTAAAAATACAAATTTTAAGAATAAAATTTAGAAAGAAAGCAGAATTTTTGTGGAACTGTAAAGAACATTTTCCCCATAAGTTACAGTATCAGAAGTAGACACGCATCCAAAGTTTTTATTTGTATTTTTACAAATGAAACACATGTATTTTTCTATTACGAAAGATACATCTTTTATTAAAAAATATTATTATGTAAAATATGGCATTCAGAAATTTGAAAAGGCAACTGTCATAACTTCAGAATTAAAATGATGAATTTCTCATTAATTGTATACCCAAGGAAAGGACAAGAAAATTATTGTTTATGATCATGTACAAAACGTTCTTTCATCTTTTGCTCTTGTTTTTTAAAAGCAGAACACTATAGAAGTGTGGACTGCTAATAATAGGTATCTAACATAAGTATGATCTCACAGAAGTGAAAACAAAATTCTATTGTGTGGAATAAAAAATCTTATAGTTGGTTTCAGTGCCCCAATATCAAAAGTTCTTATAATTCTAATATCCTGTGGGCAGAGACACCATGAAGGCATGATGTTGTGCACAAATCTTGTGTGTGTGCATGTGCTTCATTGCATTTATTACTATTGTATTTCTCTCATTGTATATAATGAGAGGGAATATGAAGATCCGGTTAAATAGGTTTTTGAACCCAAAGCATATTGACTTCCTTTAAATCACATATTTTTATGTGCTGATTTTGGTGGCACCAACGCTGTTCATTCTGCAAACAAAAGTAATCAATTTTAGCTGTAATATTCTGTTAATCTTGGTTCTAACAGACTTTACAGAGAATGATCATAAAAAGGCACTGCAACTGATAAGTAGTAATGCAGAGGAAGGGAGCCTCGAGCATTTAGCTATATAGTTTTAAACATAGCACCATGAGACAGCAGTTTGGCCAGGAACTATGGTACGGTATTATATGATGCTGACCCAGTCATTTCACTGCCATCAGGATGCTATTGCTCCCTATTTTCTAAAATGCTATGGAATTTTCTACTTAACTGTGCTTGAGTCATCAGAGGCCACATTATTTTTGCAGGAAACCTGAATAACAGCAGGATATAACATTCCGGAATAGACTATCAAAACATAAATCTTCAATTACTTATTCTCAGCACTTCCCAAGTGCTGAGGGCTGGCTCTACTATAAGTAATACTCAAACTTTAAAACATTGTGCAGGGAGATTTGGGAAGAAAAAGCAATTTATTTATTTAAGCAAGTGGGAAGGATGGGGTATATAAAGGGAAAAGTTAAAAATAAAAACAACTACTTCAAATACTTTTCAAGTTCATAGAAAATAGAGACAGAAATACTATATCAATATACTGCCGTTTGCACCTTCAAAAGCAGGCTCAACCTGTAACAAAATGTGTGAGGCACAGATGTCTTATATAAATTGGGAGAATGAAAGAAATAATGAAATAAATGCGCACTGCCATGTCACACTGCAATTCCCAGCACTCTGTACTTGTGTTTCATTGTAGGATGAAAGTACCAAAGTGACATGACCTGCATCACAATGTCACTGGGTCAGCACATTCTGTCATTCTCCCATCACCCCTGTGGACATTTATGATGTGAAGCAAGAAACAAAAATAGCTATTTTTTTTAAAAAAAAAGCATAAACAGTTTTTAATAGTGTGATAAACTAATGATATTCCTCAAGTAAAAAACTACCCCCTGCAAGGATTTGTGGAATTGGCTGTGCCATTAGTCAGAGTAAAGGTCCTGTCACATCGGCCGACAGATGCAAAATGTATGTAAAAAGGACACAGCGGACGAGAAAATGTTCCATCCGTTGTTATCCGCTCTCAAAAGTGTCCCAAATTTGCATAAACAGAGTGGACAACAACGGAAAGGAACGGACGGGGAGAGGACGTAGAAAGGATGTTAAGCGGATACTCAACGGAAGCCTAGCGGATGGAAGCAGATGGAAGCGGATGAGACATCCGCAGGGCTTCCGGGGGAGCACAGCGAAGTGGATGCGCAGCGGAAGGAGTGGATGCCGAGCGGATGCCTAGCAGATGATGCAGATGCATCACGGATGCCAAGCGAATGCCTAGCGGATGCAAAGCGTTCACTGCGCATGCGGGGAGGATGCATTGCGTCAGCCCCGCGGATATAAAGGGAAGAAGCTTGCAAGCAGGTAACCATTCAGAGGAAAGACCTGCTACCAGACGCATCTCCAGCCAACAACCATGGGGAAGAAGAGGAAACCTGTGCCTACTCCTGCCAGCCCTGGCAAGAAGGACAGGGCCACCATCCCACTCCTTGGCGCTGACTCTGCTTCTGCTGGGACTTCTGCTGCAGGTGCTGACTCTGCTGGTGCTGGTGCTTCTGCTGGTGCTGCTCTTGGTGCTGGTGCTTCTGCTGGTGCTTACTCTGCTGGTGCTGCTCCTGGTGCTGGTGCTTCTGCTGGTGCTTCCTCTGCTGGTGCTGCTCCTGGTGCTGCTGGTGCTGCTGGTGCTCCTGGTGCTACTTTTGCTGCTGCTGCTGTTTCTGCTGCTGCTGGTGGTGGTATGGTGGACCAGCCCCTAGAACCTCAAAGCCCTACTAATGAGGGCCCAGAAGGCCCTGCCAGAGGGAGGAAGAGGCAATCGCGCAATAGGGAGAGTAGACAGTACTCCATTGAAGAGGAACATGAGGATGAGGTGCTCGAATGGGTGAGGGAGAACGAGTACCTCTGGTGGAAGGGACACAGGCTCTATCAAGACACCAAGTGGAAGCAGGCGGCTTGGAGAGAGAAGGCGGAGAGCCTGGGCTACACTTTGGAAGTCCTCCTCGGGTGGTAGAAGCACATGCACACCTGGTACGGGAAGCTGCACCTCAAGAAGTCTGGCCAGACCGCGGTCAAGCTCAGCGACTGGGAGACCTACGTGATGCCAAGTGCAGCTCCTTGGAGGGCGAGGTCCACCACTGAGGAGCAGCCCCCCTGTTAACCCTCTCTCTCAGCCAGCCCACAGAGAACCAGTCCTCTTCTGGCCAAGAGTCAGCTCCTGTGTCCAGGCAGGTATCTGTGGAGCGCCCCATGACGGAGACTCCCCCGAGGAGGACCCCCTGACGCAGTTGGAGCAAGAGGAGGCCACTGCCACCAGAGATAAACCCACACCCACCCCCAGCTCCACCTCCACAGAAAGCAGGCAGAAAGCCAGACCGGATGGACAGAGCCACACTGTCCTGCTGGAGATCAGGGACACCATCAAAAGCAGCATAGATCTCCTCTCTCAGCTCACTGACATACCATCCTCTAACAGATCCCTAAGCTGATACACACTGACATCGCATCCTCCAACCGCAAGCCCTTCCTCACCTACGTCAACCAGACTCTCATGGACATGTCCAAATCCCAGTACCAGGTGATCAAAGAGAGGATCACAGGTCTTCTGCACCACCCTCCAGGCCCAGCTGAACCTGCTCCAACCCAGTCCAGGTCTGCTCCTCCACCCCAGGTGATGTCACAGCCCTTCCAAGGCTTTCAACAGCCACTCACCTACCAAGGCTACGGCTACCTGGAGTTCCAGCAGCACAGGCAGCCCTTCCCAGTCCAGGCACAGGGTCATCGCACGCCACAGGGGCCACCGGTGCCACCGATGCCACAGACGCCACCGATACCACTGACGCCGCAGATGCCACCCACGCCACAGATGCCACCTAGGCCTCTCCTCGCTCATGTGCAGACCAGACAGCCCCACTACACTTGTCCTTCCTCCACCCCACAGCCAAGCCCGGCCTCAGAACATCTGTCATCGGTCTTGGGACTGAAACCCCATGTCCTGGAGGAAGGGGCTCTCAACATCACAGGACTGAGCCAGCTCTCTGAGAGCTTCCTCCACACACCATCCCCTGTTGTCCTCTCAGGGCCAGGCACCCCAATGGTGTCTCAGACCAGCACCCCAGCCACTGCCACCTCCACACCACCTGGACCCTTCACCCCTGAGACTATGGGCATGCCTCAGAGTGACTGAGAAGAGTGCCAGAGACTGGGTAGCAGTTTGTTATTAATAAAGTTTATCTTTGCTTCACACACTTGGTTCAGTTCTTTTGGTAAATAAAGTCTTGGTGGAAACCTTTTAGAAATGGTTTAAGCCTTTGCATGCTTGTGGGATGGGTAAGAATAGCTGTGGGATGGTCAGGGATACCTGTGGGATGGGTAATAGCTGTGGGATGGGTTAGGATAGCAGTGGGATGGTCAGGGATACCTGTGGGATGGGTAATAGCTGTGGGATAGATAAACCTCCAGTGCAAGCATAGTGGGACTGTATGGTTCACCCTCCCAGGTGCCACACCTATGGCCCTTTATTATCAATAACAATGTAATCATTCATCCACACATTTCAACATAAACACAACTCTTTATTAAATGCCCTGTTCATTGTAGGGCCACTCAACATACATGGCACAATCTCATCAGTGTGATGAGACAGGCTGAAGGAAGCATCCATTAAGCATCTACCATCCTGTCTTGCCACTCCACTGTTCCAGCTGGAGAGTTGCACCAGTGTTTCAGGAGGTTGCGCTGCTTCTTCCCTTCACGTGAAGCTCTGTTGGGGCCTTGCACATCCACAGTGTCTATCAGGTTTCGCCCTTGCCTCCATTCACCAGGCTCCATGTCCCCATTGCCTTGTTGGTGGTCCACAAGCCTGTTCTGCAACACTGGGTAGCTAGTGCGCATGAGATTGTGCAGGATGCAGCAAGTCTCCACGATGTTCCTCACAGTCTGTGGGCGATGCTGCAGGGTGGTGAGAAGTACCTGGAACCTGTTGGCCAGGATGCCAAAGGCATTCTCCACCACCCGCCTTGCCCTGGACAGCCTTTAGTTGAAGATCCTCTCTTCACGGGTGAGGCACCTGGAAGTGTAGGGCTTCATGAGGTAGGTTCTGAGGGAGAAGGCGTCATCCCACACGATGAAGTAGGGCGCATCTTGTGTGTCATTGGGTAGGGGGTCTGGATCTGGGAAGCCGATGATGAGGTTGCGTTCCAGCCTCTCTTTGAGGTGACTGTTGTTATATACCTGGGCATCTGAACATGAGCCGTTGCCTGAAGCATCGATGTACATGAACTTGTAGTCAGCATCGACCATGGCGGAGAGGATGATGCTGAAGAAGCCCCGGTAGTTGACATAAGTGGACCCTGAGTTGGCTGGAGCTTTGCAGGCCACGTGCTTGCCATCTATGGCTCCAACGGTGTGGGGGAAGTTTCACTTCTGATACCACTGCTCTGCAACTTTCTTCCAGCCTTCTTCAGTGGAGGGGCACTGGAGGAGCTCCTCCAGGTATTCTTCGATGATGGCCTGCACCACTTCTCTGACCACAATGCTGATGGTGTTGTGTGGCACCCTCCAGCCGTACTGCATGCTCCTGTACATGGTCCCTGAGGCCAGGTGGCGCAGACTCAGTGCCACCTTCAGCCCAGGGTCCAGGCTGGGCCGGAAGTTGGTGTTTGCCTTGGTCAACCTGGGTCTCAGCCGCTCCACAACTTTGTCAAACATGGCTGGTGGCATCCTCATGAAGTTCTGGAATGCACGAGTGTCTTCGTTCCTCAGCTCCACCATCAGCTTGTCATACAGTCCATACTCGGCTCTTCTCGTGATCCATCTTCGGACCCAGACACTTCTTGGATGCCTCTTTTTCTTCCCATAGAATAGGTGAAAGAGCCTGTAGAGGCCTTCGCACTGTTGTAGAATGATGGCGGCTACCAAAAGGAGTGTGCGACAATCCATGGTGGAGATGACTGGATGCTGTGGAAGAGCAAGAGCAAGAGCAAGGCTGAAGAGGTCTGTAGAGCAGGGCTGCTGGACTGAAAGTGAGATCCCGGTGATTTCTCCCCCTTTTTATAGGAAATATCATTTTTTCGCTAGGTGTCCTTCCACATACTCCAGGCATCCTGCAGACATCCTAAATATCCGAGATACGTCCCCTATACAAACGTTTTTTCCGTTTTAATGCTTAATATGCGAGCTGCATCCGCTTTCATCCTTTTTACATCCGTGCTACTAACGCTGCGTGTCTGTTCCGCATCCGTTTTGCTTCCTCCCTGTGTCCGTTTTCCGCTGGAGCATATGTGAGTTGCGCGGATGTGCAGTGGATGCCTAGCGGATATAGCGGATGCGTAACGGGTGACAATGGACGTATAACAGATGTTCCCCATATGCGTAGCGGATGTAGAATGGACGTGTTAGATACTTCATCCGCTCAAAAAGTTTTGTGCAGCTCAAAACTTTTTGAGCGGATGAAATCTCAGTAGACGGATGCTGGACAGATAGAGAGTATGAAAAACGTATGTAGTGAGTACAGAACGGATGCATCGCGTTAACCAATGGGTGGCAAGTGTTTCTCTCCGTTTTACATTCTCTTTCCATCCGTTGGTGCAGTGTGACATGGGCTTAAGGCAATTCCTTTATTGAAAGCCACAGTCAGTTTTGTAAGCCAATCTGTTTTATACTTCTTAATCTTATCTGCTCCTTTTAGTTGTGGAGGATGCATTGCAAACCCACCATCAGCAGTAAAATGGAAATCCATCGTAAACTCCTTCTCTACATAACATTATCACTTCTCCTAAAGGTGGTAGTTTGATCTACATTGATTTTAGATTTTAAAATCAAACCGTTCTTATAGTATCAAGTCTGACTGAGAGTTAATGTGATGAAATTCTTCCACAGAGGCTAAATAGTCTATTTACAAGAGCAATATAACCACCCTCAGTTCTTGATGACTAGATGATACTGGCACTTGATAAAAGAGAATCTTAGTTTAGAGAGATGACAATTCCAATTTTTTCTCTGTTTCTCGATCAACAGCGTGTCATTTCATGATCTCAGAATTGCTGTTAACATATACATACAAATATATGAAAAAAAAGCAGGCACAGGGGTCCTGTTTCAGAGGCTCCAGAAAACAGCACCATGACACAAAGCAGAAGTGACACATTCTGCTGAGATACAGTCAAAGTATTTGTCCTATTTTCCTCTGTACTATAAGCCTTGTGGTTGCTGCTAAGTAAGGCTTCATATTTGTCAGAAAATTACGAATGGGTAATTTCCAGTTTACCAGAACATCTCAATCAACTCCTGTATTCAGATCAGAGCAAGACCAGACATAATTACTTCACCTACCAAAAATATAGCTTGATGTCTAGTTGTTGAACCTCAGCAAACAAGTTAATTAAATCAAAAAGAGTTAATTAGCAAACATGACAAAGGTCAGATAAAAGCAAAGAGACATAGATATGTGACCAAAAAATGGAGGCTAAGAAATTAATATCAATCAATATTATTATCTATATCTATATATCAAAAGGATACAAAGCTTTCCAGAGGCAGTAGAAGCAAAGCTATACGTAACAGTAGTGGAACTGAGGTGGAAAATAGGGCACAGATGATCCCTCCTCTATTCTTCATCAAAAATGAAACAATTTGGTGGATCGGGATAATATATCCAACATTGTTATAAAGCTGCATTTCAGTTGCTCTTTTTAGCTCAACTTCCTATCTTTTATCAGCAGTTGTTCTCCAGAGATCAAGCAAAATACATTTCTAGCATTCCCTGAAGATGCTAAGGTTTGAACTCTGAATCTTACGCAATCAATGTACTCACTGAAGTAATTTCTTATTTTTTCTTTTTGGAAGTCATGGGTAGCTGTGAGTATTAATAATTAGATCAACCTATTGCCAAGAAACTCTTCAAATCATTTGACATATTGCAGAATTGCATTATAACTGTGAAACAATAGCATGTTTCAAACTATTTTTTATTTTGTAATTTGTTGTAGTGGCTCCTAAAATATTATTGAAATGAACTATTTAAATTATTATTAATTCCCTTTCTTTTTTGGTGTAGAATTAAATCATTTTATCAAAAAAAACATGTTATTCAGAAAACATTAGAAAAGGCCCTATGACATCATATTCTATGACCAAAAATGTAGGCTCAGAAATTTTTAGTTCATCTTATTAGACAGCAAGTTCTGTGATACACTTAAACTAATCATTCCCATAGAAATCTGAATATGCCTTGCATTGATCTATCCAGTTCACCATTGTCCATGCTAATCCATTTACTAAGCAAAACTGTTACGTCAGGCTTTGAAGAAAAGCTCTTCCAATCTTAGCTATGCATTGCAGTTTGGATTACTTGTATGCCAAGTTCACATTCTACTATTGAGCTATGGACTTTCTTCCTTTCGTTTATTTATGCAAGGTCATAACATACTGAATAAAGCAATGTTTGGTCAGGTAACCTGTCAATCAGAAAGACAGGTGTTCTATAAAACAGCCAGGGAATCACATTTCTACCAACTATATCATTCTGTTCCTCCATAATTTATTAGCAGTCATTTCCTAAAAGACCACAATTCCACATAAATAACTAATCAAGGAAAAAATATAACCTTGCTTCTACTAAGTGAGCATTATATTTACAATATAGTATTCCATATACATTCCAAGCAATTTCATCACTTCAAGTTGTAGTTAATGGATGCCTATAAATTATGTTGTTAAGCCTCAATAAGTAGCATTTCAGGAAAGCTTTGTCATTAAGAAAAAACAGCGGGAAACATTTTATTTGGTCTTTTTTTCCATTGGGAAAATCACTGAGGCAACAGCTTTACAACAGCAATATTATAAATAGGTTGTATAGGTTATAGTTTATGATGAGGAACAGTAAACATGGAGAACACAGAGACACATGCAATCACAAACACACAGAATACTGCACTTCTTATTTCCCTCTGTATCTGCAGAGCCTATAAGTTTCTGATTTCTAACCCTGGCATACTTGTAACAAAACCTATAAACATATTTTCCAATGAAGTCATAGTTGTGAGTAAAATAAAATGATGCTTAGTTCAATATTTGGTCTTTTCTTCTGAATGGCCAAAATTAAACAAATATATTAATTATGGATTTTAAGAATATAGTTAAAATTTTAATGTATACTCTTTTGGAATTTTCTCATACTTTTCTCTATTTTACCTGGCAAAGGGCTTAGTTAACAAGCTTATTAATAATAAACTTCTTCATCCTTTGAAAATCGTTCTGGGCTTTTTCAGAATGCTTGAGAGTGCAAAGACACTGTCTTTTTAAAGCAGCCATGTTTCTTTCAGGTTGATTTAATCAGTCAATTCATTAAATTAAATGAGTAAGAGACATCTATTTTAATAAATCAACTAATTAAATAGGTCTTGTACTCCCATGAATTCTAATACATCTTTTTTGAATGACTTTTGAAGCATGTACAGTCCTGATTAATAATATCCACATTCCAAAGAGATCTGTCAGCTGACAGAAATAAGCTTTTCCTTGCTAAATAGTTTGCATACGAAATTCAAATGACATCCAGGGAAAAAACTGTTTATGTGTTTCAATATAATTGTTTTAAATATTCTAAATATTCTCTCCCCCCTTTTCTATATTGTAGATCAGCCCCTAAACCAGCATAGATGGAACAGCTGCAACAGGTAGTAAATTCTGAAACAAAATAATTGTCAATTCTTTAATTTTTGTTGCCTCAAATACCAAACATCTTGTACTATATTTGATTGCATCTTACAGTTATCTACTCTTACTTCCAGTTTCTTAGATATCAGTACCAAGAGTATTTTGAGCAGAACTGAAGTCATGTTGGATGGCCCATTGAATTAAACAAGGAAGTGTGTCTCAAACTCAGTAGCTCTGCTAAATAAGAAAGTGTTCCAGTTTGTGCACAAGAGAAAAAAACAAGATAAGGCTAGAACAATGGGGAATTGTAATAAAGTGCTGCAATGTCAGAAACCGTCTAACTGCTTTTGCTAGATAGGGAGCTAGTATGAACCTTCGAAATGTATGTGTCAATTTGAAAACAGAAAGAATGTGAGCCTCGTACGAGGGGGCGGACAGTTAGGGTATAAAAATGCTGCCTGAATTTTGCTCTGTGTTCCTTCAATGCCTGAGGGAACCCGTCTCTGCAGACACGTGAATAAAACCTTGTTTTCCTTGGATCAACAAATCTTTTGGTGGTTTTTTATCTGCTTCCACCTCACAATTTGGCGCCCAACGTGGGGCCCCGATGGAATTTCGACTGAAGAAAAGGGACTAGGTAAGTGTGGCGCCACCGCCTCCCATTGTAGAGGGGCCCCTTCCTTATCTCAGTTGGATCCCGGGGTAACTGCACTCAGCAGACGATCCTTGGAAACGAGAGAGAGAGAAGCCGGCCTGACACTCTGGGAGTGTCATTGATCACCTGAAGTGAGGACGCCCACACTCCTTTCGTCTCCGGGAGACCAGGGGTGTATCAGGTGAGTTTGTTGCCTTTCGGGATAGAAGAAGGGATATACTGTCCTTAAACTCTGGGAATCCAGCGACTGCTGGAGGACAGTGTAAATCGCTGAGTTGGGAATCTCTGGAAGATTGTTGGTGGGCAGCGTGGAGAATGGGAAAGGGACAAAGCAAGTGTGAGATGTTCCAAGAGGGAACGGGTATTGAGATAGAAAAGACCCCAAGAAGGCTGATTCCGACTGACTCCCCATTGGGTCAACTACTACAACAATGGTCGTTGCCCCATTTGAGGGCTTACACTCGGAGTCTAGAGAAAAAGAAAATGATCTACCTATGCCAATATAGGTGGCCAAAGTATCCCCTAGTAGACCCTGAGTTTCCTTACCACTGGGATCCCGAAGGAAATATCAGCACGTACTGGATAACTCAGTTGAAAGAGTATATAGTGAAACACCGGATGAAGGAACAAATACCCTATGTGGAGGTATGGTACCATGCTCACTTTGAAGGTCCAGTTCCACCAGAAACAGAAGCAGGACAGTTTGTCAGCAAGGTGGAGGAAAGCGAAACTGAGGACTGGATGGGGAGTCCACCAGCATCGGCTCCGGCAGTCCTGGCACCACCGCCCCTGTCAGCTCCAGTTGCCCAGGCTCCACCTCCACCTGCATATCCAGGACTCAGAAGGGAACTGGCTCAATTAAAAAAGGACCTAGAGAATTTGCCTCTAGGAAGGTCGGCCAATCCCATGTCGGCCTTCCCAGTCAGAGAAGTCCCAAATGGCATGAATGCGCAGGAGAATCCAGTCACCGTTTTCATGGCTGTCCTCATAAAATCTGCCGAGTTACGGGATCTGAAAAAGACCCTTCCGAAACTCCATGAGAATGCTCAGGAAGTGGCGGAACAGTTGGAATTGTTTCTGGGGCCCAATGAATACACATACCAAGAACTGATGTATATTCTTGGACACCTTTTCACCCCCGAAGAGAGGAACCTCATTAGGAAGGCAGCAATGGCTGCCTGGGATGGGAGACATGCAGGGCAACAGGGAGCAGTGTCTGCAGACACAAAGTTTCCCATAGCCGATCCAAATTGGAACATCAATGACAACGCTCATAGGGAGCACATGAGAGATATGAAACGGAAGATCATTGAAGGAATTAAATTAGCCATCCCTCAAGGGAAAAACTTGACCAAAGCATTTGAAATAACACAAGGAAAGGATGAGTCCCTGGGGGATTTCTGTGCTCGGGTCCGTGAAGGGTTAACCAAGTACTCCAGACTGGAGCCAGAAACCCCTGCCTTCGAGACTCTCCTGAAGATGCAATTCGTCACCAAAGCATGGCCAGACATCCAGAAAAAGATCCAGAAGACAGAGGGATGGACTGATTTGGGCATGACAGATTTGATGAGAGCAGCCCAACAAGTTTTTGTGAACCAAGACTCAGTTAAAACCAAACATACCTCTCAGATGATGGTAGCTGCTGTGCAAACGGCAGCCAAGAATGAAGTTAGGAAAAACAGGGAGACCCAGATGTCAGATCCAAGGCCAAGGTGGAGAGATGAAAGTTCTCCCAGCAGGGACTGGAGACCCCCGGTTAGGCGAGGAGGTCCAGGGGGCAATTGAGGAGGTCGATTCCAACGGCCGTCCCAGAGTAGACATTTTGCGTGTGAATGTCCCAAAACCCCAGAGGAACGAAGCTATGCCCTATACGATTAGGGAGGTTCCAACTCCCCAAGAAGGACCCGCAGAGAGCCACTGGTAAATGTGTTAGTGGGTCCTGACCATCAGGAATGGCTGTTCCTGATCGACACCTACGCAAGCCGGACATCTGTATGTGATCCAGTAGCGGCAGCATGCAGGTCAAAGCAGACTTTAAAGGTGGTTGGGGTGAGTGGGAAATCCCAAGAGGTCAAGATTTTGGAAGAGGTGAGATTGGAATTGAATGATGTGGTTACTGAAACCAAAATATTGTATATTCCGGATTCAGGGGTGAACTTGCTAGGAAGAGACTTGTTGGATGTTTTTGGAATAGAATTGTGGGATAGAAGGAAGGAAGTTCGCATGTGTATGTTAACAACGGAAGATGAGGAGAAGATATCATCAGATGTGTGGGCAGGAGGTGAAGGGGTTATTAGGAAAAAAAAAAGGTGAAATATTTGGGACATTACATTCAGCAGGGGGTTACGTCCTTGGACCCTGAAAGGGTGAAGGGGATCATGAGCTTGGCTCCTCCCAGGAACAAGACAGAGGTGTGGAAAGCGTTGGGATTATTGGGGTATTGCAGAATCTGGGTAGACCAATTCACAGTGTTGGCACAGTTTTTGCATAGAAAGTTGCCTGGAAAGGGAGAGCACATAGAATGGGAGGAGGGAGATAGTGAAAGGTGGGAAGAGCTGAAGAAGGCTTTATCAACCGCTCCGGTTTTAGCCTTGCAAAACCTGAAATTACTGTTTCATTTGTATGTGGCAGTGGCTCAGGGAACAGCAGTTGGGAGTCCTTGCCCAAAAGAGGGGGGGCAGTACCCTCCGGTAGCCTTCCTAAGCAAGGGTTTGGTGCCGGTTGTGAAAGGATGGCCAGTTTGTGTTCAGGCTGTGGCAGCAACAGCAACAGTGATGTTGGTGGTGGAGAGCACAAAGTTAACCTTTGGGGGAGCTTTGGTGGTGCATTCGCCTCATCAGGTCAACTCAGTGTTGAGCCAGCTGGCTACCACTTGGATGACCGAAGGGAGGATATTGAAGTATGAAACCATTTTGAGAACCAGTCCTGATGTGGTAATAGGAACAGACAAGAATCTGAATCCAGCAGAATTCTTGGAGGGGAGAAGGCAGGCGTGGGAACCGGAAGACCATGATTGTCTATTGCAAGTGGATCTCATGACGAAGGTTAGAGAGGACTTGGAAAAGACTCCATTGGAGAAGGGAGAGAGGTGGTTTATAGATGGATCTAGCAGGGTGGAAAATGGAAAGCGAAAATCTGGGTTTGCAATAGTAAGGTAATAGAGAAAGGGTCACTCCCAGCTGCTTGGTCAGCCCAGAAATGTGAATTGCTTGCCCTAACCAGAGCCTTGGAATTGGCTGAGGGGATGGAAGTAACGATTTGGACTGATTCCAAGTATGCATGGGGGTGTGTGCACACTTTTGGGAAAATCTGGAAAGAAAGAGGGTATATCAAGGCGGATGGGAAGCAAATAGAGCAAGTGCAGTTAGTAGAGCAAGCCTTAGAGGCATTGCAACTCCCCAACCGAGTATCAATTGTCCATGTGAGCGCACATCAGAAGGGGAACACACCGGAGGTTGTGGGAAACCGATGGGCGGACAAATGGGCGAAGGAAGCTGCAGGGGAGATAGAGTTGGTAATAGTATCTATACCAATACTGGAAAAGGAGGACGAGAGGGAGGAATGGGAGCCAGAGAAAAAGGAAAAGTTGGATTTGGAGAAAGAGGGATGTGTCAAAACCCCAGAGAGATGGAAGACGTCGGAGGGAGTCAAGGTGGTGTCACCCATTGTCATGAGGGGAATATTGGAGAAAGTTCATGAAGGAGGACATTGGGGAACAGAGGCCTTGGTCATGTCTGTTAAACCTCACTATTGGAATCTGAGGATGTGGACGGTAGCTCAGAGCATCTGCTGGAAATGTTTGATTTGTTTGAAAGTAAATAAGAAAGCGGCACACAAGAAAGAGATGGGAGGGTGACCCCTAGTGGGTTGGCCTTTTCAGAGAGCACAAATTGATTTCACTGAGTTGCCAGAAAAGGGGGGTTGGAAAGAATCTTCCCTTAGCTCTGCTCAGGATCAGAACTTGTCCAAGGAAAGACACAGGGGTTTCTCCCTTTGAAATGCTGATGGGGAGACCCTATTTGGCCAAACTAGGCAATCCCATACCAGAGTTCAGGGACTTGTTCCTTCGGAAATATTTGCTGGCACTGTCTCGGTCTTTGCTTTCTCTTCACAAACAGGGACTGTTGGTGCAACGACCACCTTTGGCTGGTAGCCAACACCCACACAAGGCTGGAGACTGTGTCCTAATAAAGACTTGGAGAAGTGAAAAACTGCAACCTATCTGGGAAGGTCCGTACCAGGTGCTACTGACGACTGAATCTGCAGTCCGTACTTGGGAAGGAGGCTGG
This sequence comes from Laticauda colubrina, assembly GCA_015471245.1. NCBI lineage: Eukaryota > Metazoa > Chordata > Lepidosauria > Squamata > Elapidae > Laticauda > Laticauda colubrina. The sequence goes on along the minus strand of BLBF01000018.1, from coordinate 709,064 downwards.
ACGCATTACAGCAGAGTCAAGAAAGCACCGGAACCTGAGAAACCTTGGAAGGCAATCCCAGTGGACGGTCAGCCGCTAAAGGTAACCTTGAAGAAATAGCCAGCAGAAACCACCATGGAGATGTCGGCTGAACTCTGGAGAGGACTATTTGTTGCAACTATATTTACATTAATACATCAAAGAAGTACACAATATGTTGGACCTGCGGGTGACTTGGGAACAGACTTGTGGGATGACAATGTGTGCATAAAGGATCTCAAGAAGGTCTCACATTCCTTGAACATCACCAATTGCTGGTTATGCATGCACATGTCAGGAAGAACAGGTGAACTGGAGTGGCACATGTACAATCGGGTATGTGATATAAACTTGATGGCCTTCCCCAAGGCCGGATACATAATAAAAGAGACTCAGAATCTGGCCTTACCCGGAGACTCTGGACCCAAATCTCCCGTGGTATAATAACACCATTGGGAGTAGCCATGAACTACCGAGATATACCTATTCTAAATAACTTCACGGTAACAATGTTCAATGATACAATAAAGAATATTAAAATGATCAACACTGAGCTTTCTGAAGTAAGACAGATTGCTCTACAAAATAGGTATGCTTTAGACATTGTATTAGCTACAAAAGGGTGTGTGTGTGCTCTGATTCATTCACATTGCTGTGTATACATCCATGATTTCCAACCCAATATTACAAAGACAGTAAAAGTAATGGAAGAACGTATTCACTCTAATCCATTATCACAAAGAGGTGACTCCTCATTGCCAGACCTGTGGGGAGCACTATGGTCTTGGCTTCCCAGTTCCACTCGGTTTAGATCTACCATAATGGGAATTATATTGATTATTATATGATGTGTATTGTTGTGTTGTTGTGTTCAGTGTCTCCCTGGTGCAATAACGTGTGGGAAGATAGGGAAATCCTTGGGTTCAAGATTTGAGAAGAAGCAGGAAGCAGAACCTCGAATGATGTATCAGAGAGAAATCACTCTGAAAGAAGCAGAGGATCTGCTATTTGAGTTTGAGACAAGACTGGAAAAAGAAAAAGGGGGGATTGTGAGCAGAACCGAAGTCATGTTGGATGGCCCATTGAATTAAATAAGGAAGTGTGTCTCAAATTCAGTAGCTCTGTTAAATAAGAAAGTGTTCCAGTTTGTGCACAAGAGAAAAAAACAAGATAAGGCTAGAACAATGGGGAACTGTAATAAAGTGCTGCGATGTCAGAAACCGTGTAACTGCTTTTGCTAGATAGGGAGCTAGTATGAACCTTCGAAATATTTGTGTCAATTTGAAAACAGAAAGAATGTGAGCCAAGCCCTCGTACGAGGGGGCGGACAGTTAGGGTATAAAAATGCTGCCTGAATTTTGCTCTGTGTTCCTTCAATGCCTGAGGGAACCCGTCTCTGCAGACACGTGAATAAAACCTTGTTTTCCTTGGATCAATGAATCTTTTGGTGGTTTTTTATCTGCTTCCACCTCACAGTATCAACTTTTAACCTGAATATAGAATTGGCTTCTCTTGAACTGATATAAGGCTTAAAAACCTTGGGGGCAATGATGCAAGGACATAACTCTTGATAATCTAATGTTCATTACACAAATTTAAAAAGCCAGGCATGAAAAAAATCCAGCAACTGTAGAGGGTAAGATGCAAACCATAAATGCAGAATGCAGTTCAAACTTTGTATATCTATGTGATGCAACTGGTTGGATACTTTTCACTTTTGGATGGGAGGAATGGATGACATAGTAGGAATGACTTTGGATAACAGGAGGAAGATCAGCTGACTGGACAACCGGCATGTAAAATATATCTCAGCCCAAAGGAGAGAGGAGGGGTGACTTTCAACATTGCAAGATTTTGTTAATGTAATCTTACAATAAAGAAACGGTTAGTACTTACAGCTATGCTGCCTGTCTGGATTATTTCTAAGGGCTAGCTTCATTTTTTCAAGTCTGAAAATAAGTGTGGTTGCTAAAACAGACTGGGCTTGTTGCAGTCTCTTGGCTTCTGACTTTACCTCATTTAGCTCTTACTGAAACTGCATAAACATGTGAATATTGTCAATAGTTTGCCTTGTGTCTCCATCCTGTATATCTTTCATAGTGTTTCACATCATACAGCTGGACTGAATGCAATATATTATTTTAGCTTCAGTTGATTAATATCAGTTACAGAATAAAATATTATTGCTAATTTTTCTATCACTTATTAGCATCATCACCTATTCATTTTGATGATTATTTATTTTATTCAGTAATTAATATTCTAATTAAGATTTCTGGCTTTGCATTGTATGGAAAACAATACAGATATTGGAGAGTTTCTGAAGAGTTTACAATCATGTTGTAAATACAAATAAAAGAGTCAGACAACCAAGTTGTTGATATCAACAACCAAGTTGTTGATATGTCTACATTTTACATATTTTGAAACTATGTAAGAAATTAAATTAGATTGTACCATAGTGCGGTATCTGCTATCCCGCATTAGATGGGCGTCTCATGATAGGGAGCGAAAGGAGAAAGAAACGACAGGAGACGAAGTTCCTCGGGATGAGTGCGCGCAGAATGTCTTGGCACACGCTCTTTTATTATGCTCATTCAAAAGGGGGTGATTGTTTATTCAGAGCCTAGGTCAAGCCCAGGTCAGACAGGATACACAGGATTTACAATAGCTCAAACAAGGTAAGATACCAGGTCAGACAGGATGGCAAGATTTATAATTTGATCAGGATATTCCTTCTTCACAAAGCTGCATGCCAGACAATGTAATCTCAATGAAAATAGGCTATTTCTACAGAGGTTTAGCTCCTTGTCTCTGTACGTGCCCTGTAAAAGGTCACTGATAAGACAGAAGCTCAATGATTACACTTGAATGATACAATGTTGCAAATGCCTGAATGATACATAGTTGCAATGATACACAGTTGCAAACACATGAATGATACATAGTTACAACATCTCCTCTGTTTTTATTATTTATGACGAGTCTTCTTCCTTGTCCAGGAAGACAGGAACCTTTTTTCTGAAATGTTCACCGTCCCAGTCATCTAGGCAGGAGTGCGATCCATCAGCGTCAGGGTTGTCCAAGGAGCGGTAACTCAGCAATGACATTTTTTCGTCCGGTGTTAAGTACATAACATGAGCTTGCAATAACACATTAACATTAGCAGTTATAGAGGATAATTGATTTTTCAAAAATTGCAATATTCTATTAAAACAACAAGGTCCTATAATACATATCAATATAATGATTATTAATGGTCCTGCCAATGCAGTTATAAGGGTTGTAAGCCATGGTGAAATAGAAAACAAGCCTTGATACCAATTATACATGTTTAACCTTTCGTTTTCTCTATCTTTTAAGTGTTTTTCTAATTCTTTCATAGAATCCAACACGATCCCCCTGTTATCAGCATAAAAACAACATTCTTCTTTAAGCGCAGCACACAATCCCCCTTGTTTTAAAAATAACAGATCTAAGCCTCTACGATTCTGCAAGACCACTTCTGAGAGGGACGTCAAGGAGTTTTGCAAAGCTGTAATTGATTTCTCAATTCGTAATAAATCATCATCAATGACTGAACCCAGAGCTGTAATTTTTTGGTCAGAGACAGCTAGTCCTGCAATGCCCGTGGCTGCGCCCGTGGTGCCCAGAGCAAGCAGTAAACCTAGAGTGAGAGTACTAATAATTTCCCGCTTTGCTCTGAGGGGGTATTCCATGGGTGCCTGTAGGGATATAAAATCATCAGAGTTATACACGTTAATTTTTGGTACAAGCCATACTTGAATGCAAAATGATTTGGATTTAATAAGTTCATCCCCGTAGACACATGCTGTGAGACCGGTGGAACAAGCCCAGACAGAGTTATTGCCAGGGATAAAATACATTCCTTTCAGGCGTGATGTTAAATTTCCTCCTGAAGTGGTGTAGACTGCAGAGTATCCTCCGATGGTGTGGGTGCGGCAAAGGCGGTTCTTAGGAAGATATACATTACAATGATAGCCATTAGAAACATTATGACAATATTGTGAGTAATTGGATGGAATATTTCCTAAGCAACAACCAACCCCAGTGATGGAAGAAACAGTAATAGTGGAGTTCCTCCAACGGCAACGTTCGTCTGATGTGGAATTAGCAATGGATTCTTGGGAAGCGATGGCTTCGTAAAAAGGTGGAGAGGCAGAAATACAAAGCCAACATGTGGAGGCAATTGATGAGTTTGAAGAGTTCAGCAAAGCATAGGAAGCTTTGATCATTGGAATCAATGGGTTAACTCCCTGTGTTATGGGTTGCAAGAATGGGGATTTAATAACCTTTTCATGTGGTCCCACCGGGTTAGAGCGAGGGAGTTCAATGTGACGTTGAATGTAAAAAATATTTCCATAATGCTTTTCCGGCCAGACTCCTTTTCGGCGGGCACCCCATTTCAAGCCAGTGTCCCATAGGGTACTTTTCTTGCCTTGGTCCGTGAACCTTATGGTTACCGGGTTGCATTTGGGCAATTTTTTGTCACTGCATGGAATATCCCATGTGGTGCGAGTGACAGTAATGAGATCACCCTTAGTGCCCGGATCCCAATAAATATGTCCAGTTGAAACACATGACCAGGCTTTGCAAAAGTAATCCGACGACCCCCCGCAGTCGAGAAGTCGTTGGGCAGGGGTCTGAGTGTTGGAAACGGGCTGTCCGGGGCATACATAAAACCTATATTTATTTACCACTCTATGACTAGGCTCCGTTGGATGAGAAGGCGAGTTGTAGGCGGTGGAGCCTACAAGCATTTCTGCCAAATTGAATTGAAGTGGTGGGTAGAAGTCTTCTATGCGAGAAGAATTGGTTGTAGAGCTTAAACGAATGCCTTGAAAGTCTTTTATAGTCCAAGTAATATTATATTTTCTATGAGGCTTCTGCGGATCGTCATGGACAGTTCTTTTGAAGCGTCGTTTGTTGGCAGGATCAGAGTTAGGGTATATAAAAGCATCACAAGTAGGAGAGAGGACTATGGACAAGTTAGTTGTAGAACATTTACGAGATGAGAAGGGAATGCAATTAGTAGAAAAAGGATAATAATTACAATAATGACAATGAAGATTAATTTGGCCATTCATCAAGGATGTTAGTTGGGTTGGAGGAACCCGTAATACAAGAGAAGGACATTTAGGTCCCCCTATATCTAGCTTGAATAGAGGAAAAGATTTTAAGGTTCTTTTCCATAGGAAGAGTAAAGAAGGAACAAAAGAGCGAGTGATAGAGTGTTCTGTAAACAAAACAGAAGTGACAGAGTGAAAGCTATGGGTAGCATTTTCATGACGTACCCACATGGAACAAGTATAATAGCCTTCTGTTAATGAAGTGGCTTTAACACGAATAATCTTTTGACAGGAAGCATAGGTTTTGTTGAAGTATGTGTGAATATAAGGAGATAGATTTATGGGAAGATTATTATGCCAACAAACAATAGGACAGTCACTATCATAATTAATAAAGCGAAATTCTAATGTGGTCCAATGACCATGTTGAACAAAGGTATAAGTAGGATATGAATAAGGTAGAAATTGCAAAGAGGATATAGGTAAGAATATCAGGAAGAGTTTAAGATGCAGATGTAGCGGAGGAATTCCCATGATAGGGTCTTACCGCCCGACCAGGGACCCAGCAAGTGGTTTTGTCTGGTAGTAAAATCGCAGCGTAGCCTCGTCCCCAGGTGAGAAGCTCAGCGGGACCCTGCCAGGCGGGATCTGGCAATCTGCGATAATGTACCAGAGGTCTGATGGGGGGGGTGAGGGGGAGGAAAAATGACGTGAGGCAGCAGAAGTAGGAGGAATGCCAGTCAGATTAAGAAAATTTAAAGTGTAAAGACAAATGTTAAGAAAATTTTGCAATGCTGGGAGGTTGGGAGGTTTTTCCCGCAACGAATATCGATCAAGAGCACGTTTCAAAGATAAGTGAGCTCGTTCCACAATAGCCTGCCCCTGGCTTTTATAGGGAATCCCAAACTTGTGAGTTACATCCCATCTGTTACAGAAGTCCTAGAAAGCAGAACTCGTATAGGCAGGTCCATTGTCTGTTTTGATTTCTTTTGGACGTCCCAGCGAAGCAAAGGTACGAATTGAATGATTGATGACATGTTTTACAGTTTCTCCCCTTTGAGGAGTAGCCAGAATAAACCCTGAATATGTATCGATGGAAACGTGCAAATATTTCCAAGGGGCAAAAGGTGGATACTGAGTTACATCCATTTGCCAAATTTCACAAGCTTTTAATCCTCTAGGATTTACTCCTATGGGAATGGAATGTCCTTGCTTACTACATGTGGGGCATTGTTGAATAATGGCAGCAGCTTCTGCCTGAGTTAGAGAAAATTGTTTTTGTAATGACTTTTTATTTTGGTGAAAATAGTCATGGCTTTGGGCTGCTGTCAGATTACAAATTGATTTACCTGATGCAGCTGCTGCAGCTGCATCTGCCACCTTGTTTCCTTCCTGTAAAATACCAGGAAGAGGTTGATGGCTCCTGATATGTGCTACAAAGAATGGATGCGTACGGCTGTTGATACATTGCTGTATAGGAAGCATCAATTTTAACAAAGGAACAGATATGCTAGGAGATAAATAGGCTTGATATATATTTTTCAAAATCTGAGAAACGTATAAGGAATCTACTATTAAATTAAAAGGAGCTTTTTGAAACTGTTGAAACGCAATAAGAGATGCAGCAAGTTCTGCCTGTTGAGCAGAAGATTGCGGAGGGGTAATTTTAGTTTTCCACTCTCCCTCCTGGTACCATGCACAAGCACCATATACATTTTCCCCCCATCTGCATAAAGCGTAGGTGCATCTACTAATGGAGATATTGAGAGAGGGGATTGCCATTCAAAAGGGAGAGTTTTAAGAAAAGTGAAACGTGGGTCTGCTGGTAAATGGCAAGAAGTTTGCCCTGGCCACTCTTCTAAAGCGTATTGTAGTTCTTCTGAATTACACCATAGCATTTCCCACGTGGTCAGTGAGCAAGGAGTGAATATTGAAACAGGCTCACATCCCATGAGTTGTTTACATCTTTGTCGACCTTTAAAGATCAACTGGGAATATGCAGAGGCTTTACTAGTGATTGTGGTTCGTGAGGTGTAAGACAAATGCAGCCATTCTAAAATCAGAACCTGTGTCTGATGAGATTGCATAATAACAGCTGTTGGTCTCTGAACAGTATTTAGTAAAGCAATTGATAAAGGGCAATTCTCTATAGCTCGATCCACCCATCGAGTAGCCAGTGAATGAGAAACGTCTTTTAATGCCTGCAACTGCTCTTTATTTAGAATGATAACATCAGACAGGGCTTTACCTTGTGTGAGGGCATTAAAAAGAGGAGCTAATGTAGCTGTGGTCAAACCCAAATAAGGACGTGCCCAATTTAAGGTTCCTAGGAACTGTTGTAAGATCACAAGTGTGGGTTTCGGGGGAAGTGTTGGGAGGGGAAGGGAAGGAACAGCAGCTGAAGCAAGTAACTTGTGACCTAAATAGGAAAAGGGTGGTTTGGATTGTATTTTTTCTGGGGCTATTGTGAGACCTTCTTTACCTAGAATGGAGGTCAGGCACGGCAGAGTTTTTAATACCGTGCCCTTTGGGCCAGGTGCAGATACCAATATATCATCCATGTAATGATAGATTAAAAAATGAGGATATTTGTCCCTGTATGGTTGCAAGGCTAAATCCACAAAAAATTGACACATAGTTGGACTGTTTAACATGCCTTGTGGTAAGACTTTCCATTGATATCATTTGGTAGGTCTCTGATTATTTAAGGTTGGTACTGTAAAAGCAAATAATTTTCTATCTAACTGGTGTAATGGAATGGAGAAAAAACAGTCTTTTAAATCAATAATGATAAGGTCATGCTCTTGAGGAATTATGTTAGGATTTGGAAGACCACATTGCAGGGGTCCCATTGGAAGGAGGACCGAATTCACAGCCCTTAAATCCTGAAGGAGGCGCCAAGCGCCGTTTTTCTTTTTGATAACAAAAACTGGGGTATTATATGGGCTCAATGAAGGTTCTAGATGACCTCTATCTAATTGTTCTTGAACAAGAGAATGTAAGGCTTCAAGCTTTATAGAAGGGAGAGGCCACTGATCAATCCACACAGGGTTATTGTGAGTCAAATGCAAGCGAAGCATGGTTAGTGGAGGGTAAGTTGTGCATTAAACTGTGACATAAGGTCTCTTCCCCACAAATTAGTATACAGAGGAATTACAGCTGGTTTAATATAAGCAACACATTGAGACTCAGGGGAATGGGCTTTTACCCAGTTTCTGCTAATGCGAGTCTCCTGGAGTCCCCCCACTCCTCTCACCGCTGGTGCCACATCTGCAGGCCAGGTGTTTGGCCACTCAGCGGTTCGGATGACGGAAATATCCGCTCCAGTATCTAAAAGACCAAGAAAGGATCGACCATTCAATAAGAATGTTACCGTAGGTTTTGGTTGACTGATTGGTCTTTCAATTGCATAGAGTTGCTCTTGTTGTTGGTCTAAGAGCACAATCATTTTTGCCACAACATCCCCCTCATTTATAGTAACTTCTGTATTAGCTAGTACAGACAGACAGACATCAGACAATACAGTGGGGTCATGCAGAAAAGGAGAGGCAAGAATACCTTGTTCAGCTAAATCCCTTACAGGAAAGACTAGCACTGGAATATCGGGGGGCATATGAAAAGGCTGAACAGGACGTACAAAGAGAAAGTCAGCGACACCAGGAAGATAAGTAACAGTTTCATTAGCAACAAGATCGTAAGCGAAAGAAGAAAACTTGCAAGTTTCAGCAGCCTTTGTTGTGGGGCTGGCTGCCTGCCCCGTTTCTAGTTTCCCTGATTCAAAAAAGGTTTTTGGATGATTGCAGGGTTATTCTGTTGTTCATTCTTTTGGACTCTGCACTGATTAGCCCAGTGATAGCCCTTTTGGCATCGAGGGCATGGCGTCTTTGGGCGAGCTATCTGGTTTCTTGACATATTTGCTCCCCCGCCCGGGGCTCTGCATTGGCTCTTAAAGTGACCTGGCTTGCCGCAATTAAAACAATTGCCCATTTTGCGAGTATTTTGTTGGGAAATGGGAAGAAGAGAGCTCATGTTCTGCTGCATGCCTTCAGTAATGGCTGTAGCCAGAGTAGACATGGAATGGGATGTGGTTCCTATGATTCGGCAGGCTGTAAGATAATCTGCCAAGGTAACATTTTTCTTATGAATTAATGGTTGCAAAACTTTCTGACAATCAGCGTTTGCGTTTTCATAAGCAAGTTTCAATTGTAATTCATTACAAGCCTCCTCATTATCAATTTGTCTCTCTAAGGCTTCTGTGAGACGATTTATAAAGGAGGAAAAAGGCTCAGAAGGTCCTTGAATAACTTTAGAGAAAGATTTGGGCACGCATCCCGCATTATCAACCTTTCGAGCAGCGGCCAAAGCACAATCCTATAATATAGGGAAAGCAGCTGCGTCTGTGGCAGTCTGCTGGGCAACGGTAAGCATAGTGCCAGTACCGTTAAGCATATCTAGAGTGACATTTGCCGGTAAGCCTCTAGCGGCTGCGGCTGCAGTACGCTTATGAAATTCTGACTCCCAGACCAAAAATTGTGAAGGCGTGAGGATCATGGCAAATAATGTACGCCAATCAGCATTTATCAAGTCAGCTCCTGGTTGGGCTATTGATCCTAAAAGACCCTGTACATAGCGAGATTGAATACCATTTTCCTTGCAAGCTGCTTTTAAATCCTTAATTATTTTGTACGGCATTGGGGTATACTGAGGAGCTGGAGGATTGCCGGTTTGTATGATAGGATAAAGGGAGGCAGCTGCAAGGGTGTCCTCATCCATTTCTCCTTCAGAAAAGGCTTGTTGAATGGCTTTTACAACACTCCCCCCACCTCGGGAGGGTGGTGGAGGACACGAGGGCTCTACATTTAAGGAAGTGGATTGGATGGAGGGAGGCTCTCGTAATGACTTACGATCATTGGGAGCAGAGGGTTGAAGGACAGAAAAGTTATCATAACTTAGTGGAGGAGATTCAAATACACTCTCTGCTTCTATTTTATAATGGACTTTTAAAGCCTCCATAATTTTCCTCCAAGTGACCAAAATGCCAATAGGTGCACGAGGAGGATTATGGAGATAGTCACCAATTTTTTGCCAAATGGAGATTTTTAAGGACCCTTTCTCTGGATAAGTGGGACAATGTTGCCACACATAAGTCAATAATGTAGCAATAGGTTTCATTTTTACAGGTGAGCCCTTTAAATTAGCAGAATATTTAGAAGAAGAAGCGACTAACTCCCTCAATTCCTTCAGATGCTCTGTCTGTTGTTGAGAAAAGTTTCCGCCCATACTTACGAAAGTCGAGACCGTGTTTCAGATCCGATGATGTGCAATTCGCTCAGGCCTGGCGATGCACAGCTCCCATCGAGCGGGTAAGATATGAGTGCGTCGCAACGTATCCCCCTTAGGGAATCACGTCGGGGTCACCAGAATGCGGTATCTGCTATCCCGCATTAGATGGGCGTCTCATGATAGGGAGTGAAAGGAGAAAGAAATGACAGGAGACGAAGTTCCTCGGGATGAGTGCGCGCAGAATGTCTTGGCACACGCTCTTTTATTATGCTCATTCAAAAGGGGGTGATTGTTTATTCAGAGCCTAGGTCAAGCCCAGGTCAGACAGGATACACAGGATTTACAATAGCTCAAACAAGGTAAGATACCAGGTCAGACAGGATGGCAAGATTTATAATTTGATCAGGATATTCCTTCTTCACAAAGCTGCATGCCAGACAATGTAATCTCAATGTAAATAGGCTATTTCTACAGAGGTTTAGCTCCTTGTCTCTGTACGTGCCCTGTAAAAGGTCACTGAGAAGACAGAAGCTCAATGATTACACTTGAATGATACAATGTTGCAAATGCCTGAATGATACATAGTTGCAATGATACAAAGTTGCAAACACATGAATGATACATAGTTACAACACCATAGCACTGTAAACTGCTGCTATGAAATCTTTAAAATGAACAAAATATTTAGTAAAAATTAATGTGTACATGTTATAAATTAATGGCCAATGTAAGGTACTACTGTACTGTACAACTAAATGAAGTCTTAAAAAAACATGTTTGCTTAATTCAAGACAGAGGCGATACAAGCAGGTAGCAACACAGTGCAAGAAATATTCACTCCTAGTATGAACTGAAGGATAAAGTCTAAGCCTCATTTAATGCTCCAGCACTGTGTAGTATTGTGGCAGACAGCTAACCTAAGATGGTTATGATCTGCACAGTAGCTATCTTGTTTCTAAAAATAAGGGGGGACAACAAAAATATTGCTGAATAGTTTACCCTGCTGGAGATGTTCAGAGAGAAAAAGAGGGACAAATGGACCTAAATAACTAACTTTAAGGACCAACATAGAAAAGAGAGAAAGTAATATTAATTTGGGAGAAATGGGAAAGTGACATGATTTTTCAAAGAGAAATTTGTTTTTTTTTTTAAATGTGTATCTTAAAGAAAATTTTATTGAATATTTTTCTACATTTATTTTTAGTTTAGTTTTTGATTTTAAAAGTAATGCATGTTAGAACCAGGAGGGTGAACTGAATTTTGGAAGGAAAAATTTTATGGGGAATTTGAGGGAAACATAGGGATAGAGGGTGAGTTTGGGGAATCTGGAACAGAAATTAATTTGCTAATAAAAGAAATAGTGAATAGCATACATTTGATACACAGGAAAGTTAACTGGATGTTGCTTGAAATAATCTAACACATAGTTCTTTTTTTTTCAACAATGTGTTGCAAGATGCCTTTGAAAGTTACACATATATAAAATTATAAATTTGGAAATTATAAATCAGATACAAAGATTTCAATCACTGCCTGTTATTTAAACATGCGCTGATGTTGAACATGGAGTTAACATACTGTAGCTGTTAAAAGACTGTCTTCCACTAATACCTAATTCACTTTTTAAAGGTTAATTTGAGGCAGTGAATTCTACAAGCTCACTATGCATATATAGTGAGTGCAGCACTATGTTGCTGCACTGCTTTCTAAAATGTCTGTAGTTTCCTTTTCTCCTTGCAGATGTGGGGATTCTGTAGTGAATATAGGAAAGAAAAACAATTTAGAATCTATGTGCTATGATGCCCAGTGATAGACTGAAGCTCAGATACCATATCTGCTCTGGATATAATTGGTGGCCTTTTTCACATAATATTCCTCTAGATTTCTCTCTAAAACTGAGTCATCATAGCTCATCAAAAAGCTACTATGGCTTAGGCGAAGGGTGAAGCAAGAAGCTTTGTTAGCTGAAGATAAGAAAAAATCTGATTTGATAGCTGAGGAAACTGTGAAACTTTAGTACCTATACTTTTTTGGGTGATGGTAATTACAAGACGTCTATCATGTAAGAGAAGAGGAGGAGTAAAATGAATACAAGAGAGAAATATAGGCTTCAAAATGTTATATCCTTTATTTCAAAAATACATCTTGAAACACCCACATCCATCAGATGTTATAATATATTGTATCAATTATTCAACATGCAGAGGTGGTATTCAGCAGTTTCTGACCTGTTCTGAAGAACCGGTAGTGGAAAATTTGAGTAGTTTGGAACCCAGCAGATACCATCTCTGACTGGAGATTTTACAGTATCCTTCCCCTGCCATGCCCGCAGAACCAGTAGTAAAAATAATTGAATCCCATCACTGTCAACATGGATATGCATCTTATGAAATATAACAACTTGCACACATGCACTCTCTCTCATACCTCATATAAGACTTCCGACTGTGAGGGAAAAAATCTAAAAGCTATTTCCACAGCAGGAAACAAAACACTGTATAACAATATCATGTGATTCCAAAACAAGGATATTGAAAAGCATCCTGTATTTTTATGTTCCCCCCTCCCTGTCACTCACATACTTCTTCCCTTACTATTCAGTTGAATTACACCTTTTTATCCTGTACCTACCAGCTTACCTTCATTTTAAAAGCTGGTAAGTGACTGCTGTTCTCCTTTTATACACCACCATTTACAGATAAGTATTAGTTGGATCACTTTGTCTGTACTCTTTAAGAACAAAGTAAGACAAGATCTGTGATGTTTCCAGTGGCTGTCATTATTTTAGGCAAGGAATGCCAATGTCCTGACATCATGGGAAGGGAAAAAGAAGATTTAGCAATGCCCAAACAAGAATCCTATGCTTTCAAAATCTCCCTTTGGCTGCTGTTGAAGGTAACATCAGATAACATTCAGCAATAACCTTATTCCAAATCACAGCAAATATTGCAGTGTTTATTTATTTTTCTAACAGTCTATCTACTGGGCATAAAAACTGCTTGCAGTACAAATGAAAATGGCAAGTGCTTTGAAACAGTTGCTGTAGCCAGCAAGAGTATAGGCAAGGAAGGGGGGGAGGGATTGGTATCTCCTTGCTAGAGTCAGTTAAAAGAGCACCAAAAGGAATACAGCCTGCTTATCATCTGCAGAATATAGAACTGAGAGTGATTAATTAAGCCTCATTCTGTCCTGAATAGATTTACTCAGCTATTTTCAACTCGCCACACTGTTTGCAATTACCCCACCTCACACCTCCATTGGCTGGTCTGAGCTACCTCATGCATGAACAGCAATTTGATTGAGCACTCTTTTTTTAGTATTTCATTCGTCATTGTAATTAGCCATAATCATAGACTTCCTGAGTGCATGAGAATGTGCAAACGACCAATTCACAAAACCCATCCTATTTGAATATGAATCTTCTCACTGGCGATTTAAGAAAGGGGAACAAAAAAGCGATTTCTCCAGGAAATTTTGCAAAGCAACTCCGCTTTACAAAGTGCCCCCCCTTATAAAAAAAAGTTCTCATTTCAAGCACTTGGATTCTGTTTGCTAAAAACAAGGGTTGCTTAATGAGGACAATGGTTTATTATTTCTTTAAGTGGCAAAACAGGACCCAAGTCTTACAAGCCTAGTTCTTTCAGCCTCTGCCAAGGACACAGGAAACAAAGGAGCCAACAGGGAATGGAGGCCAAGAGAACTCTCTGCTTCGGCTGCAATTTGGGAAGGCAGTCCCAGGAGCCGGATTGGGTCGCTGCGTATTGTAGAAAAGGGGCATTCTTCCTGTGAATAACTCATGCATCCAATACTTTAAAGCAAGAGCAAAGGGAAGGAGGGATAACATTCCTATTGCCTTCAGAAGCGTATTCATAGTGAGCCATCTAATGGTGGCAACATTTCTTCCCTGCTCCCTTTGTATCTCTGATGAAAGTCCTGCTAAGCAAGCCTTAAGACTAAGCATTGGAAGAAATCCAGTTACAGCTAGGGCCAAAGCACAACAAAAACAACAATGTGAAAAAATGATTTTGAAGAACATGGTAATCAGTCCATCTCAGTTAAATATCAGACTGTTATTTTGGACTGGGAATATACACACACACATATATATACACACACATGTGATATAAATACGACAAAATGGTGATTGTTAAGCTGTCTACCATTTTTAAAAAGGAAAAAAAATGTATTAGTCAGAAATGTTTCAAATATTAGCAGAATGACAAGAGTTGGGAGTGACCTTGGAAGCCTTCTAGTCCAACCTCCTGCCCAAGCAGGAGATCCTATACATTCCGGACAAGTAACTGTCCAGTCTCTTCTTGAAAATCTTCAGTGAGGGAGCACCCACAACTTCTGAAGGTAAGCTGTTCCACTGATAGTTATCACTGTTAGGAAGTTTCTCCTTAGTTCTAGGTTACTTCTCTACAGTGGTGGGATTCAAAAATTTTTTACTGCCGCTTCTGTGGGCGTGCCTTGGGGAAGGATACTGTGAAATATCCAGCCAGAGATAGTATTTGCAGGTTCTCCAAACTACTCAAAATTTCTGCTACCGGTTCTCTAGAAATGGTCAGTACCTGCTGAATACTACCTCTGCTTCTCTCCTTGATTAGTTTCCATCCATTGTTTTTTGTCTTGTATTCTGGTGTTTTGGAGAATAGGTTGACCCCCCCCCTTCTATCCAAATATTGGAACACTGAAGTCATGTCACCCCTAGTCCTTTTCACTAGACTAGACAAACCCAATTCCTGCAATCGTTCTTCATATGTTCATATATTACAATATAGAAAGCATACACCACATTATCAGGAAAGTTTTTAAAAGAATGCATTACATTTGTTTAATTAAAGAATTTAAAAATATTAACAGAATAACAGAATTCTGTTGTTTTGATTTAAAATATTTTTAAATGAAATACTTTTGTTTTTTTTTAAAAATCCTTATTTAAAAATGATACTAAGACTGCAAATTTGATAACCCAGTTACAGAAATTAAATCCCATTGTGTGGCTTGATGCATATAAATCCTTTATATGCATCAAAAAAAAAAAGTTATGACTGAGTGGGGACAAAGGTAAATTGGTGGAAAGATTTCAAGACATGCTTTCATATTTATTATGCTACCCAAGTTCAAATTGCAAGATTTAACAAACAGAAGTAATTGTACAAGTCCAAAAACTTATACATGTGATTCAACACATGCTATAAATAAACAACAGATTTCCCATCTCTTCAACAGCTAGCATTGTTTACATTTATGTTTCTATTATCTTACACTGAGTATATTTGTCTTATAGTACAAGATTTCTATCACTAAAGTTGACAAAGTTGGCAAAGTTGGCACGCACACACACACATTCTCCTTTCATTACTATTTTCTTTTCCTGCCACAGTTCACCCAATTCATTGGAGATACCCAAACCTGAAATACTATAGATCAGTGGTAGTCAACCTGGTCCCTACCACCCACTAGTGGGCATTCCAGCTTTCATGGTGGGCAGTAGGGGTTTTGTCCCCTACTTTATAAATCACCATTACTGTGGAACCGGTGGGCGGTTAGAGAAAACTTTACTACTAACAGAGATACAAAAGTGGGCAGTAGGTATAAAAAGGTTGACTACCCCTGCTGTAAAGCTTTCCAGGATTTGGACACTTAACTAATCAGGAAGTTGCAGAGCAATCAGATCTGCTAGTCCCAGTTTGCGTAAATTTAAATTAACCTCTATCTATAGTTTTGGTATGTGTTTCAATTACCTTTTCCTCCATTGCCAACATTAGCAAATATTTATAAGCAAACCAATTAAAGTGTTTATGCTTTAGCCAAGGTACAATTTTAATGTGATTCAACATTATTTAATTCCTAAATACACTTTACAACTTACATTTTAAAAAATCCACCTGCTTAAAAGTACCATTAAATTAGTTGATTTGAATGTTTAAAATTAATTTTAAATTTGGATTTTTAATATTTAGGGCAATGTGAAGCAATATAAATGTCTGTAGTTCTCACTGTATATTTTTAGATACATAAATTTATCTTCAACTATGGAATAATTCTATGTTCATCAAAATGTAACATCAATCTTACGTGTCTTTGTATTTTCTAATAAGCAATGAAGTATTTTACAATATGCTGTAAGTCATATGCAACTCAAAGGTTGTAAAAACATGCAACATTGTCAAAAACAAAAGTAATTAATAAGAGAAGGATTTAGTTTCATGAAAATGAAATAATGTATCTTCTTTCATTTAATTTATGAATATTTGTTAATTTAGTTAATTTAGAATATTTGAGGTATGTTATTCTTTTCAAATAATGCACATTTCATGGTATTTTCTTTGTGTTTTTATATTGTAGTCTGGTTTGCGTCATAAATACTGTTGAAGTAGCTTCTTTCAACTTTCGTTTCCCTGTAAATACTGTACAACAGATTCGTTGCATCATAATACCATGTTTCTCACAAAATAAGGCCGGGCCTTATTTTTTTTTTGAGCCCTGAAAAAACGGCTAGGACGTCTTTTAGGGGGTGAATTAATTTCTTCCCCCCCTGCGCACCAATGCCGTCTCCAACAACAGCATTTGAGTCGCTCCCGCTTTCCCCCCATCCCCGTAACAACAGGAAAAGAAAGATTTTGAGGTACCTGGGAGCGCCACATGCTGCATTTTAGTTTAATTTTGAGCGGCTGGGTGGGCGTGAGAAGAGCCAAGCAAGCGTCTCTGCTGCTGCTACCCTCGGTGCTCCAGCCTCGGGCTCTGCAAGTTTGCAAAAGTCCCGGTGCGCAGCCCATTCCTGCATTCCAAGCACCCAGGCTGAGCTGCAGCTGTCCCTCTCTTGCCAGCGCCATCTCCAACAACAGCGGCAGCAGTGGTGGGAACTGTGGAAATTACTTCTTGGGTGGCAGCTCCCCCACCAGAGAAGTGGCTGAAACGCTTCTACAGTTCCCGCTGCTGCTGCTGCTGTGCAGACGGCACTGGTGAGAGAGAGACAGCTGCAGGTCAGCCTGGGCACTTGGAATGCAGGAACGGGCTGCACACCGGGACTTTTGCAAAGTTGCAAAGCCCAAGGCTGGAGCACCAAAGATAGCAGCAGCAGAGACGCTCGCTTGGCTCTTCTCATTCCCACCCAGCCGCTCGGGATTAAACCAAAATGCAGCGCGTGGTGCTCCCAGGTACCTCAAAATGTTTTTTTTTTCCTGTTGTTATGGGGCGGGGGAAAAGCGGGAGCATCTCAAATGCTGTTGTTGGAGATGGCACTGGCGAGAGAGGTGCCAGTAGGAACCGTGGAAAATATGGAGGCCAGAGAAGCGGCTGAAATGCTGCCAGACATCCATGCTGACACCGCCCACCTGCTGACCTGGGTAAGGGAAGGGTAAGGGAGGCCTCCGTGCTCCACCATGATTGGCTGTTAGGAGCAGCTGATGGTGAGGCATAACTGCCTGCGGGGCACTCCTAATGGCAAGTTCCCCTCCGCCTTTCCTCCCCCAATTTCGCATGTTATAAACTAGGCCTAAATTTGGGGGGAGGGGCTTAATTTCATTTTATGCCTAGAAAACATGCTGGGTCTTCCTATTAGGGTGGCCGTATTGTTGGAGAAACATGGTAGAAGAACTATAAATATAACGGTGCTATAATTATACTATATTTTTTCCTGAATCTGGGAGTAATGAATGGACATCTTATAAATGGATCAGAATTCTGTAATTGCTTCTAAGCCTACTTTTCCCTTAGTGAATTGTATCTGAATTACTTGAAGTGCACTGGTTAGTATTTTTGTGAAAATCTTATATATAACTGGTAAATGACTTATTGATCTAAAGTTCTGAAAGTGACTTTTGTTCTTTTCTTTGAATGAAAGTGTGATGATGACACAATTCAATTTTTGAACTTTTGGAATCTCTCTCTCTCTCTCCCCCCCAATCTATTTTAAGAATGATAACTACCATTCTTCCCATAACCAGTGCATCACAACTAGTCATAATATATATATATATATATATATATCCATGCTGTATGCTGCACTTCATAGGAGGATAATGATGTGTGCCAGGGTACACCCTTGGAATATCCTAGAATTTCTTGTTGTGCAGCTACAAAATACTTTGTATTTTGTGCCCCATCGTGGATGCTTTCTGGATGTTCAGCTACTTGTGGAGGAGGTGGTGACTTCTTTATGCGCCAGTGTGGAAACTTCCTAAGTGTTTGGTGCTTCCTGGGTGTGGCACTGTTTTGCTACACTGCTGTGCCTGATTAGGGCAGGTACAGCTTCTTTCCTCAGTCTCTCTGAACTTGTCCTGCACCCCCATAACTTGCATGCACTAGTCCTCCCCATAAACTCCTCCACTCCTATGTTCCAAGTAATGAACCACACAGTCACTTCATGACTGTGCCTGGGAAAGCCAGGATATGGTTGTAAAAACTTAATGACCATAACTTATAACCAAAATTCCAGGATCAATTGTGGTCATCAATCAAGGACTACCTGTACTGTTCTTAGTATTAGCAGGAAACAATTATACAGAGATACATACAACACAGGTGTGACAAACACTGGAAAACAGTGCAGGTTTAATTATGAATGAAAGGACTAAAATGTATTTTTACAAGTATAAATTAATGTAATCTAGAATATTCTGGATATGTATGAAAGTAAGAACCACCTACTTGGTGCCATTTAATGATTATACTTTGGTATGCAGAGATATTGAATGACCAAAAAGATGAGCTGGAAGAAAAACAGAAATGTTCTGAATTGATGCAATACAAAGAGAAAAATACTGTGCTGGATAGTGTGAATGGATGATTGGGAGAAAGATGAGAGAATATATATGATAAAGTAAGGAATATGAATCTGAAAAGGATTGATTTTATGAAAAACTGAGAAAATTATTGAAGGATCCAAGTGTGAAGATAGGTTCTGAATAAAGTTCTGAATAAAGTCAGACTTTGAAATATTAAAAACTGAAATGAAAATAATAAGTTACCAAGTACCATAAAAGTGGTAATGGGATGTAAAGAAAAGGATTCTTAGTTCAGTAATAAAGTGAAAGTGGCTATGGATACAAAAATGTGTAAATAAGGGAATGATTTCTGAAAAAAAGAGAGAAAGGTACTGTATATTGTTTATAAAGAGAAAAGTCTGCAAACAATATAATCAAAAGATAAAAAAAGATTTAAGATTAAAAGAGGAAGAAAAAATGTAGATTAATTTTGATGGATATAAAATTATTTTAGAAATAAGTAAAAATCTTCAACAAGGAGCTTTCTGTAGAGGGAATGAAATTTAAAAGAAAATTGATAAAATTACATAAGAAGCAGCTTATGTAGCAGCTTGGGGGAATGCTAGGAGTATGTTAGATATTTGTACAGGAATGAAAAATATTTGTTGGCTGTTGAGTAATTTTCGTAAATGTTTAATAAGTGGCACTTGGACAGAGGGCTTGGCTACCAACAAACCAATTATTAATGCGTTTTGTTGAACTTGCTCATTTTTTCCATCCAATATATCACATGGATTGATTACATTTAACATGTGGCTTATGTATATGCAATCTTTTATTGATTGCAAGTTCCTTGCATTATGAAATCTACCCTAACAGATTGATGAATTGGAAGGGTTTTCTTTCTCTGTGTATAGGGTATATCTGTTTTCAATTTGATGCCAAGGTATATAGCAACATATTCACATTTCTATTGTCTACATCTCAGATGCATAAGTTTTTAAACTAACAATTGAATATAAATAAACAGATAACCGTGTTGTAATTCATAGAAAATTATGCAACAAAAGCCAGTTGGTGATTCTACAGCTAATTGCCTATTGGTGGTTCTATATTCTCTGTAATGCCAATAGGTTATCCTATGCTGTTAGCTGGGGGGGGGGGATGATTATAATGGAAATATGTTAATGCCATCCTTGATTTAGAAAGTATCAGAAAAGACATTTATAGGAATGTATACTCTAATATTCAATCATATCATCTACCATTTTATATTTTTATCTATACTCCCTTGCAAAACACTTAAGTAAGGTGTGCTGTGTAAATAATGATTGTAAAAATTACATACTGAAACAGGATTTGCTCATGAGTCTTTAATTAGAGTATTTAATTTGAATATGTACTTAATTAAAATAGAACTTGTTAATTTATTAGCCTTGGGTTATAACTGTGATACCAATTTTCAGGCATTTAAAATGTCCTCTAGCATATAATTTATTTCATTACTCAAAAGTCATTTTGGTGATTATGTCTTAAAATTACCAGCAAAGTCAAGTCAGAAGGGAACCCCTTATTCCCCCCACCCTCAAGATTCCAGATGGATTACAATTTCAGGAACATGTCAACATTTAAAAATATGACTATGCCTAGTTTTTTTCCTCAAACAAATGTTCAAAGGTGTTTCACTGTACAATTTACACAGTTAGGAGAGAGTCTAATATTGTAGTCTGTGCAGCAATATTTACTGATTTATGTATGCAATTTATCCACCACCTCGATCCTTAGAAAATGTGAGCCAGGAAAAAAATAAATGAAAACAAGAGTGAGTTAGAATATTTGCAATACAAAAAGTAAATAATAATCTTGAGCTAATTGTTCTATACTAATCAATTCACAAATCATGTCTAGAAACAGCCAATATTTCACAAGATTTACAAGAAGGACATGAAAATGGAAGCTATTCTCACCTTGAAGAATGCTAGCCCAAAGTGGGAATTTCCCTCCCCAAGAAAACACCCCCTCTCACAACCCCCTCGTATGATACTTTCTGATTGAGGTTATAGTAGGCATTGTCTGGATGCTTGAACAGGTTCAGTGTATCTGGGAAAGGTGGTCTTTTAAGTATCCAGATCCCAAGCCTCAGGGGACTTTATAACCAACCCCTTCAATTAAACTTCTGAATCTCTGATAGGGATGGCATAATATGACAGTATTATGACTGCCCAGAATGTACACAAGGGGCTGGATCCTATAAGGCAGTTAATGGACATAAAAGACATTACATAGATACAACTAAGAGATTATAAGGGCATTAATAACAGCTCTGAGTGTATATGATTTTAGCATGTCCTAATTCAATGGCTAGAATTGGGAAAGACACTTCTGCCATAACTTCCACTAGTTTTTCCAGAAGCAGCTGTGAATCTAGAAGGATCTCCAGAGCGCAAGCTGTTTTCTTTGAGAGAGTGAAATCGCATTAAACATTAACGTTCAAATTATTCAAGCATCTGTATCTAATTGGATTGAGTCTGAGCCTATTCTGTCTATCCTGACTGCTTTTGGGTATCAAATCAGAACCCTTATTGCATCTCCCATTTGGAGCCTGGGTAGAGATAGATAACTGGGTATAATTTGTACATTGATGATACCTTACTCTGAAATGGGTCATTGTAATATTTAATACATTAGTGTAATGATAATATAATATACTAATATCTTATATTCTAGAAATAAACATGTTCCTCAAATTCCAACACTATCTAAGAGGGGTATCTTAATTCCCCAAACTCTTTAAGAAATGATCAATAGACCATGATCAATGAGACTAATTTGGGGAAAGGATTGAATATTAGGAAAAAAGAGATGGCTGACTGGCTCCCTCCATAGGAATAATGCAATATTTTTTGCAGGTTTCACTTTTCCACTGGATGATGTCAGAATCGCATGTATGATTATAATCTGTTACTATTCTTCCTAGCCTGCCTTCAAACTATCTCAAAACTCAGACAGTTATTATGAAGCTAAACAGAAAGAATGTAAGCACCTAAAAACTCATACATTTCTTCCATCTCCCTTGAGCTGTGTAAAAGTAAGAAATATTATGAAACCAATCAATTGAGGAAAATTTAAAAATGGATTTTTTAAACACAAAACTAGTTCCACTAGTTGTGTTAATTAACTGAGATATTGAGGAAATATAAATATGGGATCAATCTTACAGAGATTTGCTTGAAAACAATGAGACCAAATATACTGTATTCACACAGTCATGATCCTACTTTATTAATGAAACTATACATGCCCTGTGAAACCCATTTCTGAGGATCAAGAAATTCTCTACAACTGGGATTCCTAAACTTTTTGCCATCAAATCTACCTTTCGTATAATCTTAAATTACAAGCCTCCCCTAAATATCCATGAAAAATGCACTAATATTAATGAACAATGAAAGTGATACAATGAAACTTTGGGAAAGGTGGATTTATTGTTATCAATGTTAAATAAAAGATTCTTCATACCTCTCCTGGACTCTACCTGCACCTCTCCAAATGAGGTACAATTTATAATTTGGGATACTCTGCTCGAGAAGCATGGATTGTACCATAGGGGATTGAATAGGAAGACAAACATAGTTCAAATTATGATGTATTTTACCTACATTTAAGTTTTTTTCCTCTTATTAGTATAACCTATCACTGATGGCGCTAATGTTAGGGGAATGCCTCCCTAAAACAGTAAACAGAGAATAGAAATATTCAATTTTTACAATTATGTATCTAAAATGCGAGCTAATAGAGCTAAATTTGGATGATTAATGAAGCTGTTAAAGTAGCAAAACAATAAAATTGTGAAAAGCTTCCAAGGTCTATCTAATCTGGTACAGAGGCACACACTCATAAAAGATGTCACTTAATATAACTGAATACAGTTTCCTTCAAATATACATTGAAAAGAGATATTAAATGTATTTTTAAAATGTTTCTTTTTTCTAAGGTTTTTTTCCCCAGATCTTTGTATCTCTACATGAGGTTTAACACTGTATATGTGTGCCTAAATACCAGGAAAACGAATTCTCATGATTGACTGTTGTATATGAAATATTTCACTGTTTTAGTTCAGCCGTTAACTTAGCATTCAGAGACATGAAATGTTTTCAAGTAGAATATAAATTTTTCTTTGAAGTTGATCTTTTGAGAACACACATATTTATCTTTAAATCATTCTCTGAAGCAAGTGTCTCATGTTTCATCAGAACAAAATTCTGCTACAGATTAAATCAGGCAAAAATCACATAAAAAATTAGTCACTAGCATCCACACAATCAAATAATGAATACATTTCTACATTAAGACTTGTAAAGTACTTCTTTACCAAATCTATCTGAAGCATATCTAGGAATGAATGACTGAATGAGCTGAAAAGTCTTCAGCTTGAATTTCCTCTTGATACTCCTGGTCTTGTGGGACTTCAATTTGCTATCCCTGAGGTGGGTCTTGAAAGCAGTTCAGGAGTTCATCGCATCCATGACGATCTTGGGTCTCTCCCATTCACGGCCAACTCGGGCCTTGATCACACATCAGAAATCGTTTTCTTGTTGGAGCAGTGGCAATGTGAGCTGAGGGGAGAGCTACTGTTGGCTCCTCTGTCATGGTCAGATCACACCATGATGACTTTGAGATTCTCTTATGCCCCATTCTGCAAGGAAGCTTGATCCACTCCTGGAGATTGATGGACCCAATAGGATATCAAAGGGAGATGGGGATAATTCCTGATGATCTGGTACATGGCCCTGGAAAGGCCCTATTCCATGGAAGAGGAAGGCAGCTGGAGCCTTGGAAAAATATCATGCCCATGTGATCTTTTTTGGCCAATCAGTCTTGGTATTTCCCATGGTTCATGGAAGAGTTGAGGGGATTAAAAATGATTAAGAGATGTCTCAAGTGCTGCTGGAGAAAAATGGGTGACTCCATCACTCCAATTGATAGGTGACTCCATGGGTGACTTCATGATAATACCCAGTTATGCAGTACATCACTGTCCTGGGTGAACTAAGTGATGTTGTGGATATTCTTTCACAGTGCCTGGAGGCTGAGAGTATCTGAATGTGAAACAACAGGCTTTAGCTGAACCTTTGTAAGATGGAGTGAATATGCGTGGGGGACTCCCCTGTATCTGGGAGTTCATCATCTCTGGTCTTGGAAGTAGTTGCACTATCCCAGTGGGATCCTCTTTGACTCATGACTCCAGGTGGCAGTTGTGGCTAGGAGGGCATTTGCTCAACTTTGCTTTGTGTGCTAGTTACACAGATCTTCTAGATCAGCAGGGCCTTTATCTCACTCACTCTTACTTTGGTCATTTCCTATTTGAACTGTTGCAATATGCTCTACATAAGACATAGATACATCCAGGAGCTTCAGTTGGTAAAGAATGCAGTCCTGTGAGCAATTTTGGTTGCCCCACAGATGGCACTATAAGATTTATCCTGCATGTTGGATGCTGGCTTACATCCACTGCAATTCAAAATGTTAGTTATGACCTTTAAAGCTATAATGGCATGGGCCAGATTACCTGTTCCCATCGAGTCATGAAGTAAAAATATGTTACCAACCTTATTAATTAAGGAATTTTGATTATCTGTCTCTCTGCTGTCACCCCAACCTCTGGAATATCTTCCCCCTCAGAGGTGAGGTGGGCCCCCACTATCCTGGCTTTTTGAAAGCATTTGAAGAAGTGCCTCTACCAATCTACATGGGGCTCCCGGAGGAATATGCAACCTTAGCTTGCTTAATGGCTTGAAAGACTTCCCCCAACCTTTTTAACTTTTAATTTATTCTATCTTTGTTTTTTTCTGGCTCCTTTTATTGATATATAGTGTCTTTATATAGTTTTAACAGTTGTAGTTATATGTCACCCAGAGTCATTTTGAGAGTAAGATGGGCAATGTCTAAATTGGATAAAACTGGTAGATAAATAAACATGCTTTCCAATCTTGTATTTACGGAATTGTTCATTTCTTATATATAGAAGATATTTATAAACAGATAATATCAATTTCCTTCTAAAATCATAAACTATCTGTGCATCTATGTATATTTCCTTATTTAAATAGGGTGATTGCTGGAATCCTGACACCATGGTTATAAAACTGAACCTGGCTTTCACCATCGACTCGACTTTTCTGCAGGTCACAAAAGGGGATCACGTGACTCCCCATGGACTGCAACCAACCTAAATAGGAGTCTGTTGCCAAGTGCCTGAATTTTGATCGCGTGATCATTGCAGCAGCGTTCCTAAGTGTGAAAAATGGTCATAAGTTGCTTTTTGGCGATGCCGTTGCAACTTTGAATGGTCACTAAATGAACTGTTTGTAAGTCGAGGAGTCCCTGCATAGATTTTGTAGCAGGTCCCTTTCAGAGGCATTCTGGGAGCTGAAGTCCACACCTCTTAAAGTTGCTATGTTTGAAAAAAAACAAACACTGATTTATCTACATGGTCTTAGATGGATAAAAAAAACCTAATAAGAAAGGAACTGAGCCTGTTGTGCTTCTATAGATGTCATTCAATGGGACCAAAAAGTCCCTTCAATGAAGAGAATCCATTCTTTTTTTTTTCTTCCTGTCATTTTCCCAGCTGCAATTTAGCCCGTCATTCATATCTCAAGGCAACTTGAGGATGGAGAGAAGGGCAGTCACATGTTGTGTGTGTGTGTTGGACAATGGGCTGTTGCTACTGTGTCAAAGGTGCTTACAAAACACACATTGTAAATCTCGGACCCCATGCCACTGGCTGCAATCCTGTGAGACTTAAGCGATTAAAATCCCTCCGCTTTGAACAGGGCTCATTTCCCAGTAAATTTATACGAGTTCCTGCTATGTAGCTGTGTCTCCGCAGAGGAAGAATGCTTCTCCACAGAGGAAGGAAACCTGCGACCCAGAGGTCAATAATTTGATTTAGCTACACACGCTTTTATGTGGTTTTTAAAAGGAAAGGGTGGGGGGGAGAAACCTTTCATTAAAATTAATCAGAACAGTTGCAGATGATCATTACACAGCTTCTCTAACATCCCACCCCCCTCCAAATGTTTGAGTATTAAATGTAAATTTTCTTTTTAAAAAAATAAAATAAAAAAAGCTAGGCTCAGAGTTAATTCCAGCATCTGCTGCAAATAATTGAGATATGATTCAAATAAGCAAAACTTTCATAGATGGCGGTGGGAGTTGTGCAAGGCCCTTTAAACTTTGTCATGTAGCAATTTCATTGTTATCATTATTAAATTAGGAATCTTAAAAAATGACTGCTATGTCTTTTAGATGGGAAGGAGGAGGAGGGGAAAAAAATGATCCAAACTGGCTCCTGGCTTTCTTTTCCTTCCAGCTATTTGGAGATCAAGGCAAATGAGGATAAAATCTCCTGCAATCTATTAAATCCTTTGCCAGGATGTGAAAAACAATTGTATAGCATTGCTTTTTGGAAAAAGGAAGGGAAAAAAAGAAAAGAAAGGGGAGAAAGAAAGAAAGAGAAAGAAAGAAAGAAAGAAAGAAAGAAAGAAAGAAAGAAAGAAAGAAAGAAAGAAGTAGGGAAGGAAGGAAAGAAAGAAAAGAAAGAGGGAGGGGGAAGGAAGCAAAAGAAGGACATGAACGCATGCAGAGTTACAGTGCGAGAGGGAGAGGAAGAAAGGAAGGAAAAGAAAGAAAAGGTAAAGGAGGGAAGGAAGAAAGAGAAAGAAAAGGAAGGAAGGGGAAAGAAAGAGAAAGAAGATGGGATGGAAGGAAGAAAGGAAAGAAAGAAATAAAGAGGAAAGGGAAGGAAGAAAGGAAAGAAGGGCATGAACACAGTGTGGCAGGGAGAGGAAAGAATAAAGGAAGGAGGAAGGAAGGAAAAGAAAGAAAAAAGGTAAAAGAGGGAAGAAAGAAAGAAAAGAAAGAAGGGAGACAGGAGGGAAGGGAAGGAAAAAGGGAAGAAGAGATTGGACTGCTATTTGTCAGAAATGGTGTAGGGTCTCATGGTTGGGGAGGGGGTTGGACTAGATGACCTACAAGGTCCCTTCCAACTCTGATTATCTATATCTTTTGTGCTCCGCCAGATGCAGATGGCCTATTAGGAGTTGTCATTATTTTGGTTGTGGAGATGTCTTTGCAGAGTCATGGTGGCTAGGGGGCCTTTGAATGGCTTTGCCAAGTTATGGATGTTGTGGCAGCGGCTAAGACACTGAGCTTGTCAATCAGAAAGGTTGGCTGTACGAAGCCCTAGTGCCACATCATGTAGTAAGCTCCCGTTCCTTGTCCCAGCAGCTTCTGCTAAACCTAGCAGTTTGAAAGCACGTAAAAAATGCAAGTAGAAAAACAGGGAGCCCTAACCTTCTATCACATGTGGTGGTCCTGTTCAGAAGCTCAGAAATATTGGCTTAAAATTAAACAATGATTGGAAGAAATTCTTAAGGAACAAGTAGAATTGTAACCAGAATTGTTTCTGTTAGGGATATTCAAAAAGAAATGTGGAAAAAAATATAAATATATATTGTACTACATGTCTTAATGGCTGCTAGAATGCTCAATGCTGGAAGCACAGATGTATACAATTGGATGAACTGATTATTCAAAAAATAATGGCATGTGCTGAAATGGACAAATTAACTTTAAGGGTACAACAGAAAGAGGAGTCTGAATACAAAAGAATTTGGGGAAAATGGTATAATTGGATCAAATTAAGACAGAAAATGAAGGAATTAAAGATAATCAACTTATAGATTAAATATATATATATTCGCACAAAATTGTATATATTTGTAAAATATGCAGAAAAGATAGAAATGGATGAGATGGATGTCACAAAACTGTTAATGTAATGATATTTATTTTTTGGTTTATTTTTAAAATATACAAAAGACTAATAAAGTTTATTTGAAAAACAGGGACTCCTTTGGTGGGAAGTGAACAGTGTTCCATGCTCCTTTGGTATTGAGCCATGCTGGCCACATGGCCTTTTATAACTTTTAAAAAACAAGCAAAAAGTAATATTGACAAATATATACAATTTATGCAAATATAAACATTTAACCTATATATTACTTACCATTGATTCATCATCCGTTTAACTATCTTTGTTTGATCTAGTCATACCATTTTCCCCAAAAATTTATAGTATTCTGTCTCCTCTCTCTCTTTTAACATTAAAGTTAATTTATCCATCTCTGCAAAGGTCATTATTTTCTGAATGACCAGTTCATCTGGAGGTATAGATGTATGTTTCCAGCACTGGGCATAAGCGATTCTAGCTGCAGTCAGAATATGTAATATTATATATTTTATATTTATCTCATATTCCTTTTGGAAAACCCCCAATAAAAGTAATTCCGATTCTAATTCTATTTGTACTTTAGTAAGGAAGTTTATGTAGGCAAAATCATATTATCAATATCTGAGCAATATCTAGTTTAAGTTTATGTAACTTTGTGCAACTCAATGTATCTAAGAATCAAACAAGAAATATATAAGCTTTAACCACCCTTCATTTTTATTTTTTCCTCTTTTTCTGAATTTCACAGAAAAGGTCCTGGTAGGTAACAGGTGTTGTGAGTAGGTCAGTAATGGAAGAATCAATTAAATCTCCAAAGAAGTTGATGATGATTTGCTGAAGCAAATTTTGAGCTTTTATGTGTATCTAGTAAAGCTGACAGCAAAACAGAGAAATTTCAACAGTCTGAGGAAAAGCCAGTGAGAGAGATTTAAAATTGTCTGTTTCAACAACAAATCAGATAAGAAAAAGTCAAAGCTTAGTGGACACTACAAATGTTAAGTTTCTTATGAAAGGCATACATTTTTTACAAGTATACTAAGAAAAGAGAAAATGTAGATAATTGCATGACTGAATTAAAATTATTAGCATTGATATGTGAATCTGGATCATAACAGCTCTTTTATCCAACACTGCCTTTTTTGTAGAATTAGGCTAGAAAACATATGACCAAGGTTACTGACAGAGTCTATTTTAATTTTGCAAACAGCTATATGTATTGGCCAATCAACAGAATAGCAATATCTACTGAAAGAAATTAGGACTATTGAAAAACAAATTATGGTAAAACTTATTTAAATAGTTGTCAATTAAACTACAAATGCCACAGTGAAGACATGAAGCTAGGAAATCTTGTGAAAAAGGTGATATTTACCATTGTATTTAATTTTGTCCAGTAAATGGAAGACAAAATATGAAAAACTTAATTATTTCCTAAAAACAACTAAGGATAAAAAAATTAGAAACATGTTTCTACACTGATTGAAGGCTTCTACGCTGATGGAGGGAAGAAAAAGAAAAAGATTTGTTTTACCTAAAACAGATCTGTTTATTGGTCTAGTCTATGTGAAATGCTAACATCAACATATGTAGATCAAAGCCCAATAATTTAAAAATTAAACAGGAGTACCTCCAGGTTGAAGATTTAACAAACATTAACTAATATAAGAGGATATCCAACTGAAATGCCAATAGAAATTAAATCTTCCAAATGCATTTAATTTATGATCTTTCTTTCTCCATGATATGAAACTTTTAGCAAAGAATAGATGACAGCATTGTCATCTTTCTCTCTCCCTTTCCTCTTCTCTCTAAGTTTTTATAGCATTACTTAGAAAGAAAATAAACAAAGTTTTATGAATTAATACATCTTATCCAAACTGCATTTGTATGAAAGAGGTACATGAGAGATAATATCAGTATTCAATATCTTGAATGTTGTCAGGCCCACTAAGTACAGAACATCAGAAAATCAACACCACCACAGGAAGACTAGACTGTGCTTTACTAAGATAAACTGTACATACAATAAAAATCTTGCAAGCCTGATTCTGCTTTATTGTTCCTCCTCCTTATATCCCAGTGAATCAGGGGGAACCTCAGTCCTAACAAAATACTATTTTGCTTCTTAGGATTTAAAAGAATATTTCAGTCTTCTTTGCTTATATACCAGTTCATGCGTATTTCTATTAAGGTCATCTCCTTTAGTCTCTTCAGTTATAAACTATATAAATCAGAACAATAACTGAAAGCTTCTTATAATTTGGAATGATTTTAAGATTCTGAAAAGGATGAACTATGTTCCTTCCTACTCTCCTTCATTTTTATTGGCATTAGAAAATACAGCAAACACCCCCCCCCAACATTTTAGGTATTAAATAA
The DNA here is from genome assembly GCA_015471245.1 of Laticauda colubrina. Classification (NCBI taxonomy): domain Eukaryota; kingdom Metazoa; phylum Chordata; class Lepidosauria; order Squamata; family Elapidae; genus Laticauda; species Laticauda colubrina. The sequence continues at coordinate 678,786 of BLBF01000018.1, read as the reverse complement.
ACAATTGAAGAATATAATCTGAAATTGTGTACTGAGATGTGGTACTCAGCCAAAAATCTTTAGAATCTATAAGGTAACACATTCAGTTGTACAGTTATAGTGTCAGGTTATCAGATCAATAAGGACAAAATTCAGACATTGACATGGAACTTGACTGAGGAAGAAAAGTAATATTTAGGAGTTTAATATCACCAATGAAAGATCAAATGCTTGGGAATTTCATTTGACAATAACCAATAAAGACTTAATTTTAAAAATCCGTATATATTCACAGGTTTGGGGAAATATTATGGCAGGCTTTGCAACAAGAGAATAAATAGTTAAAACTGTTTTAGTAAGGAAAAATTATACCCCTTAAAGAACATCAAGCCTTAGTTTATTTGGTTTCAAATGATTCAAATAAAAATTGACAAGACATTAAAAGATTGGATGTCAACAAATTTAATACAGTTTAATAAAAGAATGATGATTACATTTAAAATAAGTTTAGATAACTAGTAAGTAAATAACTCAATGTAATATAATTCAGGATTCAAAAGAATAAGGCAACATGATTCCACACTTTAAACTACATTAATTAAGGTAATTATTTAACAGTGATTACAGGCTAGATTGTTTCACCTTATGGTTGTGTTACTTTCACTAAGGGGATAGGATTCTCATATCTTTGGATTGATATAAACAGAAATAAACAACTTATAACAGAATATGAAATAATAGTCAGAATCATAAAGGTTGGGAACAGGAAAAATATCTCTCAAACTTATCACTTCTCACCTCATTCTTCACGACAGGTAGTCCTTGACTTACAACAGTTCATTTAGTGACTGTTCAAAGTTACAATGCTACTGAAAAAAGTGACATTATCATTTTTCAGTTATGAACTTTGCATCATCTTCATGGACACATGCTCAAAATTGGCAACTGTTTCATATTTATGGTGGTTGCAATGTCCTGGGATCATGTGATCCTCTTTTGCGACCTTCTAACAAGCAAAGTCAATGAGAAAGACAGATTCACGTAATAACTACTAACTTATCAATTGCAGTGATTCACTTAACAACTGAGGCAATAAAAGTTGTAAAATGGGGCAAAACTCACTAAAGTTAAATGTCTCACTTAACAGCAGAAATTTTCAGACTTAACTGTGTTGGTCTACCTGTATTTATTTTCCTGAAGGGGAAAATATAACAAAAGTTAACTCAACAGAAAAATAATAAATCATATAGATTGCAAGATTTGATTTGGTAAAGCAAAGTTAAAATCTTTTAAAACTTTCTCTTCAAGCTGGTCAGAACCACCTGATGGGTTTTAGATTTTTCAAATAAGCACTATAACTTTAAAAGCAAACAAAGAGGAACAGTTAAAGGCTGGCTAATTTGAAAAACCTGTTTGAATAATTTGAAAATTTTCTACATTTCTTGCAGGAATAATACTTTGACTTATGGTTTAAACTGGCTGAGTCAATTAACTTAACTCTGGAGTTACTTCTGTGACCGTTGTCCAAACGGACTGAATATTCTCCGTACAGAAGATTATTTTGGTCTGTTATTTCTGCTTAACATTTTTTTAAATATGCATAATATGAGTTTATTTAAATTGGGAACAAGCTAGAAGATGATCCCTCCCTCCCTCTCTTTTTCTCTTCCTGAAAGATAGGACCCTAAACAGGATTGAAAGGATCAGGGGATTTATTTTCATGATAATAGTGTGCCATCAAAAGAAACAGAGTATACCAAGAGCACAAATGAAAACATCAAATGACACATTGATTTTCCTGATAGTCACATTGTCAATTTGTTTTGGTCTGTTGCCTGCCAAGCTGTTTTCTCTGTAACTGTTTACTTCAGTTTAGTTTTTTAAAGGGGGGGGGGAGTAAGAGAAGAGAAGAATTACCACAAAATAGGACCAAGATTGATTCCTTCATTACACTTCTAACTGGGACAAGTCTTTGGATTCACCTCAAGAGAAAATCAAACATGATGTTTTATAGTGGCACTGAAAAAAAAAAACTCCTAGGAAGAAAGAAAAAGAAAACTCTTTTCAGGCTGATGATTCTGTATAGGCTTTAAAGACAAAAGTGAAGCAAACTTGGGTATTTCTGGATGGCAACCTTTGCACCTGGGAGAGAAAAGGCTTTCAAATCTGAAGCACGCTGTGATAACAAGATGTCTCCCTGGTACCACTGCTTACCTGCTATGCACGCTTTGCTTTTGGAGAAAAGGTAACTGTTTCATCTGAATAAGGAAGGGCATTTGCTTTCCTGCTGACTGCCAATCTACCACATCTTTAAGCTTACAACACTGTGTGTTTCCCCTTAGGTCCATAATAATATGAATTGTCTTTATCCAAGTGCCTAACAAATCATTGTCACAGAGCAGCAAACGACCTTTCTTTTCAATCTATGCAGTTTTCAGGAGTTATAAATCAGTTGACTTTCAAGCTTGATGAGATGGCATATGCCCTGATTTGAAGAACAGATGGAGGCTTAGGGGGAAATTGTTTCTGCAGGCTTGCTACAAGAAGCAGAGCTCCATAAAAGCGAACTGTTCAAACTAATTTCTCCCATAAATTATACTAGAAGAAAGCACCAGCCCATTCAGCAGAAAAAAAAAATATTCATTTAGTTTTCAGAGGTCATCTTCAAATTTAAATCAAAGTTATTTCTAGAACTTAAGGAGGTTTTTGGTCTAGAGCTTCAAGAAATAACAATTGCATGAAATAATGTTAGAATTATTTAACAATACATGCTGTCTAGAATTCTAGGAAAACTATATAATGTTACCACATGACTATTTCCTCCCCAGACATGTCCTTGTTTAATTACAGTCATTATTTGGACAGAAAGGAAACACATCCTCTTTGGGATTTGCGTTGTGACATCGGTACACATAGCACTCTGGAGAAATGATTCAGTGATTCCTAGCTTTGGGAAAGCGACCTTTTCATTGGTAAATGAAAGGAGAAAGGGAGTAGTCAATACATACATAAAAACAGGTGCTATTTGTTTTGAAGCAATAAAAGACATTGTGTAAGAAGTGTGAGAGCATTTAAGAAATCCTAACTGTAGAGAATGGTTTGATTTCTTACTAACTCTAGTCTCAGTGGTATAGACTCTTTTAATTTTGACACATGCTTTTGGCATATTTAGCTATATCTCATTATTGGGGTATAATTTTGGATTTACCATTATGAAAAAAATTGCATTTTGGTATAACCGTCAGAATTTGGAATTTGTTTGTTTTATCACCATGGCATCCAATTCAGCCAAATTAGTTGAAAATTTGTTGTCAAGCTAAAGACTGGAATACCCATATCTACAATGAAAACTAGATGCGTGATAAGAATATCTGGTATGAAAATGACAAAGAAACATCCTATTGATTTACAGTTTCATGTAGACATAGAAAAAAAAAGAAAGAAAGTGACTTCAGGGATATGATGAAATTCATAAAAGCAGGCAATAAATCAAAGGATGTTGTTACAGAAACATATAGTTTTGCATGTAATACTATTAAAATCACAATGGCTTTAAATGAATGAATAGCAATCTTTATTGCTAACAGAGACATTCTCTGATTTTTGAGTTGTCCAAATCTTCAAGTATTTCAACCAAGAAAGAAGTTCCTGTTAACTCTTTATTTACAGTAAATTTTGTTGATGCTGTGCTGAAAGTATTTGAAGCATAAATCAATCGCTTACTAAACTGTTTTACAAATGGAAACAATCAGAGTTTATTTATACTAAATTATTCAGAATTTTTATTGGAAGAATGGTAGTTTGCAATTAAAAAGTTGAAAATACAATGCAGCTCCTCTATTAATTAAGTTCCTCAATGCACAAGCCTTGAAATGAATGTTTGTGAAATGCAAGGTGTGTATTGGTAATAATTCCATATAAGGTTCAAAAGTTGGCTTGAATGAAGAAGAAAAGAATATGCATGCAAAAGTAAAGTCTATCAATCTTTTCATATCTATACTGATGAACTGAGTACCTGAATCAGTACTGTGAGCTTGTTGATATTGAATTATAATTTATCTTATCAGCTCCAACCTTGAAACTGTTCTTTCTGTCACACTGCAAACTGTCCATTACAATCAAGTCTTTTTAAAAAAACATTCCTTTAGTGAATTTCATTCATTAATGAGAGGGCATCAATCAAGGTTGAACAATTTTAAAGGGAAAACAACTCCTTGGAAATGGTAAAAACTTAAATTCACATTATTTTTTTCTGAATATAAGACTCAAAACTTCCTCCTTGAAAGTTAAGTAACTCCCACACAAAAGGCATAGAAGAACTTGTGATGAAGTTTGTGCTGAAGTACTCGCTCTGTACATCACATGCTTAAACTAGCTGGAAAAGTCAATGTGATCCTTGGAGAACTTATTTTGCTTCAAATGGAATGTCTTGAATAGGTATTACAGCAATTATGTCAAATATTTGATAGCTTAGGGGGTGCCAAACTGCTCACCAAATACTTTTCAGAACTTCATAATCATTGAAGGAAACTCAGACCTATTGAGCAGTGTATGGTGTTCTGCCTCATCTCACAACTGAGATTAAGGCAGGATCCATGAGATTAATTGGGGGAAGATAGCATTCAATCCATAAACCATATCAACATTATGGCTTGTGTATGTAAGCTTGTGATGCAGGTTATAAGTGGTAGATGCCTTTGACTGTTTAACCAAAATTATATCATAAATGGAAGAGACTTTTTATTCTGTAAGCTATTGTGATGTGTAAATGACATAGAGACATTCACAATTTCTTGGTAGGGGAGAAGCAGAAGTAAAAAGCATAAACAACTCCCTTTCCTTTTCTTTTTGAAAGTTGAAATATGGTACATACCAACTTATCAATCATGCTGTTGCCTTTCAGAAAAGGAGTAAGACATATTAAATGAATTTCAAATGAGAAAAACAATTTTAGCTCATCTACTTTACACCAGCATTTACTCTATCATACTATTCTTTTATATCCTTTCCAACTGTCTTTTGTTCCACTCTCATCTACAGTTTCACATAGTACCTTTTGTTCTTTACTGAAATTTAGTAAGTCTAATTAATCAACACAAAAAAAGTAACAACTGAAATCTTAGAGGTTCTGTACTCCCCAAATCAGGATAAACAATCATTCTTCTTTGGAGGCCTGTTTTGTGTTTTAACTCCTTGTAACAGCTGGAATTCAAATTCTAGCAAAGTCTCTTATTAAAAGGAAAAAGAGATTTAGGGCATTTTCAAAGCAGCATCCTTTATACTTTAGGAGAAACAAATTATCCAGCTGCTAAATCAATATGCATTTGGTATTTTAATAAATGTGATATTTTACATAAGGAAGTAGGACAGTCATTTCATTAAAATTCTGAATCATAAATATGAAAACAATAATTAGAAAAAAAAACAGTATTGTTGCAAGCAGCTGAAACTATTTAAAAAGAAAATTGTATGATCTTTGAGCAGAAGAAATGATAATACTGTGAATAGTGAATAATTTTGACAATCTGCTGTGATCATGATTGCCAATCCTAGGCAGCAAGGTAGATAACCATAGACAGCTAGGTAACAATGCAAAAAGAACTTGCTTTTCTATGGTTATTACAGTAGTGCTTCTGTTTTGATAGAAAAAATATTTCTTATTTGGATGGATAATTCTACCTTTATATCATAGATTACAATACTACTAAGTTAGGAAATAAATTTGAACATGAAAATGAAATAGTGCCTGGTTCCTCACTGGTCTGTAACTCATTTGACACTTTATTTTGTAATGTTTGGTATCTCATGTAGTTGTTCGGAAAAAAAAAAAAGCAGAGATAGTTTTTTAATGGCATTTTCATTTGTTATACATACTGTATGTGCGAGATAAACCACAGGTTAAGTCTTAAAAATTAGATCTTATTATATGAGCAACACACTATTTATCATCTGATAAAAATATTCTGTTTTACAGTATTGCTCTAACCATAAAATAAAGGTTTTCATTAATAATAATAATAATTAGTAGTAGTAATAGTAGTAGTTGGGTGGGCTCATAAGCCTGAAAAAGTGGTCAAAAATGAGCATGCAAAACTACTGTGGGACTTCCGAATACAGACTGACAAAGTTTTAGAACACAATACCCTGGATATCACGATTGTGGAGAAAAAAAAAGTGTGGATCGTCGACACTGCCATACCTGGTAACAGCAGAATCAACAAGAAACAACTTGAAAAAGTCACCAGATATCAGGACTTGAGAATCGAACTGCAGAGACTCTGGCATAAACCAGTGCAGGTGGTTCCAGTGGTACTTGGCACACTGGGTGCTATGCCTAAAGAGCTCAGCAAGCTTTTAAAAACAATTGGTGCTCACAAGATCACCATTGGTCAGCTGCAGAAGGCCACCTTACTGGGATCTGCTCGTATAATCCACCGATACATCACGCAGTCCTAAAAACTTGGGAAGTGTTCAACTACTGATTTGTGATATGAAATCCAGCATGGTTATCTTGTCTGCTGTGTATACTGTCATTTTTGTGTATAATAATAAAGTTTATTTAGTTGGCCAGGAAATCCTTGCGCAAGAGGATATAATAATTTCCATTTGGGATTACAGATTATTTCAACACCCTCCTTACCTTTACCAGAACTGTAATGTATCATATCCTCTGTTCCTGACTTATAGATACTCATGTTCTCTACGTTCTATGTTGTTTTTATATATATTATTTCTTTATGAGCCTTGGTATGTGATATTAAGTTTGTTTCAGATGGTCTATGGATTATTCTATTGTTTGCCTTCCGTTAAAATATGAGATCAAGGAACTGGAGTTTGCTTTTATATTAGAGACAGCCAAATAGTGGCAATAAAAAGAACATTAATATTAAAGAAAGTGTAAATATATCTTAAATCAAGGTGGCTGTACTCCAACTTCTGTTAAATCCAGAATAACAGAATTGGAAGTCACCTTGGAGGCCTTCTAGTCCAATCCCCTGTTCAGGCAGGAAACCCTATATAATAGTTGTCAATCTCTTAAAAACTTCCAGTTGTCTGATCTCTTCCCTTTCCTTCAAAAGTGTGTTAAGGCAGCAAATAAATTGAACTTGTTCTAGCCCTGACACCATTTTAACTGAAGTACAATATGCTGTGAAGATCCTTTCTGCAAAAGTCTGTTTTGTTTTGTTTTTTTTAAAAAAGCCAATGTTTTATGAAGTTTGAAGCACATTACAACAAAAATGTATTCACAGTAACGTCACAATCAGAATGACATGCAAAGCCCTCCAGACATCATTTCATCATAACATAGCAGTTGTTCTGCCTAATCATATTACACTTGTGTTTTGATTCTCTATAGCTTAGATCACAAGAAGGATGATTCATTAACTATTTTTACAAAGATAAACCTGTTGAAAGTGCATGGCCTAAAAATAACAACACAACAATTCATTGGGTCTTAAGTCCTGGAAGCTGCATATGGGACCACATGATAGTATTGAGCTATGTGCTTTAGAAGGACATTGCAAATTGCAAGATTGTGCAAGTCATTCAGATCTGGTATTCTTCTGGTATTTCATATTGCCAATCATCATAGGAAAGAACCTGGCCTCCACAAAGATAAAACAATCTCCTCACACATACATTTTCTCCAAACATGACACACTCTGTTATTACATATATCTATTACAGCAGGTTTAAGGACACAGAAGCATGGTAGTAATGTTGTTGACAATAATTCTTACTGTTGTAATTGCAAAATTAACTGGAGCTGAAAGAGCATTTGCCACTATGAAAGTAGATTTTGCCTAAAAGAAAATCAGTAAAGATGTTTGAAGTATGTGTGTGAGAGAGTGAGAGTGAGAGTGAGAGAGAGAGAATGAGAGATGGGGGTGGTGGTGGTGGTGGTGGTGTTAATAAAAAAACAAACTTCAGGAAACAAAGATCTGAAATGGTTGGTTTCCCCCAGCACATTCAACTGGAGATCAGTTGCTCTGACCTCCTTATTTCTTCTCCCTAAAATGCTTTTGCAATTTGGTGGCCAATGAACAGGCAGGAATTAGGGTGTGTTGCTCTGTGCTAGATTAGGAATTAATACTTTTTCTTTCTTTCTTTTTTTATTTGTTTGTTTGTTTAATTTGTATTGCTTCCTATTTGCCCATGGCGACTCGAGGCGGCTTACACAATGTAAAACTGTATTTAAAACAAAAAATAAAAATAAAAACAATAAAAATTAACAAAAAGAATCAAATAAATTAATAAAGTACAATAGAACCAAATCTGGAAAAAAATAAAAAATCACCCTACAACTCCCCCACCCCACCCCACCGACAGCAGATCACATTAGCCATTTGATGGACTCCATCCCACTCCGGGTTCCCCAGGCCCGCTGACAAAACCAGGTCTTCAGTGCCTGAAGAGTGGGGGGGAATTCTACTCTCTGGGGGAATGATATTTCAGAGAGAGGAAGCCACCATGGAGAAGGGCCTTCTTCTGGGTCCCAACAGGTATATCTCCCTCAGGGATGGGACTCACAATATTCCCTGCCTCCCCGCTCTAATGGGTCAGGTAGATGTGACTGGCAAGAGATGTTCACTCAGATAACCCAGTCCCAAGCCATGAAGAGCTTTAAAGGTGACAACCAGCACCTTGAATTGCACCCGGAAGCAAATCAGCAACCAATGCAGCTCCTGCAGGAGAGGGACACAGGTGCAAATTGGGGTCTGCATAAAGCCATGCAGGCCACTGCATTTTGAACCAATTGGAACTTCTCGATGATCTTCAAGGGCAGCCCCATGTAGAACAAGTTGCAATAATCAAGACAGGAAGTGACTAGTGACTGTAAGTAGGGATTGTTGGTCCAGGAAATGGCATAACTGGTGCACAATTCACAATTGCGCAAAGGCCCTCCTGGCCACGATTGCCACTTGCTCTTTGAGCAGGAGTCGTGAGTTCAGGAAAACCCCTAGATTATGCACAGGGTCTTTTTGGGGTACTGCCACCCCATCCAAGACCAAAGGTGGCAATTCTCCCTGAGCCAATAAACCCCAAACCCAGAGCCATTCGGTCTTGCAAGGGTTTAGTTTCAATCTGTCACTCCCCATCCAGCCCCTAACAGCCCCCAGGCATTGTGAGAGGGAGGACTCAGCAACACTTAACTCACAACAGGCTGAGACAAACAGCTGAGTATTATCAGCATATTGGTGATTATCTCACCTATCGGCTTCATATAAAGGTAGAACAGGAGAGGAGAGAGTACTGAGCCCTGCAGAACCTCGTAAAGCAGTGGGTGAGGACTGGATCTCTCCCCTCCTATGAACACTGACTGAGAGCGGTCGCACAGGAAGGAAGCGAACCAAGACAGCACAAGGCCTCCCACTCCCATTTCCCGAAGCCGCCCCAGGAGAATCCCATGGTCAATGGTATCAAAAGCCACCGAGAAGACAAGTAGAGCAAGGATGGATGCACCACCCCCAACCCACCCCCGCCAGAGATCATTCAAAAGTGCGACCAATGCTGTTTCTGTCCAAAATCAAGGCCTGAATCCTGACTGGTAGTGGTCGAGATAATTCGTTTCATCCAGGAGCTGCTGCAAGACCACCTTCTCTACAACTTTTCCCCAAAAGGGAAGATTGGAAACAGGTCGGACATTATCCAACCGGCTGGACTCCAGAGATGGCTTCTTAAGAAGAGGGAGGACCACAGCCTCCTTAAGCCCATGTCACACTGAACCAACAGATGCAAAGAGGATGTAAAACGGACAAAAAATCTTGCCATCCGTTCGAAAACGCGATGTACTCACTGCCTCCGTTTTGCTTCCTCTCTATCTGTCCAGCATCCGTTTATTGACGTTTCATCCACTCTGAAAGTTTGGGGCTGCCCAAAACTTTTGCGCGGAAAATGTATCCAGTTCGTCCATTCTGCATCCGCTACGCATCCACTACGCACCCGTTACGCATCCGCTATATCCGTTTGGCATCCGCTGCGCATCCGCGCAACTCGCATCCGCCCGGATGCAGGGAGGAAGTGGAACGGATGCGGAACAGATGCAGAACGGATGCAGCACAGAAACAAAGCGTTAAAAGTGGAAAAAACGTTGGCAGAGGGGACCTATCTCGGATATTAAGGATGCCTAGAGGATGCCTAGAGGATGCAAAGGGACACCTATACTGCCTATAAAAAGGGGGAGCAACTCGTCTGCATCTCACTTTCAGTCCAGCAGCCTACCTGTGCAGACCTCTGCAGCCCTCATCTTCCTCTTCCTCTTCCACAGCATCCAGTCATGTCCACCGTGGATCGTACCACAGTCCTTTTGGCAGCCACCATCCTTCTGCAACAGTACGAAGCCATCTACAGGCTCTGTGAACTCTACTACGGGAAGAAAAAGAGGTGGCCAAGAGGCGTCTGGGTTCGAAAATGGATCGGGAGAAGAGCAGAGTACGGACTGTACAACAAGCTGATGGTGGAGCTCAGGAACGAAGACACTCGGGCATTCTAGAACTTCATGAGGATGCCTCCAGCCATGTTTGACGAAGTTGTGCAGCGTCTGACACCCAGGTTGACCAAGGCAAACACCAACTTCCGGCCCAGCCTGGAACCTGGGCTCACTCTGCGCCACCTGGCCTCAGGGACCACCTACAAAAGCATGCAGTACGGCTTGGAGGTTGCCACACAACACCATCAGCATTGTGGTCAGAGAAGTGGTGCAGGACATCATCGAAGAATACAAGGAGGAGCTCCTCCAGTAACCCTCCACTGAAGAAGGATGGAAGAAAGTTGCAGAGCAGTGGTATCAGAGGTGGAACTTCCCACACACCGTTGGAGCCATAGATGGCAAGCACATGGCCTGCAAAGCTCCAGCCAAGTCAGGGTCCACTTATTTCAACTACAAGGGCTTCTTCAGCATCGTCTTCTTCGCCATTGTCGATGCTGACTACAAATTCATGTACATCGATGCTTCAGGCTACGGCTCATCTTCAGATGCCCAGGTATATAATGCCAGTCACCTCAAGGAGGGGCTGGAAGGCAACCTCATCGTGGGCTTCCCATATCCAGAACCCCTGCCCAATGACACGCAAGATGTGCCCTACTTCATCGTGGGGGATGACGCCTTCTCCCTCAGAACCTACCTCATGAAGCCATACACTTCCAGACTCCTCACCCGTGAAGAGAGGATCTTCAACTACAGACTGTCCCGGGCAAGGCAGGTGGTGGAGAACGCCTTTGGCATCCTGGCCAACAGGTTCCAGGTACTTCTCACCACCATGCAGCATCGCCCACAGACCGTGAAGAGGATCGTGGAAGCTTGCTGCATCCTGCACAATCTCATGCGCACCCGCTACCCAGTCTTGCAGAACAGGCTCGTGGACCGTCAACAAGGCAATGGGGACATGGAGCCTGGGGAATGGAGGCAAGGGCGAAACCTGATCGACACTCAGGATGTGCAAGGCCACAACAGAGCCTCACGGGAAGGGAAGAAGCAGCGCAACCTCCTGAAACACTGGTGCAACTCCCCAGCTGGAGCGATGGAGTGGCAAGACAGGACGAGCAGGACCAGGAGCAGCTTCAACAGAGTAAGCACCAGCAGAAGCACCACTGCCAGGAGCAGTTTCAGCAGAAGCCCCAGCAGAAGCAGAGTCAGCGGCAGGATGCGGGAGGTTGGCCCTGTCCCTCTTGCCAGGGATAGCAGGAGGCTGCTAAAGCTTTCGCTTCCTCCCCATGGTTGTGGGGTTGCTGGCTGGCAGGGAGGCTGGCAGGCACCAAGGCTGGCAGGAAGGCTGGCAGGAAGCCAGGCACGAAGGCTGGCAGGCAGGCACCAAGGCTGGCAGGTAGGCTGGCAGGAAGCCTGGCAGGTAGGCAGGCAGGAAGCCTGGCAGGAAGCCTGGCAGGTAGGCTGGCAGGAAGGCTGGCAGGAAGGCAGGCAGGCTGGCTGGAAGGCAGGCTGGCAGCAAGGCTGGCAGGCAGGCATACAGGCAGGGCAGGCAAGGAACTCGAAGTGTCCAGCAGCAGGTCTTTCCTCGGAATGCTGGCCACATGCGAGCTGCTTCCCTTTATATCCGGGGGGGCTTACGCAATGCTTCCCCCCCCGCATGCGCAATTAACGCTCGGCATCTGTTCCGCTTCCGCTGTGCATCCGCTAGGCTTCCGCTGTGCATCCGCTTTATCCGTTGTGCATCTGCTGTGCATCCGCTTCATCCGTTCGGCATCCGTTCTGCATCCGCTGTATGCGTTCCGCGTCCGCTTTGCTGAAGCCCCCCGGAAGCCCTGCGGTTGTGCCATCCGCTCCCATCCGCTGGGCTTCTGTTCCACATCCGCTTTGCATCCGCCCTGCGTCCTCCCCACGTCCGTGTTATCCGCTTCGGTTATGCAAATATTTGCCCCTTTTAAGAGCGGATAACAACGGATGGAACATTTTGCTCATCCGCTGTGTCCTTTTTGCATCCGTCGGCCAGTGTGACATGGGCTTTAAAGTGCTGGGGCACCATCCCCTCCTGTAGAGAAGCATTATTCACCACCAGAGTCCACCCACCTGTCACCTCCTGGGCAGCTTTCACAAGCCAGGAGGGACATGGGTCTAAAATACAGGCACATACCTCTAGGATTAGCGAGTGAGGTGCAATATAGCAAGCCATCTCTCAGATATAGTGCCAACTACTAATGGAGTTAACCAAAGTGCATCCTCTCTTCATTAGTATTCCATTATTTTCTCAATGCAATTGTGGGGATTTAAATAAAGACTTTGAAATTGACAAACAATGCCCTATGTATAGGCTGACTCTGTAAACTCCTTAGAGAGGGCTGTAAAGCATTGTGAAGTCTAAGTGCTATTACTATCACTATGATACAATATACCAGGAACATTTTTCTTTCTTTTTTTATTCTGTGTATGTACCCTCAGTTACATGTTGATTGGGAAATTATATGAATTGATTGATTAAATAAAGTAAACTGCCTGTCCTATTTAGAGGATCTTTTCTCTTGAGACACATGGTATATTTCAGCTGTTTTACAATAATTTAAAATCAAATTTTTTACCACACATATGGAGGGCTGTTAGGAATGATAGTCACCTAACAGTTGGGTTGGTAATATATAAACCAGGATAGTCATTTTAATACTGTTGTAATCTTTAAGAGAATGCTGTAATTGTGATTGGCTGAGGTTCCTCCAACAGCCATAAGATGGAGCCAGAAACCTGGTTTGTTCTCTTCTTGTATTTCCTTATTGCCTTTTTGCCTGATCATCGTTCTGCTTGGATTGATATGAGTCTTGCAAACTTTTAGCAACTCCGTTTACTGAACTTTTGTTTATGATACTGGACTTCATTTTTGGATTATCCCTGGACTGATTGTATTGAATACTACCTGCTTTAACTGTGAATGATTTGGACTGTCTGTTGGACTTTACTGTCCAACAACCGTTTACTGGAAGTAAAACCTATATTTTACTATTCAGTGTATCTGTATGCTGGTTGCATGTTATTCAACACCACTCTCACTACGTTTCCCTGAGTGCACTCATTCTCCTAACGGGAAATACCTCAACACTGGTTATGGGCCTAGGCCATACCAGGCTCAGATAACTGAGAGTTAGTGTGAATACACAGTACTGTATACAGACAGCTGTTTACTGTTTAATTGTGGGTTACTGTCCTGGTAAAGATGGCACAAGTCACTTCAACACGTTTATCATTGATAACCCAGTTGGATGGAACAAACTATGTTTCCTGGTCTATGAAGTGCAGTCTACTTCTGCATAGGGAAGGATTATGTGCTGCAGTTCAGGATCCACTGGATGTAAATGCTTGGGATCCAAATGATGAGGATGATGCCAAAAAGTTAGCTGACTTTAAACAGAACAATGAATAAGCTCTTTGTAATTGGACTAACACTAAGTGACTAGCAGCTAGTCCATATTCGTGGAGAAGAATCTGCTGCTCGGTGTTGGGAGAATTTGAAGAGGATTTATGTTCGTGACAGTGTAGGTGCACACATACATCTTACACGTAAACTGTTTAGAGGACATCTTCTGAAAGGTGGAGATATGTTAGCTCATTTGAACTTTATGAAAAGAACTTTTCAAGAGTTACATGAAAAGGAACTGATTTTTTCAGAGCTGTTTACATCATTCTTTCCTCATTGGATGAAAGTTATGATGATTACGTATCTTCACTGAAGTCCTGACCAGAAATGAACTGACATTGACTGACATAACCAGACAATTATTAGAAGAGGCAAGAAGAAGGCTGGATAGAGACCAACTGAGAGAGAAACAACCACAAGAAGAGGATTTGTGTTCAACTGCCAATACTGTTAGGAAATGTTTTTCATGTGGGGCTAGGGGACATACAGTTAGATTCTGTAAGAAGGGAAAATGACAGAATACTGGTAATCACCAGAAGGCTAAGAAGAATGTTAATTTAGCTATGTCTAGCAATTCAACTGTAAACCATGATTTGTGGGTATTTGATAGTGGAGCATCACAGTGCATTACTAGAAATAGAGAGAGGTTTGTAAAGATGTCTACAAGTAAGCAACATGTATCATTGGCAAACAGATGAAAGATGAAAGCATCTGGTGAAGGTATTGCATATTGTTCATGTGTAAATGAACTTTTATCTATATTATATGCACCTAAACTGAAATTTATTTTTTTTCAGTAAGGGCTTTAGTTAATATTGGTTATGTACTAATCTTTAGGGGAGATAATTGCATAATATAAAAAGAGGGTAAAAGTGTAACTGCTACTTTAGAGAATGATTTATATGTGATACATGATGACCAATTGCAGATGGCTAACTCAGTTTATAACAATGTTAAGCCACATGATGAATGTATCCATTTACTGCATAGACATCTGGGGCACTAATTTCAAAATGCTCAAACAAACTGTCGAATTGTCAGAGGGAGTAAAATTAAAACCCTGTAGCAAGTACTTAAACTGTAATGCCTATAATCAGGAGAAAAGCAAGGTTACTCCAGCAAACAGACTGAATGGGTTTAAAATCAAAGAACCTTTAGAGGTTGTTTTTGCTGACATAATTGGTCCTAAGAAATTCAGTTTGGGAGGTGCCTTCTATGTTTTGAGTATACATTACTCACGGTACTGTTTCTGCTATCTCATGAAAAACAAAACAGAAACTTTCCAACATTTCTTTAACTGACTAAGATTTGCTGAGAGAAAAATGAGACATAAGGTAATTACTTTAGCGACAGATAACAGGACTGAGTTTATTAATAATAGATTCCAAACTATGTTGAAATTGGCTGGTATTGAGCATAAGCGTTCTGCACCTTACAGGCCACAACATAACTCATTTATAGAACGAAGAGGGCAAACATTACAAGCCATGACTCACACTATGTTATCTGATTCAGATTTGCCTGAAACACTGTGGGGTGAAGCCATAATGTGTAGCAACCAACTGTTAAACAATGTGATGAACACAACAACTGATGAATTGCCATTCACTCATTGGCATGGCAGAAAACCAAATTTAAGTTATCTACACACATTTGGAGCTCCAGCATGGATGCATATTCCCTCACAAGTAAGATTAAAAGGGCATCATAGAACTAGGAAATTATTTTTCGTAGGTTACGAGGCCAACCATAGATCATTTAGATTTTGGGATCCAGGCACAGCTAATATTTACTGTAGCGCTAGTGCCAAATTTCTTGAGCACGTTGGGTGGCATAAACTAGAACAGGGATCCAACAATTATGTTGTTATGGACACCCAAGTAGTCCCTAATTATGAGATAGTTAAACCATCAATAGCCATTAAAGAGGAAGAACAGGCACAGGAGGAGGTAGAAAAACAGGAGCAGGTGGGACTGGAGAGTCCACCAGTAAGCCCTGAGTTGCCTAGATGTTCAATCTGTGTAACACAACCACCAAATAGATATCAGTCTAATACAGTATGCCAAGTAAATATTGTTCCTCAATATACTCAATATAATGAATTGAAACCTGCTAAGGATCTGGTTGCTTGGCAGGAAGCAATGGATAAGGAATTGGAATCATTAAAAAGTTTGGAGGTATATGAAAATGTCAGGTTAGCACCAAGTGAGCATGCCATAGGGTGTAAGTGGATTTATAAAATTAAGACAGGTGTGGGTGGGACTGTTACCTATAAAGCCAGGTTAGTAACACAAGGGTTCGATCAGTCAGCCAACGGCTACAACGAGGTGTTTGCACCTAGTCTGAATGCTACCACATTATGAGCAGCATTAGTGTGGGCAGCTAAAAAGAAATACATAATACATAATAAATACATACATAATAAATAAATACATAATAAACCATTTAGATGTGGAGATGGCATATCTTCATGCACCATTGCAACATACTATATATTTAAAGAAGCCTTTGGGGATAAAAACTGATAAAAACACAGCAATCTACGTTATCTGAATGTGAGACAATGTGTTCAAAGTAAAATGATTACACTGGAGTATTGCATGTCAGAGAACAACAATGCAGATCATTTTACAAAAGCCCAAGGCACTGTAAAACATAAGGCTTGCTGTGAGGAATATGGATTTAAACTGTAAGGTTTTATATACTGTCCTACCCAAAGGGGAGAATGTTAGGAATGATAGTCACCTAACAGTTGGGTTGGCAATATATAAACCAGGATAGTCATTTTAATACTGTTGTATCTTTCAGAGAATGCTGTAATTGTGAGTGGTTGAGGTTCCTCTGACAGCTTTAAGATGGAGCCAGAAACCTGGTTTGTTCTCTTCTTGCATTTCCCTATTGCTTTTTGCCTGATCGTTGTTCTGCTTGGATTGATGTGAGTCTTGCAAACTTTTAGCAACTCCGTTTACTGAACTTTTGTTTATGATACTGGACTTCATTTTTGGATTATCCCTGGACTGATTGTATTGAATACTACCTGCTTTAACCGTGTATGATTTGGACTGTTTGTTGGACTTTGTTTACCCATTTACTGGAAGTAAAACCTATATTTTACTGTTAAGTGTATCTGTATGCTGGTTGCGTGTTATTCAACACCACTCTCACTACGTTTCCCTGAGTGCACTCATTCTCCTAACAGGGAATGCCTCAACAGGGGCAATTAAATCTAAGTATCATTAATACTAAACCAGAAAGACTTATGAAAGACGTTTAAGAATTAAGATGTGTTCTTGATGTAGTCCTGTGATAGGATACAGAGTTGCTGAAGGCTGAAATGAGACAATGGGTAAGTCTTTTTCAACACTAGCCTAATCCAATAATAATTCAACCTCTTATCTTGCTAGGCAACTATATTTCGCTAAAACAACAAATTGGAGGCAGACTTCAGAAATTGGCAAAATTTGACCAAGTTTCAGTGTTGCTGAAACTTGGATGAAACCTGATTGTGGTACACTATTTACTTACTTAAAGAATCCTTAGTATAGTATTGTGCAAATTAAAGTCTGTATCAACCAGCTGT
Source organism: Laticauda colubrina (assembly GCA_015471245.1). Taxonomy (NCBI): domain Eukaryota; kingdom Metazoa; phylum Chordata; class Lepidosauria; order Squamata; family Elapidae; genus Laticauda; species Laticauda colubrina. The sequence goes on along the minus strand of BLBF01000018.1, from coordinate 661,368 downwards.
GTGAATGGATCAGCATATAGTTAATATATTCTGTAAGGCCTTTAACATTACTGCGCTTTGACATCTTGCAATCAGTGCATTGGAGGGCAAGTTTTTTTTAAAAAAAACCTTTATGCAGAAAATATCAGCCCTCTGTGTCTGGGAGCAGCGAATCATTGACCCTCTTTTGTGGTTTCTATAGAGATCCTCATCATGACTTGCTAATACCCCTCATTAGGCCAGTCCCACACAAACAGATAAATTTTATGTGGAATTCCTTTGGGTAGGCAAAAGCAGCTATTTAAATTTTCACCAAGTTTGCATGTGTAGCTCTCAGAACTAACATTGAATATTTATGGAATATTTATGATAAAATGTTATCTCATTTTATTATTTTTTACAATTGTTATATGCTTGGTGAAGTGCAGTAAAGCTCTTAATTCATTCATTCCTTTATTCATTCATTCATCCATTTAATCACTCTACTTATTTGATGTTCCCCTTCTTCTAAGAAGCCTGACAGCATGAACTCCCCCAATCTTCTGCATTTTATTCACCAAGGGTAGAAAGTCAATTTGGAAGAGAAAGTGACAATTTGATGGTTGAAAACCAAGAATTCCAATTTGATTCTCCTCTAACATCCCAACCAATCATTTCCTCATCATGGTTTTGAATAAGTAGCAGAAAAACTAAATGTTCAGACAATAATTAAGAGATTACAAGAAACCCTAAATAGCAATACTTTCCCCTACTTAGGAAAATAGCTGAATCATGTTGTGTGTGTCTAAAAGATAATATTGGAATAACCTGCTACTGCTATTTATCTATTTCCTGGCTTTTAGTTATTTCTCCTTGTTTCCTATGGGATCCCACCCCTCAATTTGGTCCCTGATCTCTCTGTCCAACCATCAATTCTTTTTTAAGGGAGACTAGAATACCACAATCACTTTTCCTCCTTTTAAAAAAAGGGATAGTCCACTGGTCAACCCAGAAAGTACAAAGCTTTGAAACTGACCCCCCACCTCGCCTGACTTAACGTGTGTAACCAAAAGGACCTAGATTTTGTATTTCAGTAGACTTCCAGCCAAGTATTGATTCCTCACTTCATCTCCTTAGACAGCTTCCAGTTTCCACATCAATCCTTACAGTTAAATCCCTTTAACTGTAGTTCTTCAAAACTGATTCAACAATTGCACTCAGCTACACAATAATCTAGATGATCATTCAAAGGCTGTCAAGTGATTAAAAAGATCAACAACAAGAGCCCTCAATTTTTTTGCTGCCAGCTAGTGTTTCATTGAACAATCATTTGGTGGATCCATAGTTCCCAAGGTTTTTTTAAAAGTTCATCCTGTCTGTATACAACATGAAAGTAAAAGAGAAAAAAACAGTGCATGAAGTGTTTAGTTTATATCAGTTAAAGGAGCCTTTTAGTAAGCTGAATGATATTGGACAAGGCTGGAATTTCAACTCAGAAAACTACAAATATCTTTTTGTAAGTTGCACATCATATCAGCCCAATGCAAACCTCTTCCAGTTGCACAGGAGGCCATGCTGTACAACCAGCAAGATATCAAGTGCTGTACAGATTTCTGCTAGTTTTAAAATAGGGTGAAAGGACAGCAAAGCAACATGCCTATGGTGTTATCAGCCAGCTAACCTAAAGATCAAAAAATGGCTGGAATTACAGAAGCTTTTTAATATTCATGCTCTCTTGATACCATGCAGTTTTTGGAACTTGGTAAAAAAATATTTTGCAATGTACAGTAAATGTAAGCAGCAAAACAGGGACTGAAAATAATAAAAAACTTATTAACTTCTGGTTATTTTCCTCCTTTTCTCTTCTAAATCTTCACCACTGAAATTCCCAAGTTAGTAATATTTGATCATGCCATATATATATGTATGTATGTATGTATGTATGTATGTATGTATGTATGTATGTATATATATATATATATATATATATATATACGCTGTTTAGCTTCCTTCGGGTATTGTCCCACGCCATTGTAGTTCTGTTAAAGTTGTAGCAACGTTGTATGGATATGGGTCTTACAGCTCCTGGTTTTAAATTTGAGGCTGGTCCATTCTGATTGGTTGGGAGCCTGGACCTGTGTTCATTGGACTTGGAGTTTGATTGATTGGTGTTTCTGGTTTCTTCTGTCTGTTTTGTGGCTTTGATTGGCTGGCAACACTCTGTTCTTGTGTTGGAGGCTTTTAGTGCAGCTTGGCTCCGTGTGAAGGGACGGCTGCTCTTCATTAGCAAGCTGCTATTCATTAGCAAGCTGGGTTTCACCTGGGTGCCTGGTGGGGGGGTTGGGTTGGAGCTATCGGAGGGAGTCTGTTTTTGCCCAGGTGTTTGCCTGGCTTGTGGCATGGAGATCTTTCTATTTGAGAGTGCAGGCTTCCAAATGATTGACAGTCTGGTGGAATCATCTCTTCTATTCATGCTGTCAGGTCTTTTTTCAATCTCTCTCTATATATATTAATATATATATTAATTGATGGACTTTAGCCCATCGGTTCTGCTTTGTGATTTCTTTCCTATGTCTATTAATTCAAATCAAATGTATTTTTGGCATATAATATTGAGGAAAATCAAAACAAAATAGTATCACAAATTTCATATAAAGTTAACACAGAATCTTATATAGATATCATAAAGTATACATTTATCTATAAATATCGGTAATAATATTATACAAGATTAGAAAATCAAAAGTCATTGGCCCATATATTTGAGTGAAATACATCCCTTAAATTTCAATGCAATGTTTCTTAGTACATTTATAGGGTGCCAATTTTTTAAATAATATAAATTATAGATCATTATTATTATTGTCATGTCGAAGAACATTTATTTTTTATTTTAATTACCTAAATTATTGTAACTTAAATCATAGTTTTTCAACATGAGCTACTCAAGCATTCTAAGAATGGGTTATTTGCTTTTTTCTTTTCCTTTTTTTCTTTTCTTTTTTCTTTTTACAATTCCCAATATACGATGTATCTTCAGGCTATCTTTGTCCGGTTGAAGAGAAATCTTATTCCCGGCAATAAATAATATGCACAAAGAGAGAAATTCATTCTTTGATAAGAAAAATAATTAAATAGAAAGAGCAGGTTAAAGATCAGCATTCATTTTTCAAATTAAATTTAAAAGCCTGCTCTAGTTACCTCAAAGATTGGCAAGTTTTACAAATAACATCACTGAGCCTTTTGGAGAGAAACAGACTGCATTTGAATGAAGTCATTAGGCAATACATTTATTTTGAGGCCAATTAACCTTTTGTCAGAGATGTCAGAGCCATAATGGTTTCAGCTGTGGAGGTCAGCCTCTAACAGGGGCATGTATGACAGCGATTACGCTGTCTGACATATGCTGCAGCCTGGGAGTGAAGCGCTGGAATGAGAATCTTCCTTCGTTAGTATTCTGCTCTGCATTTCAAAGAAGCAGGCAATCTTGACCTATCCATTTAGGTAATTAAAGCTTCCATTTGGAACTGTCCTGCAGGAAGGTGAAATTGGTGGGGTGGTGGGGGAGTGGGGGGAGAAGAGAGAGATAAATAGCTGCTGCTGCTCACTGTATCCAGCCACTTCCATCACTTGATGGACTGCCTGGAATAGACTGGGTTGCCAGGTCCTCATAAAAATAGAGATGAATTGAACAGGAGACAGTTCTCTAAGGCAAAGCAATTCTGTCAACTTCCTTTTTGCAGCATATAATTTGATTGTTCACCAAGTTAGATAGCTGACTCAGGAGGCTGGTCTCTGACTTGTTTCCCCCACTGTCTTCTATTTGCCAAGAAATTACTTCACTTTATTTACTTATAAGCCAACAGTTTGGGCACTGACATTTGTCACTTCAATAAGTGCAGCTGCCAGTCACAGCTGTGGCCTGACCTACCTTCCAGGCTATTTTGTTTCCTCTTGTATCATGCTCAAGGGCAATTGGGAAGTCTCCTCGTTCATAAAACTTGCGAAATGCTGTGGGCTTTGTTGGTCTTTCTTTAAATGCTCCTGCAGCTGGAGGTCCTTTCACCTAAAATGTTAAAGAAAAATCTTTATGCAAAAATTGGTGCATATCAGGAAATAAATGAAATAAATGATTTCATTGAGACTATGACATCAGAGTGCTTCATATTTCAGTTTAAAACACTGTTATTGATGTTCACCATGGAATATTTAACATATTTAATACCTGGTGGAAATTGTCACGGCTCATGTATACTAGCTAGGCAAGATGAAAGAAGACATACAGATTCACAGATTTAAAGATATGGTTGGGATAAATCAAAATCTTAGAAATGATGGTGCAATTCCCAAAATTTATTTATAATGCTGGCTGGGGAATTCTGGGAGTTGAATCCCTACAGCTTAAAGTTGCCATGTTTGAAAATCACTCATTTATAATGAGTTAATATAGCCCAAATGCTTTGAATGATTTAAGTTACTTCTTTCTGGATTTCTCTTCAGTGAATTTAGTGGCTATTTATAAGTTTGCTAACTTGCTGATTATGTCTATTCTCTTTTCCATATCTTCCTCAGCTTTTCCACAATCGCTCACAGAGACATTATGTTAAGGAAGTTACAGTATTTTAAATTTAGACAGCTTAAGATTTGAGGATATTTAATGTTTTATAGCAAAATGGAGGCTTATTGTCACTATGGTTTTCCCTTGTTGTAAAGGTAACTTATTTAAAGTATGTATTATATAACAGAGAAAATATCTTTTTATAAATGGTAAATATCACTATATTTAAGTTTGTTAAATATAGGATGAAAATGATTTGCTTTCAACTCAACCATATTCAATTTTGTCTCATTCTCTAAACTATGCTGTCAAACTGAATTATGTGCAGCTCCCACAGTACAATGGAGATGCTAGTAGAAATGTTCTGGTTTGAAGAATTCACACAAACAAGGAATGCTAAAGAATTTGTCCCTCAACCAAGTATCCAGTGGTATCTAATCATAAGAAAATAAAGTCCACACAATTATAATAAAATCAATTTAAGACATATGTTTGGTATCATATACTATTTGCTTATAAGGGGATGTTAATTTATAACAGCAAAAGACACAGATGGAGGATAAGAACAAATATACTCAGTTATAATTTATTTTTTGGATGACATAAGTATGGCTTTAACATTAAGGTTTCATTGAGGAGGAAAAAAAAGAGAAGGGGTTAGAAAAATCTGGTTTCCAGGAGTTATTTTGCATCTAAAAATTCTATGGAATTATAGTGACTTAGGAATGCAGTATGGATCGATTCATTTTGATGGGAATAAAAAATAAGGAATAAGACTGGAAAATTTTCATGCTGTCACCCAATGTCATGGGTTTTTCTATAATTTATTGCTTGTTTATATGGAAGAGCAGTATAAGGTTGCATGTTAGGATTACATCTATTGAAGAATTCCTTCAATATTTTTCTTTTAGTTTAGAATCTATTGTCAAAAATAATATTTGTGACTCATATGGCTTCTTCAGATTAATAGTCTCCAAATATAACCATATCCAACAGATACCAAGTTGGAGAAAAATGTGTTAATTTCTTGTCTTACTTGAATTAATTATTGCTGAACACATTGATGTTTGCTTCTATATGGACAATTATATTATTACATTATAACACTAAAACAAACTGCAATTGGAATTCAAAATTAAATTGATAATGACACCAGAAAACAGCCAAAACTATACCAGTGCCAGAGTTTGACTTTCCTTCCTTTAATGGAATAATTTCCTCTTTATTTCATTTAATCTATTTAATACATGACAAAATCTAGAGACAACTTAAATCTGCTTTTATCACACTTACTGTTAATAAAGTTTGGTTGTTCATCATAACCCACTTGAAAGTAATTATAGCCAAGACTACAAATTTCTGTGAATTCATTTCAGAGCAAGTCTCACTGAATATATCAGTACTTACCATAAAATAAACATGCTTAGAAATGGAAAGCATCTCCACAGAAATTAAGTTGGTCACAAGTGCATTTCTTTTGTTTCATTAGTTAGGAAGCCCAGGCCTACACATGTTAATGCAGTAATAATCCCACCAACATATTCTTGCATAATGATTAAGTTAACTGGACTTCAGATGAAAGCTGCAGAAATACATAATTAACTCATTGTGCTGGGGCTTGAAATTTATAAATACTGGTCTCCCAAGCCATATGACAAATTGTATTTAAAATGCAAAAAGGCTTTTAGAATAAGTTTGCAAGATAGATAGCAGTTTGTTGTGCAAAGCAAAAATAATATATATGCGTGTCTACTCTTTGTGTCTGAAAAACTGTTTGGGATTATGGCTGACACGTCCAAGCATGTTATAAAGTATAAACAGATCAATTCATAGTTAAGTTGTTCACTTTGCAGAAAGTCACAACGAAGAAAGAACGTGACTTGATTCTTTTGTGAATCATCACAATAAGACAATATAAATTATAATGCTATTCCATTTAATGCAAATTAGATCTATTGGAAATTAGTGTTTCTTCCAGAATCTCTGAAAATCCCACACAAATTACAGAAGTGAAATGAATGCAAAGAACAAGCAGAAACTCATTTAATTCTTATTTCTGCTGTACAATTAAATCTAATGGGTTGATTTTCAAGTGTTACCTCAAAAAAGGACATGAACCGCTTTGAATGGATGACTAAAGGCTAGGTCCCACTGGCCGATGGATGCAAAACATATGCAAAAAGGACAGAGCGGACGAGCAAAATTTTGGGGGTGGCTCCATCCATTTTCATCGGCTCCAAAAAGTGGCGAAAATTTGCATAAACAGAACGGAAAAGAACGGACGTCGGTAGTATGTAGCAGGGATGTTAAACGGATGCCTAGCAGATGAAAGCGGATGGAAGTGGATGACACCTCCGAAGGGGTTCTGGGGGAGAATTTCGAAGCAAACGCATAGCGGAAGGGGCGGATGCATAGCGGATGAAGTGGATGCATCACGTACGCCTATAGGAAACAAAGGGCATGCCGCACGGATGTATATCGGATGCAAAGCGTTCACTATGCATGCGGGGGGTATGAATTGTGTCTGCTCCGCAGATATAAAAGGATGCAGCACGCACGCAAAATACTCTATTCTGACTCAGAATAGTCTCAGAGACTGAATTGTTTACTGAAGACACTTAATAAAGTTTACTTGGTTCATTTTGTTTACTTCATAAAGTGTTGGTAAAAACTTTGAAAAAATGGTTAAGCCTTTGCATGCTTGTGGGATAGATAAGGATAGTTGTGGGATAGATAAACCTCCAGTGCAACCAGAGTGGGACTGTATGGTCCACCATCCCAGCTGCCACACATATTGACCTTTATTATCAATAACAATTTATTCATTGATCAACACATTTTAAAATAAGCAAACCTCTTTATTAATGCCCTATTCATTGTAGGACCACTCAATATACATGGCACAACCTCATCAGTGTTATGCGACAGTCTCAAGGAAGCATCCATTAATCATCTACCATCCTGTCTTGCCACTCCACAGCTCCAGCTGGGGAGTTGCACCAGTGTCTCAGGAGGTTGCACTGCTTCTTCCCTTCACATGATGCTCTGTTGGGGCCTTGTACATCCACAGTGTCTATCAGGTTATGTCCCTGCCTCCATTTACCAGGCTCCATGTCCCCATTCCCTTGTTGACGGTCGACAAGTCTGTTCTGCAACACTGGGCAGCGGGTGCACATGAAATTGTACAGGATGCAGCAAGCTTCCACGATGCTCCTCACAGTCTCTGGGTCATGCTGCATGGTGGTGAGAAGTATCTGGAACCTGTTGGCCAGGATGCCGAAGGCGTTCTCCATCACCCCTCTTGCCCTGGACAGCCTGTAGTTGAAGATCCTCTCTTCACAAGTGAGGTATCTTGAAGTGTAGGGCTTCATGAAGTAGGTTCTGAGGGAGAAGGCGTCATCACCAACGATGAAGTAGGGCACATCTTGTGTGTCATTGGGTAGAGGGTCTGGACCTGGAAAACCCATGATGAGGTTGTATTCCAGCCCCTCCTTGAGGTGACTTGTGTTGTATACCTAGCCATCTGAAGCTGACCCGTTGCCTGAAGCATCGATGTAGATGAACAGCATCAACTGTTGTTGATGTTGAGTCAGCATCAACCATGGCAAAGAGGATGATACTGAAGAAGCCCTTGTAGTTCTAATAAGTGGACCCTGAGTTGGCTGGAGCTTTGCAGGCCACGTGCTTCCCATCTATGGCTCCAATGGTGTGGGGAAAGTTCCACCTCTGATACCACTCTTCTGCAAGTTTTCTCCAGCCTTGTTCAGTGGTGGGGCACCTGAGGAGCTCCTCCACGTATTCTTCAATGATGGCCTGCACCACTTCTCTGACCACTTTGCTGATGCTGTTGTGTGGCTCCCTCCACGTATACTGCATGTTTCTGTATGTGGTTCCAGAGGTCGGGTGCCACAGAGTCAGTGCCACCTTCAATCCAGGGTCCAGGTTGGGACAGAAGTTGGTGCTAGGCTTGGTCAACCTGGGTCTCAGATGCTCTACAAGTTTGTCAAACATGGCTGGTGGCATCCTCATGAAGTGATGGAATGCATGAGGATCTTCATTCCTCAACTCCACCATCAACTGGTCATACAGTCCAAACTCCATTCTTCTCACTATCCATCCTCAGACCCACACAGCTCTTGGACGTCTCCTTCCTCTCCTTCTGTGTAAAACTTGATACAGTCTGAACAGGTTTTGGTTCTGGTGATGAATGAGTGCAGCTATCATATGGACTGTGTCATCATCCATGGTGGAGAACAATTGATGATGTTGAAGACCAAGACAAAGGGTGATGAGGTCTGTACACCATGGCTGCTGGAGTCATACTGAGATCCAGATGATTTTCTCCCCCTTTTTATAGAAAATATTGGTTGTCCGCTAGGTGTCCTTCTATATACTCTAGACATACTGCAGACATCCTAAATATACGAGATACATCCCAGATACAAACATTTTGTCCGTTTTTAATACTTTATATATGAGATGCATACGCTTACATCCTTTCTATTTCCGTGCTACTAACACTGTGTAGACGTTCCGTGTACCTTTTGTTTCTTCCCTCTTTCCGTTTTCAGCTGCAGTGGATATGAGTTGAAGGGATGGCCAAAGGATGCAGAGAGGATACAGCGGACATTTAGTGGATGATAATGGACATAGAATGTTTATTGTATATGTCGCGGATGTACATCGTACGCGGCGGATGCTCGACGGATAGAGCATATGAAACACGTATGCAGTGAGTACACAACGGATGCATAGTGTTTTCCAACTGATGGCAAGCTTTTTTTAACATCCTCTTTGTATCTGTAAGTGCAGTGGGACCGGGCCTTAAGATAGCTTTAGAAACGGAAAAGAAGGGGAATACATGAAAGACCTATGCAGGGCCTACGAAGAGTTTTGGATGAATGTTTTATGATGTAAGAGTTTCACAAAATTTGAAAGATTTAGACCTGAACTGTTCTTACATAGCTACCATAGACCTTCCTGCTTTTTCTGACCAATCCACGACTATTAAAATTTGCTTTAATATATTGATTGGTTAGTAGACCAAGAAGTCTGCTATGTTTTCTTTTAGATACAAATTTCTTACCTAGCAAATTTCGTATCTAAAACTAACCGAACAGATACATATCTGTGTACTATTGTAGATAATATCCCTACATGTAGGTTAACCAAAGGGAGTAATTCCTAATATTTTAAAAGCATTACAGCAAAAGAGAGAGGTACTTTCTTGAGCACTTATGATGAAAACAAAAAACAAAAAACCCTGACTGACTTTTTCAGAATAATAGGTGGCTAATATTGGTTAAAAGGTGGTAATGAAGCTAATATTGAAATAACACAGGTTATTTCTTGCTGCAGGGAGAGGGACCGGGCTGAACACTTGGACTTTCTCCAGCAGTTTCAGTATATTTCTTGTTGAGTGAGTGCTTGGGCTTTCCCTCTCTTCTCAGATTAAATCCACATTGACACAGTCTCCATTCCATCATCAGTGAAGCAATGGTATGCCTCCAATCCTGTTATAATATGAGTGTATCAGTAGCAGATGGCTACTGATAGCAAAATATTTTGTGTGCTCAACATTTTGATGAGAGTACATGGATAATTATAGATTTCTTATCAAATGTTATTCTACCTAACATTTATTTTCAGTGTAACTTTATTTCTATCTTTTCCCCTTGAATATTTCAAATAGTTTATGTCACCAGGAAAATGCTTAGCAGAGTGTTTTCAACAAAGGAAGCAATCAATCACATTTCAAAACTTAATATTGCCTATTGTTTCATAGCATTCTTTAAGCCCTGAAAAGTCTGTTCAGTCTGATTGTCTGATGTGTAAGTACTGAGCTTCTATCAAAGAATTGCCTGAGGCCAAATTTAACAAACAGTTCAGACTATTCATATTTGTAGAAGTTTCTATTCATGAATCAACATTTCATTTGCTTTTGCTGGCTTTACTATTAAAGTCAATTATTTTCTTTTTCTCCATCTGGAATCCTTTAATTGTATAACAGTTAACTGTCTTTTCAAGATCAATCTCCTTTGATTAATTACACAGAATAGAACAGCATGAAAGATTAATGTGCAATTCATACAAAATCAAAGAAAAAGTGATGTATCTTTAGAAAGCATAATTTTATTAGTCATATTTTTTCAAAAAAAAAAGTTATTTAGTAAAACTGCATTAAACCTAAACCATGAATCTAATCATTATTCACTCGTACAATCGATTTATCCTAAAATTAATTTGCATTGGACTGTAGGAATATTATGATGTCAAGTTTGCAAAGCAAAACAAAAACAAGCAAAAATATTCATGTTAAAAGAGAGTGGGGGGAATAAGGGTTGATTGGTTCCCACTGAGTTGATTAACACCAGATTTGTATCTGTCAACTCAAAATAAGTCCAATGAATATAACATTTCATGTACATGGTTTACCATGAGGGTCTTCAAACTTGGCAAGTTTAAGACTTGTGGACTTCACTTCCCAGAATTCCTGAGCTAAAATGACTGGAGGTGGAATTCTGGGAATTGAAGTCCATAAGTCTTAAACTTGCCAAATTTGAAGGCCCCTGGTTTACTGGATTATAGCCTGAGTAACCTGTTCTCTCTGATCCTATTATAATGAAATACATTTGGTCATATGTAATGTGGGATTCAAAACTTTTTGCTACTGGTTCTGTGGGCTTGGCTTGGTGGGTGTTTACTTGGTCAGCGTGGCAGCAGAAGGATACTGCAAAATCCCCATTAATCTCTCCCCACTCCACTAACCTGCTTTCCAGCTCCGTTCTCCTATGCAGGGCAGCAAAAGAAGACCCAGCCGATCAGCTGGAACTAGGGAGGCAGAGAATAGATGGGGGTGGGGCCAGTCAGAGGTGGTATTTGCCGGTTCTCCGAACTACTCAAAATTTCCGCTACCGGTTCTCCTGAACTGGTCAGAACCTGCTGAATACCACCTCTAGTTTTAGCTGATTTAAGCTTGTAAAAGATGCACTCACACAGGCCTATTGAACAGAACTAATCTTAGCCCAAGCAGCTCTTTGAAGAAGAAAGAATATAGCATTTGGGGTAACCAAAAGGACTCATCAGGAGTAGGGACTGATTCAAAGGCAACTATCCATTTTTATATTCGAAAGAATATAATAGATGAGGGCGTAATATTTATATGTGGAATAAGGCAACACAATATACTTCAGAAGAAGTGCTGTAAAACTTATAAGAATATGTATGAAGTATTCCTCTGAAACTCACTGATGCATGCACATATCATTTTCAAATATTGTGTGGCTACTGCAGGAAGACACACACAGATTAAAGGAATGATAGAACCCCTTCATGTAAACATTATTGCTAAAGTAGGTCATTTTCATTGCCTGTTTTTCTTTTGGGATTAAAATTCAGGAATGAAACCTATTTCTTCACCTTTTTCTCCCTGTTCTCTTTCTGCTCTCTCTGCTTGTACTTGTTCTCATTTCTAAATTATATTATTTTTTTCCTGTCTGCACAATGTAGGATTTATTAGGCTATCACAATGTCTATATTACATCAGTAATGTCACTGAAAATTCTGAAGGGCACCACTCCATTGAGAATTGCAAATTAAAGTTTCTAGGACAAATTATTTTACAGTCACAGAAATGTATGTACTGTGGGAGAAAGCAAAGAAATGTTTACATGAAATGAAAGCATTACTATGACTATAACTGAAGAGAAACCATTTTCAGTATGAACTTTTTAAATTCAAAAGTTACAGTATTTTTCAGATACTGCAGGGGTGAGTGGAGAAAATATTTTATTCAGTTTAGATAACATTTATAACATCTCAAGTAAAAAAAGAGTTTAAAAATGCTTTCTAGAGATACATTTAAAGCAGTTTAAGGGAAGCTAGGCACACCAAGACATTCGGTTGTTTCAGTTAAAGCAATTAATCCCCTTGCCACTCTAAGCAAAGATGCTGAAAGTGATTTAGGTTATTCAACAGAAAACTCTACCACTGATTATATCCCATCCCAGTCTAGCATTAAAAATATCTATTTATTTTTTTAAATATCTCTTTTATGATTTTTAAAATCATTTTCCTTGGCAGGTTGCTTCTTCTGCCTGCTTAAGATATGGTAGAATTAACTGTAACGGAATTGGAAATACAGTTATGCAAGAACCCATTTGTTGCATATAAAAACTTGGAACATCCAAATAGTATCACCAATATTAGAAAAACCATGGTTACTGGGGAAGGCTTTCCCACTTGATTTTGAACACAGCACCCATTTCTCCACTGTGTACCCCAACCAGTTTCTAATCACATTTTGTCTAAAGGCTAGGACCCACTGGCCGACGGATGCAAAACGTATGCATAAAGGACACAGCGGACAAGCAAAATTTCAGGGTTGGATCCATCCATTGTCATCCGCTCCAAAAAGTGGCGAAAATTTGCATAAACAGAATGGAAAAGAACGGACGTGGGTAGTACGTAGCAGGGATGTTAAACGGATGTTCATAGGAAGCCTAGCGGATGACAGTGGATGGAAGTGGATGACACATCCAAAGGGCTTCCGGGGGAGAATTGCGAAGTGGATGCATAGCGGAAGGAGCGGATGCATAGCAGATGACGCGGATGCATCACGGACGCCTATAGGAAGCACAGTGGATGCCGCGTGGATGTATATCAGATGCAAAGCGTTCACTGCGCATGCGGGGAGCATGAATTGCATCAGCTCCGTGGATATAAAAGGATGCAGCTCGCACGCAGTCAGCAGAGGAAAGACGTGCTACCACATACATCTTCAAAGAACACCATGGTTCGTCAGTCAGGGAAGAAGAGGAAGCCGGTGCCTGCTCCTGCCAGCCCTGGCAAGAAGGACAGAACCAGCATCCCACCCCCTGGCACTGACTCTGAAGCTGCTGGTGCTTCTGCTGCTGGTGGTGATGCTGGTGCTGGTGCTGGTGCTGCTGCTGCTACTGCTGGTGCTGCTGGTGCTGCTGCTGTGGTGGACCAGCCCCAAGGCCCTCAAAGCCCTGCTACTGAAGGCCCTGCTGCTCAAGCCCCTGAAGGCCCTGCTGAAGCTCCTGCCAGAGGGAGGAAGAGGCAAGGGAAGGAGAAGGGAGAGAGGAAACAGTACACCATTTCCGAGGACCATGAGGAGGAGGTACTGGAATGGCTGAGGGAGAACGAGTACCTGTGGAGAAAGGGCCACAGACTCTATCGCGACACCAAGAAGAAACAGGCAGCTTGGAGAGACAAGGCAGAGAGCCTGGGCTATACTGCAGATGTACTCCTGGGATGGTGGAAGCACATGCACACCTGGTATGGCAAGCTACACTTCAAAAAATCTGGGGAGGCCGCTGTCAAGCTCACTGACCGGGAGATGTACGTCATGGCCAAGTGCAGCTTCCTGGAGAGTGAGGTCCACCACCAAGGAGCAGCCCCTCTGACACCCCTCTCCCTCAGACAGCCCACAGACAGCCAGTCCTCTTCCAGCCAGGAGCCAGCTACACTGTCCAGGCAGGTGTCTTCAGAGGGCCCCACGGCAGAGACCCCACCGACAGCTGCACTCCCCGTGCCACCAGACTTGGATGATCCCCTGTCACAAATGGAGGAAGAAGCGGCAGCCACCAGAGACCAACGCACCCTCACCCCCACCCCCAGCTCCACAGGATGCAGGCAGAGAGGCAGACTAGAGGGCCAGAGCCACACTGTCCTGTTGAAGATCAGTGACACAATGAAGACCAGCAGAGAACTTCTCTCTCAGCTGGTCCACTTGGACAGGAGATCCTCTAGCCGCCACACTTTCATCACCTATGTGAGCCACACCCTCAGGGATATGCCCGAGGCCCAGTACCAGGTGATGAAGAAGATAATAGCACTTCTGCACAACCCTCAAGGCCCAACTGAAGCTGCTCCTACCCACTCCAGGTCTGCTCCTCCACCCCAGGCGATGTCACAGCCCTTGCACGGCTTTCAACAGCCTCTCACCGACCAAGGCTACGACTACCAGGACTTCCCACAGCAGAAGCAGACCTTCCCAGTCCAGGCCCAGGTTCATTGCATGCCACAGACGCCATACCTTGCCCAGCTGCAGACCAGACAGCCCCACTACACTCCTCCTTCCTCCACCCCACAGCCAAGCCCGTCCAACGAACAATCTGTCTTCAGTCTTGTGCCTGACATCCCAGGTACTTGATGAAGGGCCTCTCAACCTCACAGGACTGAGTCAGCTCTCTGAGAGCTTCCTGAACACACCATCCCCTGTTGTACTCTCGGGGCCAAGCACCCCAATGGCACCTCAGACCAGCACTCAAGCCACAGCCACCTCCACAGTCCATGGCCCCTTTACATCTGAGACCATGGGCACGCCTCAGAGTGACTGAAAAGAGTGCCAGAGACTGAGTTGTTATTTGTTCAATTTATCTTTGCTTAAGACACTTTACTTGGTTCATTTTGCTTTTTTAATAAAGTCATACATTTTCCTAAAGACAGTTAATAAAGGTTATCTTTGCTTGAGACACTTGGTTCATTTTTTTTGACTTAATAAAGTGTTGGTGAAAACCTTGAACAAATGGTTAAGCCTTTGCATGCTTATGGGATAGATAAGGATAGCTGTGGGATAGATAAGGATAGTGGTGGGATAGATAAACCTCCAGTGCAAGCATGGTGAGACTGTATGCTTCTTCCCTTCATGTGAAGCTCTCTTGGGGCCTTGTACATCCACAGTGTCTATTAGGTTTCGTCCTTGCCTGTATTCACCAGGCTCCATGTCCCCATTCTCTTGTTGATGGTCCACAAGTCTGCTCTGCAACACTGGATAGCGGGTGCGCATGAGATTGTGCAGGATGCAGCAAGCTTCCACAATGCTCCTCACAGTTTGTGGCTCATGCTGCATGGTGGTGAGAAGTACCTGGAACCTGTTGGCCAGGATGCCAAAGGCGTTCTCCACCACCAGTCTTGCCCTGGACAGTCTGTAGTTGAAGATCCTCTCTTCATGGGTGAGGTATCTTGAACTGTACAGCTTCATGAGGGAGGTTGCGTCATCACCAATGATGAAGTAGGGCACATCTTGTGTGTCATTGGGTAGGGGGTTTGGACCTGGAAAACCCATGATGAGGTTGCGTTCCAGCCCCTCCTTGAGGTTACTGGTGTTGTATACCTGGCCATCTGAAGCTGACCCATTGCCTGAAGGATCAATGTAGATGAACTTGTAGTCAGCCTCAACCATGGCAAAGAGGATGAGACTGAAGAAGCCCTTGTAGTTGAAATAAGTGGACCCTGAGTTGGTTGGAGCTTTGCAGGCCACGTGCTTCCCATGTATGGCTCCAACGGTGTGGGGAAAGTTCCACCTCTGATACAACTCTTCTGCAACTTTCCTCCAGCCTTGATCAGTGGTGGGGCACTTGAGGAGCTCCTCCATGTATTCTTCACCACTTCTCTGACCAATTTACTGATGCTGTTGTGTGGCACCCTCCATGCATACTGCATGTTTCTGTATGTGGTTCCAGAGGCCAGGTGGCGCAGAGTCAGTGCCACCTTCAGTCCAGGGTCAGGTTGGGACGGAAGTTGGTGCTAGGCTTGGTCAACCTGGGTCTCAGATGCTCTACAAGTTTGTCAAACATGGCTGGTGGCATTCTCATGAAGTGATGGAATGCACGAGGGTCTTCATTCCTCAGCTCCACCATCAACTGGTCATACAGTCCAAACTCCATTCTTCTCATGATCCATCCTCAGACCCACACAGCTCTTGGATGTCTCCTTATTCTCCTTGTGTATAAAAGGTGAAACAGTCTGAACAGGGTTTAGTTCTGGTGATGAATGAGCACAGCTACCATACAGACTGTGTCATGATCCATGGTGGAGAACAATGGATGATTTGGAAGACCAAGACCAAGGGTGAAGAGGTCTGTACACCATGGCTGCTGGACTCATACTGAGATCCAGATGATTTCCTCCTCCTTTTTATAGGAAATATCGGTTGTCCGCTAGGTGTCCTTCTACATACTGTAGACATACTGCAGACATCCTAAATATACGAGATACATCCTAGATACAAACGTTTTGTCCGTTTTAGTCCTTTATATTCGAGATGCATCTGCTTACATCCTTTCTATTTCCGTGCTACTAATGCTGTGTGGACGTTCCGTGTACCTTTCGTTTCCTCCCTCTTTCCGTTTTCAGCTGCAGTGGATGTGAGTTGCGAGGATGCCCAGAGGATGCCGAGAGGATACAACGGACGTTTAACGGATGATAACGGACATAGAATGTTTGTTGCCCATATATGTCGCGGATGTACATCGTATGCGGCGGAAAGTTCATCCGTTCAAAAAGTTTTGTGCAGCTCAAAACTCCTTGCGTGGATGAAATCACAGTGGACGGATGCTCAACGGATAGAGCGTATGAAACACGTATGCAGTGAGTACACAACGGATGCATTGCGTTTTCCAACGGATGGCAAGCTTTTTTTAATGTTTTACATCCTCTTTGCATCTGTTGGTGCAGTGGGACAGGGGCTTAAACAAGAATGTGTTAAGACAAACATTCTTTTTGTCTTAAAAAAGAATGAGTGGGCAGTTGGAGATACAATTCTGATCCTTATGTTGATTCTGGTCCTTATGTTGACATGTGTATTGCTCTTTTCCAGCCCAGATGGGTTGGATCACAGATTTTTTTTGATTCATGACTGCAAAGTACAAATATTTAAAGCTTTATTCCAACACAGTATGTGAAAATAAAATGTTAGGAAAGGGAAAGGAAAAGAGAATTCCTGCAGATTTTACTCATCTCCATTTCGAGGCCATGAGCCAGTGCTGTCTACATTTCTGTGGTCATGTAGCCAACATGATGTCACAGAGCACTGTTTCCTTTCCACTGAAGTGGTACCTATTTATCGAATTGCATTTGCATGCTTTCAAACTGCTAGATGGACAGAAGCTTGGTGAAGACAGGAGTTTACCCCTCCATGCTCAGGTCTTGAATCTGTGCTTTCAGCTTTCCAGCCAACAAGCCCAGTGTCTTAACTGCTGAACCATCACACATATTTCAATGTCTGTCAATTAGGGAACCATAGAGTTCAATCATAGAGTTCATTAGGTAGAACTTCAAAGCCAGAAAATATGCAATCTTCTCGTGATTAGGATTGCACCAAAATCCCATCCCAGATATTTTTGATCAGCCTATATGGCTCTGAATTCCCATTATTCATACCTGTTTCCAATGGTGCACTCTCATTACAGCTTGGCTAAGACAAGTCTAACTATCTTGCATTTGGTATCTTTTGTCTAATCCTGCAAAAAAATTAATCCAAAAAGGGGATGGAATATTTGCTAGCACCAGATATTGATGAGACCATTTCAAAGTTAAGAAATATCTGTTTTTTAAAGTTTCTGATTGAAAATTAGAAATACCATCCTAATTTGCACATGTCCCACCAAGCACGGTGCAAAAAAAATCAAAGTATAACAATTTAGTGATTAAATAAATGCAAATATTTATTTTAATTCTATGTCATATACTCAACTTCATTACTCATTACTTTAGAACTTTTAAGTACCATGCACAACTGTTCAATATCCCCTTATCAAAACTACAAGCACAATGGCAGGTCCGGAGAATGGTTATGAGGTAAAGACTATGAGAGGTTGGATTCTAGATAATTTGCTATACAGAATTTCAGGGTACATCCTGTTAAATATCTACCTAAAGTCACCACTAATTTGATAACAAATATTCACAAAATTCTAATGATACCAACTATATAGTATATCTTCAACCTGGCGCAAAGGGATTTACAGTGATGTCCCATTTCTGGAGGCTATCAAGGTTGGATGGAGAAAAGAGGGTGCAGATTTAACCCCAAAAGATGAACAGGCTATTAAGGCCAAATAATTTAAGTGCTGTAGCATATTTAGAATATTTAGTGTGAATGAGCTGGAACGGACCTTGTAGGTCTTCTAGTCCAGCCCTCTGCCCAAGCAGGAGAATCTATACTATTTCAGATAAGTGACTGTGTGGACCAGAGGTGGTATTCAGCAGTTCTGACCAGTTCTGGAGAAATGGTAGTGGAAATTTTGAGTAGTTCGGAGACCCGGTAGTAACCTTCCCCCAGGAGTGGGGAGGGAATGGAGATTTTACAGTATCCTTCCCCTGCCATGCCCACCAAGCCACGCCATGCCCAACAAAAACTGGTAGTAAAAAAAATTGAATCCTACCACTAACACACATACATCTGATCTTATTTTTCATTTTAATTTCCTTAATTTTTAAACCATAAGTTTAATTAATCAAATGATATTTTTGTTTCCATATGGTCATGTACATATTCACCAAACACTCACCAGTGCTGTGAAGTGGTCTCAAGTCTGAAACTCCAATGCTGTCAAATGTGCTATTGTGTAAAAATGATACATTGCAGAGAGTCCTTGATTTACAATACAGATAGTCCTCAACATACAACCATTTGAGCCCAAAATTTATGTTGTTAAGTGAGTTTTACCCCCATTTTATGAACTTTCTGGCCACAGTTGTCAAGTGAATCACTGCAGATGTTAAATTAGTAATACAGCTGTTAAATGAATCTGGGATTCCCCACTGACTTTGTTTGTCATAAGGTCACCAAAGAGGATCACATGGCCCCACGTGAGTCAGTTGTCAAGCATCTAAATGTAAATGTAAATGGGACCATGGGGATGCTGCAATGGTTAAAAGTGTTGAAAACAGTCATAAGTCACTTTTTTCAGTACCACTGTAACTTTGAATGATCATTCAATGAATTGTTGTAAGTCGAGGACTACCTGTAGTTTTTTTAGTGACCATTCAAAGTTACAACAGCACTAAAGGTTCCTCTCACACAAACGTGCTAGTCATTTCCGGCTCTAGGAGGTGGTGCAGAGGTGACATTCAGCAGGTTCTGACCAACTCTGGAGAACTGGTAGAGGAAATTTTGAGTAGTTCAGAGAACCAGCAAATGCCACCTCTGAGTGGAGATTTTACAGTATTCTTCGTCTATCATGCCCACCAAGCCACGCCCACAGAACCAGGAGTTAAAAAAAAATATGAATCCCATCACTGGTCTAGACTCTTCTTAAAAACATCCAGTGATGGAATGCCCACAACTTCTGGAAGCAAGCTGTTCCACTTGTTAATTGTCCTCACTATAAGTAAGTTTTTCTTGAATTCCAGGTTGCTTCTCTGTTTGATTAGTTTTTAACCATTGTTTCTTGTTCTGTCCTCTGGTGCTTTGGAGAATAATTTTATTCCCTCTTCTTTGTGGCAGCCCCTTAAATATTGGAATACTGCTATCATGTCATCCCTAATTCTTTTGTTTAGACAAGACAAACCCAAATCCTGCAGCTGTTCATCACATGTTTTAGTCTCCAGGCCTTTGATCATCTAAGTTGCTCTTCTCAGAACTTTTTCCAAAGTTTCAACATCTTTTTTGTAGTATGGAGACCAAAATTGGTTGCAGTATTCCAGGTGGGTATCTTTGTCCTTGATGAAGATATGCTCCTCAGAAAGACTAGGCTCACAATTGGGGGTCCTCCTGGATTCATGGCTCCTGCTTGAAGACCAAGTTTAGGTGCACAGCCAGAAGATTGGTAACCTTCTATGTGAGATGCTCACCCTCTTCTATAGAGTGTACAGCTCCGAGAAAGACACACATGGAGTAGTGAGAGAGGAAGGAGACAATCAGCTATAGCGATCAGTAGGTTGACATATGTCTCAGTCAACCTAATGCTCTGTTAAATCTAGCAATTAAGGCTAGAAATATTTGCTGTACATACAAAGTTAGAAAGGGAATAAAGGGATTCTTAACATGCATTAATTTCCTCTATAAACTTCAACAACATAAAAGAGAAAGTGTTTGTTTCTAGACTTCAGAGTAAAATAGCTTCTACTGTCAAACAAAGCCTTGAGATTTTCTCCCTGTCAGATGATTGCAGTTCACATCTTTCACACAATGAACATTTAATATGAGTATCCAATATTCTTTTTAACTGCTCAATCTTTAAAATATGACATTGACACATCATAAAATTCTTCACAGAATCCAAGCTTCAACACAATGAAGGATTTTTTTCTTAGAAATGCAGTGATATATCTTTTCACTCACTTTTCTATCACCTGTGAGGTGTAAGCTTTATAAGAACTATGCACCCTTCAAAAATTATTTTGATGAAGCACTTTGAATCTTATGCAAATGAAGCTCCTTTTTACTGTCAATTAAAACAAGTCCACTTTATTTGCTGCTTTAAAAATATATATACTCATTAATGTTACTGCAACTTTTGAAGTGTTATAGCAGACAGATAACTGCAAAAAAATAGGAAAATCTATATTGATATAAAAGAAACTACAACGTGAACAAAGTAATGATCAAGACTAAAGTATTTAATGTGCCTTTCTGTAATTTGAAAAAAAAAAAATTTGGATTGCTATATTTGTCAATATAATAGTAACACAAATGGTAACTAAATAGTAAATAAATTAGATACAAAAAATTCTGCACAGGGTTATCTGCAGGATGTTAGGGAAAAATGATATACTTGTGAGTCCTTGTGATTTAGAGTCTAGCCCAGGCTAAAAGGGAAAGAGTAGAAGTATCAATTATGTTTGAGGATGTTTCAGAATCGGTTTCCTTGTATTGATATATTTATTGCTGGAATTCTAAGGTTTTCTGAAGCTACCAGAAAACCAGTTTAAAATCAAATAAGCCATTTATATCTGGAAATAATATGACTCAAACAGGCTTTCAACTTTTACATAAAACACCATTGTGTGACTTGCAGACCTCTCACTGAGTGACTTAACCACAAAGTCCTTCTCCTATTCTCTTTTAAGGCGAGGTCACATCGGCCGACGGATGGAAAACGTATGTAAAAAGGACACAGCGGATCAGCAAATTTTCCATCCGTTGTTATCTGCTCTCAAAAGTGCCTCAAATTTGCATAAAGAGAACGGACAACAACAGAAAGGAACGGATGTGGGGAGGATGTAGCCAGGATGTTAAGCGGATGCTCAAAGGAAGCCTAGTGGATGGAAGTGGATGGAAGCAGATGACACATCCGCAGGGCTTCCGGGGGAGAACAGCGAAATGGACGCGCAGTGGAAGGAGCGGATGCTGAGCGGATGTCGCGGATGCATCACGGATGCCTAGCGGGTTCCTAGCGGATGCAAAGCGTTCACTGAGCATGCGGGGAGGATGCATTGCGTCAGCCCTGCGGATATAAAGGGAAGCAGCTCGCAAGCAGGTCAGCATTCAGAGAAAAGACCTGCTGCCAGACACATCTTCAGCCAACAACCATGGGGAAGAAGAGGAAGCCTGTGCCTACTCCTGCCAGCCCTGGCAAGAAGGACAGGACCATCATCCCACTCCCTGGCGCTGACTCTGCTTCTGCTGGTGCTGCTGCTTCTTCTGCTGCTGGTGCTGACTCTGCGGGTGCTTCTGCTGGTGCTGCTCCTGGTGCTGGTGCTTCTGCTGGTGCTGACTCTGCTACTGCTGCTGCTGCTGGTGGTGCTTCTGCTGGTGCTGACTCTGCTGCTGTTGGTGGTGGTGCTACTGCTGCTGCTGCTGCTGGTGGTGGTGGTGTGGTGGACCAGCCCCTAGAACCTCAAAGCCCTGCTGATGAGGGCCCAGAAGGCCCTGCTAGAGGGAGGAAGAGGAAAGCGCGTGAAAAGAGGGAGAGAAGCCAGTACTCCATTGCAGAGGAACATGAGGAGGAGGTGCTCAAATGGCAGAGGGAGAACGAGTACTTCTGGAGGAAGGGACACAGGCTCTATCGAGACACCAAGCAGAAGCAGGCGGCTTGGAGAGAGAAGGCGGAGAGCCTGGGCTACATTTCGGATGTCCTCCTGGGGTGGTGGAAGCACATGCACACCTGGTACGGGAAGCTGCACCTGAAGAAGTCTGGCCAGGCCGCGGTCAAACTCACCGACCGGGAAAACTATGTCATGGCAAAGTGCAGCTCCTTGGAGGGTGAGATCCGCCACCGAGGAGCAGCCCCTCTATCAACCCTCTCTCTCAGGCAGCCCACAGACAGCCAGTCCTCTTCTGGCCAAGAGTTAGCTCCTGTGTCCAGGCAGATATCTTTGGAGCGCCCCCCGACAGAGACCCCCCCGACAGCTGCACACCCCATGCCGGAGCACATGGAAGATCCCCTGACGCAGATGGAGCAAGAAGAGGCCACGGCCACCAGAGACCAACCCACCCCCAGCTCCACCTCCACAGAATGCAGGCAGAGAGGTAGACCGGAGGGACAGAGCGACACTGTCCTCTTGATGATCAGGGACACCATCAAGAGCAGCGTAGATCTCCTCTCTCAGCTGGTACACTTCGAGATTCCATCCTCTAACAGAAAGCCCTTCCTTACCTACATGAACCAGACCCTCATGAACATGCCCGAAGCCCAGTACCAGGTGATCAAGGAGAGGATCACAGGTCTTCTGCACCACCCTCCAGGCCCAGCTGAACCTGCTCCCACCCACTCCAGGTCTGCTCCTCCACCCCAGCTGATGTCACAGCCCTTCCAAGGCTTTCAACAGCCCCTCACCTACCAAGGCTACAGCTACCAGGAGTTCCAGCAGCACAGGCAGCCCTTCCCAGTCCAGGCACAGGTACATCACACATCACAGGTGCCACCGATGCCAGCAATACCACCGATGCCACCGACGCCACAGATGCCACTAACGCCTCACCTTGCTCACCTGCAGACCAGACAACCCCACTACACTTCTCCTTTCTCCACCCCACAGCCAAGCCCAGCCTCAGAACATCTGTCATCGGTCTTGGGACTGACATCCCATGTCATGGAGGAAGGGCCGCTCAACATCACGGGACTGAGACAGCTCTCTGAGAGCTTCCTGCACACACCATCCCCTGTTGTCCTCTTGGGGCCAGGCACCCCAATGGCACCTCAGACCAGCACTCCAGCCACTGCCACCTCCACAGCCCCTGGACCCTTCACCCCTGAGACCATGGGCACGCCTCAGAGTGACTGAGAAGAGTGTCAGAGACTGGGTTGTTACCTGTTGACTTTATCTTTGCTTGGGACACTTTTCTTGATTCATTTTGCTTTTTTAATAAAGTCCTACAGTTTGTTATTGGTAAAGGTTATCTTTGCTTCACACACTTGGTTCAGTTCTTTTACTAAATAAAGTCTTGGTGGAAACTTTTAGAAATTGTTTAACCCTTTGCATGCTTGTGGGATGGGTAAGGATAGCTGTGGGATGGACAGCTGTGGGATGGGTAATAGCTGTGGGATGAGTAATAACTGTGGGATAGATAAGCCTCCAGTGCAAGCATAGTGGGACTGTATGGTCCAGACTCCCAGGTGCCACACCTATGGCCCTTTATTATCAATAACAATTTAATCATTCATCAACACATTTCAACATAAACACAACTCTTTATTAAATGCCCTGTTCATTGTAGGGCCACTCAACATACATGGCCGAATCTCATCAGTGTGATGAGACAGACTGAAGGAAGCATCCATTAAGCATCTACCATCCTGTCTTGCCACTCCACTGCTCCAGCTGGGGAATTGCACCAGTGTTTCAGGAGGTTGCGCTGCTTCTTCCCTTCACGTAAAGCTTTATTGGGATCTGGCACATCCACAGTGTCTATCAGGTTTCGTCCTTGCCTTCATTCACCAGGCTCCATGTCCCCATTGCCTTGTTGGCGGTCCACAAGCCTGTTCTGCAACACTGGGTAGCGGGTGCGCATGAGATTGTGCAGGATGCAACAAGCTTCCACGATGTTCCTCACGGTCTCTGGGCATGGTGGTGAGAAGTACCTGGAACCTGTAGGCCAGGAAGCCAAAGGCGTTCTCCACCACCCGCCTTGCCCTGGACAGCCTGTAGTTGAAGATCCTCTCTTCAAGAGTGAGACATCTGGAGGTGTAGGGCTTCATGAGGTAGGTTGTGAGGGAGAAGGCATCATCCCCCACGATGAAGTAGGGCACATCTTGTGTGTCGTTAGGCAGGGGGTCTGGATCTGGGAAGCCCATGATGAGGTTGCGTTCCAGCCCATCCTTGAGGTCACTGGCGTTGTATACCTGGCCATCTGAAGCTGACCTGTTGCCTGAAGCATCAATGTACATGAACTTGTAGTCAGCATCGACCATGGCGAAGAGGATGATGCTGAAGAAGCCCTTGTAGTTGTGATAAGTGGACCCTGACTTGGCTGGAGCTTTGCAGGCCACGTGCTTGCCATCTATGGCAACAACAGTGTGGGGGAAGTTCCACCTCTGATACGACTCTTCTGCAACTTTCTTCCAGCCTTCTTTAGTGGTGGGGCACTGGAGGAGCTCTTCCAGGTATTCTTCGATGATGGCCTGCACCACTTCTCTGACCAATTTGCTGATGCTGTTGTGTGGCACCCTCCAGGCGTACTGCATGCTCCTGTAGGTGGTCCCGGACACCAGGTGGCGCAGAGTCAGTGCCCCCTTCAGCCCAGGGTCCAGGCTGAGCCGGAAGTTGGTGTTTGCCTTGGTCAACCTGGGTCTCAGCCACTCCACAACTTCGTCAAACATGGCTGGTGGCATCCTCATGAAGTGCTGGAATGCACGAGGGTCTTCGTTCCTCAGCTCCAGCATCAGCTTGTCATACAGTCCGTACTCCGCTCTTCTCACGATCCATCTTCGGACGCACACACTTCTTGGACGCCTCCTTTTCCTTGCATAGATCAGGTGAAAGAGCCTGAAGAGGGCTTGGCACTGCTGTAGAATGATGGTGGCTACCAAAAGGAGTGTGCGACAATCCATGGTGGAGATGACTGGATGATGTGGAAGAGGAAGAGCAAGAGCAAGGCTGAAGAGTTCTGCACACCAGGGCTGCTGGACTGAAAGTGAGATCCAGGTGATTTCCTCCCCCTTTTTATAGGAAATATCGGTTTTCCACTAGGTGTCCTTCCGCATACTCTAGACATCCTCCAGACATCCTAAATATCCAAGATACGTCCCCTATACAAACGTTTTTTCCGTTTTAATGCTTTATATACGAGCTGCATCCACTTTCATCCTTTCTATGTCCTAACGCTGCGCGGACGTTCTATGTCCGTTTCGCTTCCTCCCTCTTTCCATTTTCCGCTGGAGCGGATGCGAGTTGCGCGGATGTGCAGCGGATGCCGAGCGGATGCAGCGGACGTGTAACAGAGGTAGAACGTTTGTTCCCAGAATGTGTAGCGGATGTAGAATGGACGCGGTGGAAAGTTCATCCGCTCAGAAAGTTTTGTGCAGCTCAAAACTTTCTGAGCAGATGAAATCTCAGTAGACGGATGCTGGATGGATAGAACGTATGAATCATGCACGCAGTGAGTACAGAACAGATGCATCGCATTAACCAACGGATGGCAAGCGTTTTTGTCCGTTTTACATCCTCTTTCCATCCGTTGGTACAGTGTGACATGAGCTTTAATCTAATACATTTTAATGCACCTCTCCTTTTTACACAACATTCTGACTAGTCAGCTCTTGAGCCCCATAAGTACATATTTAAATATTACATATTCAATATCCAATGGGGGGATCTATTTTACTGACTTCTTTATCCTAATAATAAAATAATTCGTTGTGAAGGTTATTTCTTGCATGGAAAGACAACAATTGGATATTGGCCAAATAAAAGACAGATTAAAAACCAGACCTCCTTCCTGAAAGAGAGAGCTTCCAGCTCATTGTATACAGTAGTGTGGCTAGGTGAAAAGATGCACAAAAATAAATTGAACATTGATTTCACTATATAAAGAACTGGCTTTTGATACACAGCTTTCCTTGAATTCGCTCATCATTCCTTCTTTGCTTTCCTGTAATAAAACTCTTTATCAGAAACTACTAGATTGTGGTATGCCTGTTTAATTAATACCAGTTTAGCCTGCTTAGCAGACATCCAACAAGCTCATTAAATTATTCCTTTTTCTCATCCTTAGGATACTTGGGTATAATTTGTGTCTCTTTTTTGACATGAGCATGAAACCAAAGCTGGAAGTCTCTCCTATTTAAGCCCCTGTCACACTGCACCAACGGATGCAAAGAGGATGTAAAACGGACAAAAAAGCTTGCCATCCGTTGGTTAACGCGATGTACTCACTGCCTCCGTTTTGCTTCCTCTCTATCCATCCAGCATCCGTTTATTGACGTTTCATCCGCTCAGAAAGTTTTGAGCTGCTCAAAACTTTTGCGTGGAAAATGTATCCAATTCGTCCATTCTGCATCCGCTACGCATCCGTTCTGCATCCGTTCCGCATCCGCTATATCCACTAGGCATCCGTTATGCATCCACGCAACTCGCATCCGCTCAGACGCAGGAAGGAAGTGGAACCGACGCAGAACGGATGCAGAACGGATGCAGAATGGATGCTGCATGGAAACAAAGCGTTTAAAACGGAAAAAACATTCGCAGAGGGGACCTATCTCGGATATTAAGGATGTCTAGAGGATGCCTAGAGGATGCCTACAGGATGCCTAGAGGATGCAAAGGGACACCTATACTGCCTATAAAAAGGGGGAGCAACTCACCTGCATTTCACTTTCAGACCAGCAGCCCAGCTGTGCAGACCTCTGCAGCCTTCATCTGACTCTTGCTCTTCCACAGTATCCAGTCATGTCCACTGTGGATCGCAACACAGTCCTTTTGCCAGCCACCATCCTTCTGCAACAGTACGAAGCCATCTACAGGCTCTGTGAACTCTACTACGGGAAGAAAAGGAGGCGGCCAAGAAGCGTCTGGGTCCGAAGATGGATCGGGAGAAGAGCAGAGGACGGACTGTACAACAAGGTGATGGTGGAGCTCAGGAACGAAGACACTCGGGCATTCCAGAACTTCATGAGGATGCCTCCAGCCATGTTTGACGAAGTTGTGCAGCGGCTGACACCCAGGTTGACCAAGGCAAACACCAACTTTCCGCCCAGCCTGGAACCTGGGCTCAAGGTGGCACTCACTCTGCACCACCTGACCTCAGGGACCACCTACAGGAGCATGCAGTACGGCTGGAGGGTGCCACACAACACCATCAGCATTGTGGTCAGAGAAGTGGTTCAGGCCATCATCGAAGAATACAAGGAGGAACTCCTCCAGTGCCCCTCCACTGAAGAAGGATGGAAGAAAGTTGCAGAGCAGTGGTATCAGAGGTGGAACTTCCCACACATCGTTGGAACCATCGATGGCAAGCACGTGGCCTGCAAAGCGCCAGCCAACTCAGGGTCCTCTTATCACAACTACAAGGGCTTCTTCAGCATCATCCGCTTCGCCATGGTCGATGCTGACTACAAGTTCATGTACATCGATGCTTCAGGCAGCGGCTCATGTTCAGATGGCCAGGTATACAACACCAGTGACCTCAAGGAGGGGCTGGAAGGCAACCTCATCATGGGCAACCTCATCATCAGATCCAGACCCCCTGCCCAACGACACGCAAGATGTGCCCTACTTCATCATGGGGGATGATGCCTTCTCCCTCAGAACCTACCTCATGAAGCCCTACACTTTCAGATGCCTCACCCGTGAAGAGAGGATCTTCAACTACAGGCTGTCCAGGGCAAGGCGGGTGGTGGAGAAAGCCTTTGGCATCCTGGCCAACAGGTTCCAGGTACTTCTCACCACCATGCAGCATCACCCATAAACCGTGAGGAGGATCATGGAAGCTTGCTGAATCCTGCACAATCTCATGCGCACCCGCTACCCAGCCTTGCAGAACAGGCTCGTGGACCTCCAACAAGGCAATGGGGACATGAAGCGTGGGGAATGGAGGCAAGGGCGAAACCTGATAGACACTGAGGATGTGCAAGGCCCCAACAGAGCCTCATGTGAAGGGAAGAAGCAGCGCAACCTCCTGAAACACTGGTGCAACTCCCCAGCTGGAGCAGTGGAGTGGCAAGACAGGATGATAGATGATTAATGGATGCTTCCTTCAGCCTGTCTCATCACACGGATGAGATTGGGCCATGTATGTTGGGTGGGCCTACAATGAACATGGCATTTAATAAAGAGTTGTGTTTATGTTGACGTGTGGATGGTTGATTACATTGTTATTTATAATAAAGGGCCATAGGTGTGGCACTTGGGAGGGTGGACCATCCAGTCCCACTGTGCTTGCACTGGAGGTTTACCTATCCCACAGCTATTACCCATCCCAAAAGTATCCCTGCCCATCCCACTGCTATCTCAACCCATCCCACTGCTATCTTAACCCATCCCACAAGCATGCAAAGGCTTAAACCATTTCTAAAAGTTTCCAGCAAGACTTTATTAAAAAAAAGAAATGAAGCAAGTGTGTGAATCAAAAATAGACTTTATTAACAACAAGCTATAAAACAAAAATGAGTCTCTGGCACTCCTCTTGGTCGCTCAGTCTCAGGGGTGAAGGGTGCAGGTGCTGTGGAGGTGGCTGGTGTTGGAGTGCTTGTCATCAGCTCCTCCAGAAGCAGAAGCCCCAGCCCCAGAAGAGCGAGCCCGTGCTGCAGAAGCCCCAGCAGAACCAGAGTGAGGGCCAGGGGGCCAGATGGTAGCCCTGTCCCTCTTGCAAGGGCTAGCAGCAGATGGCTGAGGCTTGCTGTGCTTCCACATGGTTGTGGGGTTGCTGGCTGGCAGGGAGGCTGGCAGGAACCAAGGCTGGCAGGAAGGCTGGCAGGGAGGCAGGCACCAAGGCTGGCAGGAAGGCTGGCAGGGAGGCAGGCACCAAGGCTGGCAGGCAGGCAGGCACCAAGGCAGGCAGGCAGGCAGGCAGGTACCAAGGCTGGCAGGCAGGCAGGCACCAAGGCTGGCAGGAAGGCAGGGAGCAAGTCTGGCAGGCAGACTGGCTGGCAGCAAGTCTGGCAGGCAGGCAGCCAGCAAGGCTGGCAGGGAGGCTGGCAGCAAGGCTTGCAGCAAGGCATGCAGGCAGGGCAGGCAAGGCTGTCAATCCATCCGGCAGTAGGTCTTTCCTCTGAATGGTGACCTGCTTCTGAGCTGCTTCCCTTATATCTGCGGGGCTTACGCAATGCATCCTCCCCGCATGCGCAATTAACGCTAGGCATCCATTAGGCTTCTGCTGTGCATCCGCTAGGCTTCCACTCTGCATCCGCTTTATCCGCTCGGCGTCCGCTCTGCATCCGCTCTTTCCGTTCCGCGTCCGCTTTGCTGAGGTCCCCCGGAAGCCTTGCGGATGTGCCATCCGCTCTCATCCGCTTCCATCCGCTGGGCTTCCGTTCTGCATCTGTTTTCCATCCGCTCTGCGTCCTCCCCGCGTCCGTTCCTTTCTGTGTTATCCGCTCTGGTTATGCAATTTTTTTCCCCTTTTGAGAGTGGATAACAACGGATGGAACATTTTTCTCGTCCGTTGTGTCCTTTTTACTAATGTTTTGCATCCGTTGGGCAGTGTGACAGGGCCTTTACTTTTGTAAAATTGCATGGAAGGACAACATGAACCATGGGCAAAGTTTTCTGAAGACAACTCACTGTGGGTTATTCAACTGAGTTAATACTGAATAGAGGGTAGAAAAGAAACTCCATACTCCATTAGAGCTTTATGAGAAACGGAATTTTCCTTAACTTGCATTTTGAGCATTTTTACAGTACTCCAACAAATCCATTACTTTTGAAGAACTTGGGAATATATCATTCAAAGGTCCAACTAATAGCTGCTTCATAAAAGCTGGATAATTTTTGTTATGTTATATTAACAGAGCTCAGGGGTATGATTTGATTAGAATATCAGCTGCTGGCCTCAGTGTACAAGATGCCAGAGAATGTGATTTGTGCCACCTGTATTGTTAACAAAAGTTACAGTGATTTTCCCACTGCTAAGACAACAAAATACATGAGTGTTAATTAATTTTTGTTGCTGTTGATTTGCAGAATTGTTTTCTACTAGATTTATTCCTTGTCTCTCTTCCCCTTGTACTACTTTTATTGAGTTTGATGGCTTTTGGAATGCTCCTCTAGATACTTTCCTCTGCTTGAAACTTTTACTCCCGGGTCTAAATACCAATGACTGGAGAGATGAGACTGTTATTATGAGTAAGTGTTGGCTCTTACATTCTAATTTCCCCATGACTTTTTCCCCCTCAGTAGAAGTCTTTCATCTAATGAAGACTTTCCAAAAGTTTAAGGTATAGAATCCATGTGCTTCTCTGGGGATAAATAGTCTCTGACCTATTTATCACCTGTAGCATTATGCTTATAATTTTTGCCAGAGTATATTCTGAAGTGATAAAATGAATAAAAGCATGCATGGCTTTCCATATTTTGAGTGAAATTCCATGATCTCATCAACTACATTTTCTTCATTATAAATTGTTCTTCAAATCTTTCCAGAAGATCATATTCTTAAAAATCTTCCTAACTCAATCTGAATGAAAAGTCCCAATGCAATTGAAAATAATATTCCTTAAGGCTAAATCATATCACTCTTAGTACTATTAATTCATGTAAATACTAGAAAACAAAACCTTCAGAGTAAATTGATCTGTTAAAAAATGTTTGCTATTTTGAGGCCATAATGGCTCATTAAAATAAAGATAGCACCATAAGATCAAAGCTTTATTGGGACTCGCCAGAAAAATTGTTCTTTTTTAGGTAAGAAACAAAACTGGGATGGATTGCGTTGCAGGAAGAGAAAATTGTGATATGGTAGAAAAGACCCTATCTGAATCAGGATACAATTTCAGAAAGGTAAAAGTTTTCCTAATCACTGATAAAATCACTGTACGGCTTATGTAAAAGAAACTGTTTTTTATAAACCTGTTCTGAACCAACCCACATAGACTAAAATTCAAAGACTAAAAAAAGAAATTAACAATATGGGCAAAAAGTTACAAAACACTAATCTTGTTAAGCACTCCTGGGCACGCTAATAAATATTTTTGGAAATGCTGAATTGTTTTACTTCTTTGCAATCCTATACATAAATGAAAGCACTGTGATCTGTTGTGACCATTGAAGCTATTTTTTATGTAACGATCATAGAATGAATATTGCTGTAACCATAGTAAAAATTCCAATTAAGTTATATGTCACAATTACTCTCTGTTCATTTTATTCTATATTATTTATGTTGTTAACTTGCTTTTGTGTTCTGTCTGGTATTTGGTAAGACTTAACATTCTGAGAAAGCAATACATTATGGGTCTCTAGGCAGAGCTATGTAACAGTGAAATAGGCCATCACAAAAAAAGAATGTTCCTTTCATTTTTGTTTGATCATGTTTGTATAATTAAATAGCAACATATTATATGATTAAGTAATCACATAAACAATCATATATAACATTTGATCAACATAAACGGCTCTGTTCAATAGGATGTGCAGTTTCAGATAGGTGTTATCTTTTAAGAGTGCTTTGCTCCAAGGCTTTCAAAGTATTTCAAAAGAAGAAAGCAGGCCCCTGACTCCAAATAATGGAGTAATATGACCACACTGTTCTGTTCTAACTGATAAATGAGATGTATGTCAAAAGCCTTATTCATCCATATGTGGTGATCAATCAAGGGACATTAGTCTCACTTTGATATGAGGAATCAAACCACCTCTCCAAAGCAGAGAAGGGATGCTGTCATATTTTAGGTTGTTTAATATTGCTGATTTTACAATTACAATTGTCATATTGGACTTTTTTACTGTCTTACTGACAATATACCCCATCCTGAGATCTACCGCAAAAGATATATAAAAAATAAAGTCTCACCAAGTAGAGTTCAACTCCTCTCTCATCTTTTAGATTTTCTTGTCAGAAATACAGAAGCTGCCTTATTTAAAAGTTTTATGATTTTCAAATCCAGTTTAGAACTCTGGGATTTTCTCATTCAAGTGCTTACTAGGTCTGACCCTGCTTAGCTATTTTTATGATGAACAATATTCAGTACATGCTGCCTGTAACACCAACACTAAAAGATATACGCACATTCAAGAAAATGTGTAAATATGAGATTTTTATGAACAACAGGATAGATATCAGATTACTCAGAGGCTTTAAATAGAAAAGGAATTGTTTTAAATGCTGTTGACATTGTCATTTTATAATTTTGAGACCACAATTTTTGCCATTTCTCCAGATCAATCCCATATCCAGAATTCTTCCCCCAAACAATCATAGTTTCTTTAACTTGTTCTTCTTCTAGTTTAATTTCTAATAAATATCCATACAATTTTTTAATAACCTTTTCATCAGTACCTGTCAAAATCTTACCTAAATCAGTCAATTTATTATAGAAACCTTCTGTTTTGAAGTCTTTTTCATACCTTGAATATATTTGCGTGTAAGAAAACCAATTCATCTTTATACCTTGTTCCTCTAGTTTTTGCATCAATTTAAGTTCACCCTTTTCTTTCAAAATTTCCCCATATTTAACTGTTTGTTTCTTCTTATATGTTATAGGATAAGAAAATGCTTCAATAGTCGATAACCAGACTGGAATTTTCAAATTACATTGTCTTTTAATCTTCTCCCAATTTAACCACAGAGACTCCCATACTTGATGTCTTCTAAAATAACCCTGTATTTTAGTTCCTTTATACCATAAAAAGGCATGCCACCCCAACAAGAAATCGTGTCTTTCTAATGTCAACAATCTAGTATTAATGTTATCCATTCCTTAACCCATGTCAAGTTTGTAGCTTGGTAGTACAACTCCCAATTAGGCAGACTAAATCCTCCTCTAATTCTAGCATCTTGTAAGATTTTTAACTTTATTCTCGCTTTCTTACCTTGCCATATATATTTCAACACAATTTTGTTTAAATCTTCAAAATAGTCCTTTCCAAGCCGAAATGGTATTGTTTGAAACAAGTATAGAATTCTGGGTAAAATATTCATTTTGATTGTTGAAATTCTCCCTATTAGTGACAATTGTAGGTTTTCCCATTTCGTCAAGTCTAGTGCTACCTATTGTTTAAAGGGCCTGTCACATTGGCCGACGGATGCAAAACATATGGAAAAAGGACACAGCGGAAGAGAAAATGTTCCATCCGTTGTTATCTGCCCTCAAAAGTGCCCCAAATTTGCATAAGCAGAGCGGACAACAACGAAAAGGAACGGATGGGGGGAGGACGTAGCCAGGATGGAAAGCGGATGCTCCACAGAAGCCTAGCGGATGGAAGCGGATGGAAGCGGATGGCACATCTGCAGGGCTTCCGGGGGAGCACAGTGAAGCGGACGCGCAGCATAAAGAGCGGATGCAGAGCGCATACCGAGTGGATGAAGCGGATGCAGAGCGGAAGCTAGCAGATACCTAGCGGATGCCTAGCGGATGCAGAGCGTTCAATGTGCATGTGGGGAGGATGCATTGCATCAGCCCCGCGGATATAAAGGGAAGCAGTTCGCAAGCAGGTCACCATTCAGAGGAAAGACCTGCTGCCAGACACAGCTCCAGCCAGCCAGCCAGCCAGCCAGCCAGCCAACAACCATGGGGAAGAAGAGAAAGCCTCTGCCATCTGCTGCCAGTCCTGGCAAGAAGGACAGGGCCACCATCCCATCCCCTGGCACTGACTCTGCTTCTGCTGGGGCTTCTGCTGCTCGGGCTGACTCTTCTGGTGCTGGAGCTTCTGCTGGCATTGCTCCTGGTGCTGGGGCTTCTGCTGGTGCATACTCTGCTGGCGCTGCTCCTGGTGCTGGGGCTTCTGCTGGTGCTTACTCTGCTGGTGCTGCTCCTGGTGCTGGTGCTTCTGCTGGTGCTTACTCTGCTGGCGCTGCTCCTGGTGCTGGGGCTTCTGCAGGTGCTTACTCTGCTGGTGCTGCTCCTGGTCCTACTGGTCCTGCTGGTGCTCCTGGTCCTGCTGGTGCTGCTGGTACTTACTCTGCTGATGATGATCCTGGTCCTGCTGGTCCTGCTGGTGCTGCTGGTGCTTACTCTGTTGCTGGTGCTCCTGGTCCTGCTGGTGCTTACTCTGCTGCTGATGATCCTGGTCCTGCTGGTGCTGCTGGTGCTGCTACTGTTGTTGTTGCTGCTGATGCTGGTGGTGGTGTGGTGGAGCAGCCCCTACAACCTCGAAGCCCCTCTGATGAGGGCCCAGATGGCCCTGCCAGAGGGAGGAAGAGGCATACGCGTGAACGAGAACAGGAGAGGAGGCAATACTCCATCGAAGAGGAACATGAGGATGAGGTGCTGGAATGGCTGAGGGAGAACGAGTATCTTTGGTGGAAGGGACACAGGCTCTTTCGAGACACCAAAAGGAGGCAGGCTGCTTGGAGAGAGAAGGCGGAGAGCCTGGGCTACACTTCGGAGGTGCTCCTCAGCTGGTGGAAGCACATGCACACCTGGTATGGGAAGCTGCACCTGAAGAAGTCTGGCCAGGCTGCGGTCAAGCTCACCGACTGGGAGAACTATGTCATGGCAAAGTGCAGCTTCTTGGAGGGTGAGATCCACCACCGAGAAGCAGCCCCTCTGACAACTCTCTCTCTCAGGCAGCCCGCAGAAAGCCAGTCTTCTTCTGGCAAAGAGTCAGCTCCTGTGTCCAGGCAGGTATCTGTGGAGCGTGCCACGATGGAGACCCCCCCAACAGCTGCACACCCCGGGCGGAGTATGTGGAAGACCCCCTGACACCGTGGGAGCAAGGAGAGGGCACTTCCAACAGAGACCAACCCACACCCACCCCCAGCTCCACCTCCACAGAAAGCAGGCAGAGAGGCAGACCGGAGGGGCAGAGCCACACTGTCCTGCTGGAGATCAGGGACACCATCAGAAGCAGCGTAGATCTCCTCTCTCAGCTGATACACACCGACGTCCCATCCTCCAACTGAAAGCCCTTCCTCACCTACGTCAACCAGACCCTCATGAACATGTCCAAATCACAGTACCAGGTGATCAAGGACAGGATCACCGGTATTCATCACAACCCTCCAGACGCAGCTGAACCTGCTCCCACCTAGTCCAGGTCTGCTCCTCCACCCCAGGTGATGTCACTGCCCTTCCAAGGCTTTCCACAGGCCCTCACCTACCAAGGCTACGGCTACCAGGAGCTCCAGCAGCACAGGCAGCCCTTCATAGTCCAGGCACAGGTACATTGAACGCCACCGGTGCCACCGGTGCCACCGATGCCACCCACGCCACCGATGCCACCCACGCCACAGATGCCACCCACGCCTCACCTCGCTCACCTGCAGACCAGACATTCCCACTACACTCCTCCTTCCTCCACCTCACATCCAAGCCCGGCATCAGAATATCTGTCATCGGTCTTGGGGCTGACACCCCATGTCCTGGAGGAAGGGGCTCTCAACATCACTGGACTGAGCCAGCTCTCTGAGAGCTTCCTCCACACACTGTCCCCTGTTGTCCTCTCGGGGCCATGCACCCCAATGGCGCCTCAGACCAGCACTCCAGCAGCGGCCACCTCCACAGCAACTGGACCCTTAACCCCAGAGACTATGGGCACGCCTCAGAGTGACTGAGAAGAGTGCCAGAGACTGGGTGGCTACCTGTTGACTTTATCTTTGCTTGGGACACTTGGGTCATTTTGCTTTTACAGCTTGTTATTAATAAAGATTAATTTTGCTTCACACACTTGCTTCATTTATTTTATTAAATAAAGTCTTGGTGGAAACTTTTAGAAATGGTTTAAGCCTTTGCATGCTTGTGGGATGGGTAAGGATAACTGTGGGATGGGCAGGGATACCTTTGGAATGGGTAATAGATGTGGGATGGGCAGGGATACCTGTGGGATGGGTAATGGCTGTGGGATGGGTTAGGATACCTGTGGGATGTGTAATAGCTGTGGGATAGATAAATCTCCAGTGCAAGCATTGTGGGACTATATGGTCCACCCTCCCAGGTGCCACACCTACGGCCCTTTATTATCAATAACAATTTAATCATTCATTCACACATTTCAACATAAACACAACTCTTTATTAAATGCCCTGTTCATTGTAGGCTCACCTAACATACATGGCCCAATCTCATCCATGTGATGAGACAGGCTGAAGGAAGCATCCATTAATCATCTATCATCCTGTCTTGCCACTCCACTGCTTCAGCTGGGGAGTTGCACCAGTGTTTCAGGAGGTTGCGCTGCTTCTTCCCTTCACGTGAGGCTCTGTTGGGGCCTTACACATCCACAGTATCTATCAGGTTTCGCTCTTGCCTCCATTCACCAGGCTCCATGTCCCCATTGCCTTGTTGGAGGTCCACGAGCCTGTTCTGCAACACTGGGTAGCGGGTGCGCATGAGATTGTGCAGGATGCAGCAAGCTTCCATGATCCTCCTCACGGTCTGTGGGCGATGCTGCATGGTGGTGAGAAGTGCCTGGAACCTGTTGGCCAGGATGCCAAAGGCATTCTCCACCACCCGCCTTGCCCTGGACAGCCTGTAGTTGAAGATCCTCTCTTCACAGGTGAGGCATCTGGAGGTGTAGGGCTTCATGAGGTAGGTTCTGAGGGAGAAGGCATCATCCCCCACGATGAAGTAGGGCACATCTTGTGTGTCGTTGGGGAGGGTGTCTGGATTTGGGAAGCCCATGATGAGGTTGCGTTCCAGCCCCTCCTTGAGGTCACTGGCGTTGTATACCTAGGCATCTGAAGCTGACCCGTTGCCTGAAGCATCGATGTACATGAACTTGTAGTCAGCATCGACCATGGCGAAGAGGATGATGCTGAAGAAGCCCTTGTAGTTGAAATAAGTGGACCCTGACTTGGCTGGAGCTTTGCAGGCCATGTGCTTGCCATCGATGGCTCCAACGGTGTGGGGGAAGTTCCACTTCTGATACCACTGCTCTGCAACTTTCTTCCAGCCTTCTTCAGTGGAGGGGCACTGGAGGAGCTCCTCCAGGTATTCTTCGATGATGGCCTGCACCATTTCTCTGACCACAATGCTGATGGTGTTGTGTGGCACCCTCCAGCCGTACTGCATGCTCCTGTACGTGGTCCCGGAGGCCAGGTGGCGCAGAGTCAGTGCCACCTTGAGCCCAGGTTCCAGGCTGGGCTGGAAGTTGGTGCTCTGCTTGGTCAACCTGGGTCCCAGACGCTCCACAACTTCGTCAAACATGGCTGGAGGCATCCTCATGAAGTTCTGGAATGCACGAGGGTCTTTGTTCCTCAGCTCCACCATCAGCTTGTTATACAGTCCGTACTCTGCTCTTCTGTCGATCCATCTTCGGACCCAGACATTTCTTGGCCGCCTCCTTTTCTTCGCCTAGAACAGGTGAAAGAGCCTATAGATGGCTTCGCACTGTTGTGGAATGATTGTGGCTACCAAAAGGAGTGTGTGATGATCCATGGTGGAGATGACTGGATGCTGTGGAAGAGCAAGAGCCAGATGAAAGGCTGGAGAGGTCTGCATAGCAGGGCTGCTGCACTGAAAGTGAGATGCAAGTGAGTTCCTCCCCCTTTTTATGGGAAATATAGATTTTCCGCTAAGTGTCCTTTTGCATCCTCTAGGAATCCTGCAGACATCCTAAATATCCGAGATACGTCCCCTCTGTGAATGTTTTTTCCGTTTTAATGCTTTGTATGCAAGCTGCTTCCTCTTTCATCCTTTCTCCGTCCGTGCTATTAACGCTTTGTGTCCGTTTCGCATCTGTTTCGCTTCCTCTCTGTGTCCGTTTTCCGCTGGAGCGGATTTGAGTTGCGTGGATTCGCAGCAGATACCTAGCGGATATAGCGGACATGTAATGGATGACAACGGATGTAGAACGGATGTTCCCCGTATGCATTGCAGATGCAGAACGGATGCGTTGGATACATTTTCTGCTCAAAAAGTTTTGTGCAGTTCAAAAGTTTTTGAGCGGATGAAATGTCAGTCGACGGATGCTGGACGGATAGAGAGGATGAAAAATGGACACAGTGAGTACAGAACGGAAGCATCACGTTAACCAACGGATGGCAAGTGTTTCTCTCCGTTTTACATCCTCTTTCCATCCGTTGGTGCTGTGTGACAGGGGCTTAAGTTTAATGTAATTGTTCTCTTTAATGTACCACATCTTGCTGTCAAATGTATTCCCAAGTACTGAACCTTATTTGTGACTTGAATTTTCAATATATCTGCCAATTCTTCTTTTTGTCTTAGTAACATGTTCTTTGTCAAAATCTTTGTCTTGTCTTTGTTTACTTTCAAGCCGGCCATCTTGCCCTATGCCTCTATCTTTTCCAATAGTTTTGGTGCTGTTTCTAGAGGGTCTTCTAAAATAAAAGCCAAGTCATCCGCAAAAGCTTGCAATTTAAATTCTTCCTTTTTAATTTTCATTCCTTTTTTTCTCTTTTCGTCTCTCATGTTTCTATTTAACACTTCCAGAGTTAATATGAATAGCAAAGGTGATAGTGGGCAACCTTGTCTTCTACCTTTTCTTATATTGATAGAGTCTGTTAATTCTCCCTCTATCATTACCTTTGCCGTTTGCTTATAATATATGGCTTGTATTGCTTGAATAAATTTTCTGGTACAGCCCATCTGTTCCAATAATAATAACATGAATCTCCAGTTCACATTATCAAATGCCTTTTGTGCATCTAAAAATATCAAAGCCATTTGTTTTTCGGGGTGAGCCTCATAATATTCCAAAATATCCAATATTACTCTCATATTATCTTTAATTTGTCTCTTTGGCAGAAATCCATTTTGGTCAGAGTGAATAAATTATTTAAATATTTTTTGAGTCTCTCTGCCATTATTGAAGCAAAGATTTTATAATCTGCATTTAATAAAGAAATAGGTCTATAATTCTTAATTTGTAATGGAACAGTCTCTTCTTTTGGAATAAGTATAATATAGGCTTCTGACCATGTTTTAGGTATCTTCTTCTTTAGCATAACTTCATTCATGACTTCTAGCAATAGAAGGTTCAGTGATTCTTGTAATGTTTTATAGAATTCTGCCGGAAGTCCATCTGCCTGGTGCCTTCCCATTATTTTGTTTCTTAAGTGCTTCAGTTAACTCCATCATGGTTATATTGCTTTCTAACATTTTTTCAGTCTCTTTCGGTATCTTAGGTAGATTAGCATTCTGTAAATACTGTTTAATTCTTTCCTCATCAATATTCTCTTGCTCATATAATTTCCCATAAAAGTCTCAAATGATTTCCTTCTTTTCTTTATTGGCGTGGCAAACTTGACCTTGATCACCTATTAACTGTGGTATTTTCCTTAATTCTTTTTCCTTTCTCAATTTGTATGCTAACCATCTACCTGGTTTTTTTGCATCCTCAAAATAATTCTGTTTAGCACTTCTAATTTTCTGTGCTAATTCTTCTTTCTCTATTAAACTCATTTTATGTTTAATTGTATCCAGTTTTAGCTTCAGGTCTTTTTTCTGTGGTGTTTTCTGTAGTTCTTTTTCTAGCCTTTTGTACTCATCTTCTAATGCTTCCGTGGCTTGCCTTTTCCTAATGTTCCTTTTCCTTGTGTAGTCTATTATCAAGCCTCTAGCATATGCCTTCATTGTGTCCCATACGTTCTGAATTGAAGTATCTTCTTTTTTATTTTCTCTAAAGAAAAAAACCAATTCTTTCTCCATCCGCTGTATAAAATCCTTCTCCTTTAGAATAGTATTATTTAACGTCCATCTCGATCTTCTTTTTTGTCTTTTCCATTTAATTGTCATTGGATTGTGGTCTGCCCAAGTACTTGTTTCGATATTTGTTTCTTGAATATTAGATATTAATTCTATTGAAATCCAAATCATATCTATTCTGGACTATGTTAAATGTCTGTTTGAGTAAAAAGTGTATTGTTTGGTTTTAACATTTCTTTCTCTCCATATATCTTTTAAATTTATTTCATTTATCATTTTAAAAAAGGATTTGGGGAGAGCCTTCCTATTTTGCTTTGTTGTTGTTGTTGTTGTTGTTGTTGTTCTTGTTATATAGTCCAGTTTATTGTCTACAATTCCACTGAAATCTCCCATCATAACTATATTGACATAGTCCAGTTCAATTATTTTCATGTGTAATTTTTTGTAGAATTCTTTTTGTTTATCATTCGGAGCATAAATTGCAATCAAGAATATTTTCATATTATTGTCCATTATTTCCACAATTAATACTCTTCCGTCTTCATCAGTATAAATCAATTTTGCTGAAATGGTCTCTTTGATATTTAAAACCACTCCTCTTTTCTTACATTGAGTCAAAGAAGTAAATATTTTCCTTAATTTTGGCTGTATCAACAATAAACAATTTTGGCTGTATCAACATGTTCATATTGTTTTTTAATATGTACTTCTTGCAGACAAATTATATCAAATTCTAATTTCTCTAATCTGTGAAAAAAATTCCTTCTTTTAACAGCTGAATTAAGTCCATTTATATTCATTGTAATCAGTTTTTTCTCTTCCATAATTTTGCTTTATAATTAGGTTTGGCAGCTTTGGTAGATCTTGGTTCACGTTGTTCTTTAATCTCCACCGATCCACCTACTGCGCCTTCTTCTTTTTCAGTCTCCATTTGGTCGTCTTGAAATTCAATTAGTGAAATCTCTTTTTCTGCCAACCCTCTCCTTCCAAAAAATTCTGCATAGAATAATTCTGCTTTCTCGACTGAATCAATTCTATATCTCTGCTCTTGCCAAGTAAACATTAACCCTTCTGGGATGAACCATCTATAATTCACCTCTTTTTTCAATAGCATTTTAGTCAAAAAGCGATATTGTCTTCTCATCTCTCTTACTCTTCTGGGTATTTGCTTTAAAACCACAATCTCCTTGCCTTTGTATTTCAATGTTTTTTCTCTTACCACTTGTAATATTTGTGTTTTAATGGCTTTTTTGTAAATCTGAAATGAACTTCCTTTGGTAGGTCATTTCTCATCGCATATCTTGTAAAAACTCAGTATACCTCATCTACTCCATCCATCATCTTTTCTTCTGTTATTTCCAAAGTTTCAGCCAATATTTTTATCATTATCTCAGCTAGATTTTGTCCTTTTTCTTCCTCTATGTTTTGAAATCTGAGATAAAATTCTGATCTGTCCATCTCCCATTTCAGTATCCCACTTTTATCTTGTTCAACCACTGTTAATCTGATATCAATGTCTCCAATTTTCTTGTCTCTTTATCTTCTTCTTCAATTTTTTGGAATCTCTCATCATACTTCACCATTATTTGTTGAATATTCTCCACCTTTACATCAGTTTTCTCTGTTCTTTGCTGAGTATTTTCTATTTTC
This sequence comes from Laticauda colubrina, assembly GCA_015471245.1. Lineage (NCBI taxonomy): Eukaryota > Metazoa > Chordata > Lepidosauria > Squamata > Elapidae > Laticauda > Laticauda colubrina. The sequence goes on along the minus strand of BLBF01000018.1, from coordinate 619,809 downwards.
TTTTCAATGGTATCTGATTTTATTTTAAGGTCTTGGATTCCTTGCATAATCATCTGTAGAGTCACTCTTTCTTGATCTTTGTCTTGCTTTAACATTGGCTGAATTGAACGTTGTCCTCCAGATGGTGGGGAGGCAGAAGTAGAAGTTGAAGAGCCAGAAGCGATAAATTCCTACTTATTTTAAACAATTCAGGATCTTCAGGTTCTTCTAAACCCTAATCCAATTATGAAATAGCCAATTATAATCCAAAATGAAAAATAAGAATGGTAGAGAGAAAAACCCAATAATAATAAAAAGAAAAGGAGAAAAAAAATTATTCAGGTTCTTCTTAACTTTAATCCAATCAGTAATTAGGTAGAAAGGAAGGAGAAGAGTAAAAAAAAGTTTAAAAAGAGCAAAAAGTAAAAAAGAATTTAAAAAAAATAAAAGTAATTCTTCAGGTTCTTCAAGACCTTAATCCAATTGAAAATGTTCAAATAAAAAAAAGCATATCAAAAAACAAAAAATCCCAAAGAAGAAAGGAAAAGAAAAAATAAAATTTTGAGGCTTTCCTTTTAAAATACAAAGCAAAGATGAAAATATTACAAAAATAAAGGTTTTGAAAAGAAAAAAAGAACAGTACAGCTGGTAAGGGGTGTGTGTGACCCAACTTAAGAAAATAAAAAAAGACATACTGCGCTTTCTTTAATTATCCAAGGCTCTTGTCATAGCTCTCTCCAAACTTCAAAGCCAAGTTTCAATTGTTAATAGAAATCCAGAAGAACACCTGCAGTAACACTCTTCCGTGCTATTCCCTCTATCTTATCATGTAGCGATGTCCTTGAAAAAGAATTTCAGAGCTTTCTTTCTCAGCTTTCTCAGCTTCGTCTAAGATATTTTCAAGCCTCTAGTTGGCAGTGTTACAAAGTTTCTTTACTCTCACTCTCCTCCTCCTTTCCCAGACAAAATGTAATAAAAGTTAAAAAAAAAAGTATAGCTTAAGGGAGCCTCTAACTTAAAATATTACAAAGTCTAAAAAAGAAGAGGAAAAAATTGATATAAATAGAGAAAAAAACAGTCCAGTTAGCAAATGCAGAGTCACAATAGAAATCCAGCCATGAAAAACATAAAGCAAAGCCTTACTTTGACACTTCTGTTTAAAAACCACCGCTTATTCAGTTCTGTCAAAACTTTTACAGATTCTTTTTCCCCTTAGGGTGTCCTTTGAAGTCCTTTTAAGTCTTAGAATAATAAAACAACCATTCTCATCAAACCGACACACTTTCTCTTTCAACCTCTTCCATTCCGAGCTGTCCCAACTTCAGCAGCTTTGGTTGCTGCCTCTCAGCCACTGACAAAAGGGCTTCTCCTGGATCAACCAGGGACTTTGCGATATCCCTGGGATCTACAGGATGCGCCCTTCACTATTACCATCTCTTCGGGACGGTTTAGGTCCATCTTTGCACCGTCCAGGGGCAAAGATATCAGCTGCAATCTCAGACCTTCAAGATTGCATGCAGTATCGTCGCGATGCCAGCTCCTCCCTCCATTTAAAGAAAATTTGTATAAGATGTTTTACAGGTGACATTTTCCCCTGACAAGAATAGCAAGAATGTTCAAGAATAAATCCGAAAGATGTTGGAAATGTCATCAGATACCTGGCTCATATCACCATATGTGGTGGACTTGTGCGGATGAAAAAAAATATTGGACTAAAATCCCACGTGGTTGGAAAAAATGACTAAAAAGCATGTAGATTTAAAATCAGAGATATTTTTGTTGGGAATTCTACCTGATACATACAGCAAAGATTTAAAATATTTGATTGTAAATGTATTAACAGCAGCTAGGATTGTATTTGCTAAAAATTGGAAAAAAATGACAAAATACCATTGCAGGAGGAAATTATCAAGAAAATAATGGAATGTGCTGAAATGTGTAGATTGACATTTGAAATTAGAGAACAAGAGAATAAACAATTTTACAAAATTTGGGACCTTTTCTATCAATGGCTAGATAACAAAATATAGTAACAGAATATGTAGAATTATAGAAAATAATGAATATATAAAGATGTATTTCTTTTTTATTATTATTATTATTACATATATACAATGTTTTTAAGATAGATTTGGAAGGACTATATGAATTGTTATAAAATAAACTAAGTATAGCTATCTTGCAAAGTATGAATGAATAAAATTATAGTCAAATGATTGATTAATAATATTACTAGGATGTTCAATATCTGATAATATGAGTTATTATGTAATGTAACTGTAATTGAGACTATGAAATCAATGCACAAAAAAAATTGTAAACCAACCAACAAACTGTTTGTATACTTATGGAAGAAAGCTGGATGTTTTTGTTTTGTTTGTTTTTGTTTGTCCTTAAAAATCAATAAAACTTAACCAAAAACAAACAAATAAATAAATAAATAGAAAAGGAATTGCATCCAGTAATTTATAGCAACACAGAATCAAATCATGATTCAATAAAAGAAATAGGTTTATATGGCTTTACACATTGTAATATAATCACCACCAGAAATTAGGACCTCAGAATCTTATAAAATGCATCAATATGCTTTGATCACTCAAACAAAGGAGATCACTGAAGAAATCTGCTGACACAAGGAAACATTGCCCAGTATTTTGTAGCTTTTGGAACAGGTAATAAAATAGAACTGTAAAGTAGTTCACTAGGGCTAATAAAATTGCTTATTTTTTTTTAACATCTGGAAGTATCAGAAGGAAAATACAGATGAAGGACCAGTAAAAGATTAACCAAATATAAATCTTTTCTTATTGTTATCCTACTTAAAAAAAGGAGGGAGGAGGATCATATACATTTTCTTCATAAATTTTCCTATTACAATCTACAAAAGAATAGCCTTTAATAATATAAAACACAAAAGAAACAATAAATAAAAATGAAGTGAATGAAATGAAATACAAGTAGTCCTCGCTTAATTATCACAATGGGAACCAGCAACTCTGTGGCTTAGCGACAAAGTTGTTAAGTGAGACATCATGTGTCTCACTTCTGGCACAGCAAATTATCTGTATTCATTAAATAAGACATCATGAGACCAGAACAGATTTACAGTCACACTTCTGCCATGGTTGTTAAGCGAATCACCTATGGTTGTTAAATGAGATATCATATGAGTGCAACTTGTTATTTTATTGCCAGCTTCTCCATTGTCTCTGCTTACTGGAAGCTGGCAGTAAAGCACCGGAATCTCAGTCTTGTGATTGCAGGATGCTGCAGCATTTTTAAGTATGAGGACACAGTTATTTTTTTCAGCACTGTTGTGTATCTTGAATGGTCATTAAACAGGGAATTGTAAAGTGATACTATAGGTACCAACAACTGTATAAGCCTACGGCATGCTTGCATGGTAATTAATTTTATTTAATTCAGCCAAATTTATTTCCAAATACACTTAGGACTAATGTAGGATTAATTTCCATCTCAGGAGTCACCTAATGTTGAATAAAACATTCTGCTAAAGGAGATAATGTATTTTCCTGTGCTATGTACTATGGCACTTGTGGGCTGATATGAAGAAGCCAAGCTAATTTCCTTTTCAAAAATAATCTGTATTAAGGTCTAATAGCATTAACCAATTCTATCTCTATTTTCTTCAACAACGCTTATTTCATTATCTAAGAGACATTATCTAGCAAATCCCAGCATTTTCTCAACTCCCCTGTATCTCAAACTGGACATCTGTCTGTCATCTCAAAATACCATTCAGCTTCTGGGCATCCTCTATTAGCATCATCTTTGCTGTTCTGGTCATGAGTTTAGCTACACCTTCTGAACCACTCCTGTTTTTCATGAGATATTGCAAAAAAATATTTCTTATAGTGACATTACAGATTTTTTTTCTGTCATCACTTTCTCCTCTAGCTTATCCTTAAGTTGCTTATTCTCCCAAAATATAAATGCACAAACTCTATCTGTTAAATATGCAGAGCTTTCTTCAAACATAAATGTATGTCCTCGGCGAAAGAGGGATGCAAAGAAAAGAAGACCGGGCTGGGAAGAAATATTTGAGTTTGCTGAAGTGGTTAACTTATGTCCAAAATTTGGTGATACCTTCACCTTAATAAACCAGGACAGGATAAATATCTGAGAAAGTCCATTCATAGTGGATATTTAGAAAGTCTTGTGGAGTTATTTATTTGGGTAGAAAACAATTTTTAATTATAGTAATCTAAATATTCAATGGTCCATTCAGTGGTTTCCCCACTAAAGAAACATACACTGAGGAGTTGCCCAATTGTGATCAAGATATGTGCTGAATCTGGAGGAGCTTAGATTATAGCATACAAAGTCAATCAGAAAAAAAAAAAAAAAACAGAATGGCAAGAAGGAGTCAGTAATTCAACAGTAATACAAGCCCCTCATTTTGTGCCCACAAAGTTAGAAATCTACAGTATATATCATATATACTTGCATATAAATCCATTCAAGGAAAAGTTGTCCCTTGAATTGTTTGTTGATTTTAATTTTTACAATTTGCTGATCTGTGGTACTCTGCAGCTGCCAAACAAATGAATGTGGTTATAGGGTGCCTTAACAGAGGGATAAGCATCAAGTTTACAAGAAGTGATAATATTGGTCTATATTGCACTGCTAAGGCCACATTTGGAAAACTGCATTCAGTTCTGGTCACCAAGGTATGAACAAGATGCTGATGCCCCAGAAAGAGTGCAGAGAAGAGCAGCAAAGATGGTACGAGGTCTGAAGGCTAAACTATATGATGAGCAGCTAAGGGAACTAAATATGTTTAACATGACAAAAAGAATGTCAGGATTCCAAGTAATACATCCATAGCAAACAGAACTCCGAGGCAGGATGATTCTTCAACAAACAGTTTAATTATTTATATCATACTGGCACAGGCTGATGAAAACTGACTCTGAATGTTCCCTCTGTTTTCACCTAATTAAAAGTAAAAGGTTTTTTCCTTCCCCTATTAGTCACATGGTCCAATCAAGGTACTGTCCGGTTGCCTGGTAACTTCACTCATTTCTCTGACAACCTATGGGAATGTCCTTGATTCCCAGGAGAAAGTATTTTTGGGGGCTACAAAACCTCAGCTATCTCTATTCCCCCCTCCCTATCCCTCAGCTGTAGTGTGGCAATGCTGAAGCCTCAAAATGGCCTTGGTCAGATCAGCTTCAGGGTTGACAGAGAAGGCTTAAGAATGACATGACAGCTGTCTTCCAAAATTTGAAGGGAAAAAGGGGTCAATTTATTCTCCATAGTACCTGAGGTAAATTGTACCTTCTCCATAGACAAGAAGCAATGGGTGGAAGTTTGTCAGAGGGAGATCCAACCTGACACAAAATTTCCTGCTAGTGAGAACAATTAATCAATGGAATAGCATGCCTCTCAAGAGTTGTGGATGCTCCATCGCTGGAGGTTTTCAAGAAAAGATTAGACAAACATTTGTCTAGAATGGAATAAGGACTTCTGCTTTGGACAGGAGGCTGGACAAAAAGATCTCCAAATTCCCTTTGAGTTCTATGATTCTAGGAAGGTCGGCTTATTCACAAATACATACAGGATATATGGGTCCTTTTAAAAAGCTGAAAAAAAAACCTGCCACATGTGCTTGTGAATAAGCCCATCCACAAATAAAATCGATTCAATGTTGGGGGTGAATTTTCTCTGCTTCTCTGTGAATATACCTGATAAATATGGTAAGGAGCTTACTGATCAAAAGATCAGAGAAGGCATAATAGAAAGCAATATCTAGTTGTAAATAATTGTAAAATTTAAAGTGAAGTCCTAAGAGCTCTTCTGGATTGGAATAAAGCCCATTTAAAGCACAACAGATGTCCACAGAAAGCCTTGAAGGAAGGTTTAAAGAAAATAGCAAATGCCATTCCCCAAACTGGAGATATCATTCATTCATCCATCCATCTATCTTTCCCTCCCTCCATCTGTTTTCTAGTTAATCCAATCTGACTCCTGAAGACTGCACCAGTGACTACTAGCAAACCTAACTTTTATGAATTATACATGAATTTATCTAATCTATTTTTAGAGTCATCTTAGGTTATAATTTCATTGTACAATAACTATTGTAAGTCAGGAATGATTTTTGATTCAGTTCAAACATCAAAATAACGAAAAATAATTAAATAATGTTTCTTCTAGACATTTGTTGGGATTGCTGTTTCTGAACCAGCTATCCTTTTCCAGGATGGCATAAAATTATAAACTGCAAGAAAGCCATAGCTTAGTGATCTACATAAATCACTGTGAGCTATGTAATTGCTTCCTTTATAAGAGTTTTATATGACTTTTTTTTATTAACAGAAACTCAGAGAGAGGGGCTAATGTCTACCTTTGTGCCTTAAAATATGCAGCTTGGCTTTGTGCTGGCGATTCCAATTTTACTGTTTCCCTAGAATAGTATATCCCAACATTAGGAATTAATTCTTGGTGCACATGTAATAGATGTTCAGTATTTTCACTTAGGAACAGCTTTAAACAAGATGCCTTTGAAGTTATATTAGTCCAGCTGATGCTGTTAGGAGACTATAGAAATAATTTAAAAAGTCATTATAATTTGAATCTATTCAATTACTAAAACTGCCTGCTAAAACAGTGGCAGTACTGGGTTAATCTAATATAACATGTACTGCACTCACTTAACATTTAGCCCAGATATCAGCTGGCCATAAACACCACTGTGGAGAGAGACAATATGGAAGATTAAGTAGTCATACCAATTTCGGGGGGGGAATCACTAAAGCTAGGAGTCACATGGGATAACATCAGTGCTTAAAGCTTCAAGTTTACTTGAGGCAATGGTAGAAACTTTGCTATACATGTCACAAACTGTATGTCGCTTTAAGCAAACAGTGCATATCTAATCAGCTCATGATTTTTCTCTCTGTCTCACAAGAGCATCCAACATACCACTGCATTTGAATTTATTCAATGTATGTCGAATTTCAACCTGATCCCTTGTAATAAGCTACATCACATTTTGAATATTCTGAGGAACTGGTAAAGAAATAGTCTTGTAGAGACTGTTCACTACATTGACTGTGAAAGTCCGCCAGCTCTGTGCTCTATTCTGAGGAGAAGGGCCTTTATTCTTAGCTACATTTGTGACATGGTATATGGGATTGACCTTGAAGATGGGGGAAAGAGATGCTGCCTAGGGAACAATCAAATAAAAGAGGACATACCCTGTAGCTGCATACTGGACAGAGAAAACTCAGAAAGAAAAATCCTCTGGGAAACATGATGAGATGAACTAATTCCACTTTACTGTAAGACTACATTAACTGACTCTCACAAGCCTGATGATACAAATCTCCCACCGTCTCTTTTGCAGTCTGAGAAGTTAGAGGCTTCTTTCTGAATTTCTTTCTTTGCCAGTTAGTTATGCAGCTGCTGGGCTATACCCTCTCTCATCCAATCATTTTCTAGGCAGCATGTCTTCTCTCCATCTTCCAAGATCATTCTGACATATGATTACAATTGGCCTTTATCAAGCTGATTGAACGAGTAGCAGTCCAAGATTTTTTATCATAGAACACTTGTTCTTAGAATATGTGAAGAACTTCAAGGATCCTTCTTATATTAAAAAGCATTAGAAGTATTGATTCCTATTCAAACGTTAAAAGATTCTTTTGTGGGGATCTGGGCTTAGAAGCCAGACCACTTTTTCCAAGTCAGCACATTCAATTTGATAGGGCAAACACTGACTTAATAAAATGGCTTTCTGAGAAATTCATTCTCTGTTCTATTTAACAGACAGCTTTATTTGTGTAGATTGAAGTCCATAAATACAGGTTATGATCATTGCAATTTATAGACAAACCATTCTCTACTTAATCCCTAGCCTAGGAGCTCTTAGTCAATGCAGGATAGTTCTTAATTTACTGTCATGGATACTATTTTCCATTAGATAGGTGCTAACTCTTAGCTCATTCACAAAATATAACCAAGAAATCCAATAACTGTGAACTATATGATAAATATTTTGCTTCTGAGTCTACTCTAGGATCAAATGTTTAGTTGTGTTCATTTACAGCAGTAAGTTATAACACCTTGTGAATCAGTTGTGGGATTCAAAAAAGTTTACGATCGATTCTGTGGGCATGGCTTGGTGGGCATGTCGTGTAAAATATCCATTCCCCCCCCCACTTCTGGGGAAAGGTTACTTCAAAATCCCATTCCCTCTCCACCCCACTAACCTGCTTTCTAGTTCCATTCTCCTGTGCAAGACAACAAAAGAAGACTCAGCCAATCAGCTGGGACTCAGGAGGCAGAGAATAGATGGGGGCAGGGCCTGTCAGAGGTGGGATTTGCTGGTTCTCCAAACTACTCAAAATGTCCACTACCGGTTCTCCAGAACTGGTCAGAACCTGCTGAATACCATCTCTGTTGTGAGATAATCATACAGGCTATGATCATCACAATTTATAGGCAGACTGTTCTTCACTTAATCCTTAGTTTGGGAGCTCTTATCCAATGCAGGGTAGTACTTTATTTACTGTCAAGGATACTATTTTCCATTACATAGGTGATAACTCTTAGCTGTTTCAACAAAATATAACTGCATCTATAACACCTTGTGTTGGCTTAATACAACATATCAATTTGGTCACTGCTTTTAGTCAACAATGTTAAAACAAACTACAAGTTTGTACAATACATGAATCTATTAATGTCAAGCCATTCTCAGAATAGAACAAAAATGGAGAGAAGGTGAACATGTTATGGTCACTAATGAAGGAACATGATGGTGTGTGTGTGGGGGAAAGCAAAGCAAAGCAAAAACTTCGTTACATGAGAGAAAAAATAGGGAAATGTGTTGGATTTGAAGTAGAAGGAGGTCTAAAAATTTTATCAGCCTCAGGTTCACTCAGTCAGTGTTCCTTGTACAGTAATTGGAACTTCTATTCCTGTTTGAACAGGGGACTAGACTAGAAGACCTCCAAGGTCCCTTTCAACTCTGTTATTCTGTTATTGCTAAATGATGCAGTCACAAAGTGTGGTATCGTGTGATTCTGCCATTTAGCAATGTTAGTCCCAGAAATCCCCAATTACTGTTGTTAAACGAATCACCACAGATTGTTGAATGACAATCTTATGGAAGCACAACTTCTGACTTCTGGCTGGCTTTTGTTGGAAGCTGGCAGGGAAGTCACACATCATGATCACATGACTATGGGACACTATGAAGATTGGAAATGCAGGCCAATTATTGAGCACCCAGATTATGATCCTGTGACCAAGGGGCTGCTGTAATGGCCAGAAACTTGAGGACCAGTTATAAGCACTGTTGTAACTTCAAGTGGTCGGTGAATGAGTGGTCATTAACTGAGGACTAATTGTAAAGGCAATTATTGTAGAATTTGAGTTCAATGGCTAGCTGGGGAAGCTTAGTTTGAGCCTATTTGGAAGAACTTGACAGTTAAGTTTACATGCAATACCAAATAATGAACCTGGCTTATAAATTACAACAGGTTCTCACACAGAACAAGTCAAAACTGCTGTGCATTATTTTTCATAGGAAAGGACTTACTTTTCTGGAATATTCATTTCCAAAAATAATAAACGGCCCCAGAAAATCTAGGTTCACCTGCTTTGGGAAGAATAGTAGAATATTCCATGGCAATTTGAAAAATTGCAGAACAAGGACATGGAGTTTTCATATTCCTAATGATATTTGGAAGAATAAATTTTATTCTTTCCATAATAGTTCCCATATTTTTAAACATTTAATTGCACTTAAACATGGACATTACCAGAATTTATAATGGATTATTAATTCTTTAACAGTTGTTTAAAAGGATTTTATTTAGCTTGTTGATGGAGGAACTGATATGATTATGTCAAATTCCAAACAGATTACATTCATCATATGAAAAGTTTCAAAATAATTGTAGGCCATACAAGGAAAAAAATAAAATAAAATGTATACACTTGCAGGGTCTAGCACATTGTTGCCTCAAAACATGTTAACAGACTATTTTCATTGGAAATCCACGCAATGATAAAAGAAGCCAATATTCAAGTTACGCTAGACCTAAAACAAATGGTATTAATCTGCTTGAAAGCCATTAAATTTTATATGCTGTTTTGAACAATAGTGTAGTGTTGATGGGAAGAGTTGGGTTACTTATACAGTATAAGAGTCAATATAAAACATTACATTGTCATGTTTATAGTAAATCTGAATGTCTGTATAGCACAAGTATTACTCTTCCAAAACTTATTACACTGAAGTCTTAAAAGTAAATCTTTATATTGAAACAGTCTTTTCATTTTCATCCTTTCTCCCTTATCAAAGATAATGGCTGCAATTCTGTGCATGCTATTGTGGTAGTAAAGCTGGGTTTTTGGAAATAAGACTTGGAAAATATAAGATGGAAAAGTGGGGAAAGAGCTTTTTGAGAAGCCATAAATGGTTCTTTTATTTCCAATTCTTCTGCACCCGAGATATTTTGTTTTGAAAACTTTCTAACATTTGTTAAGAATTACACAAATATATTCCAAACTGTTGCTTCTGAAGACATACACCTCTGATTTTATACCCAGCATCACTGTATCAAATTGATGATCAGACATTTTTTATCCAGGAATAATTCCACCAATTTTAGTAGAATCGTGTCAGTATAATGATCCATGAGGAATTTTTTGTGGCTAGATTTGTATGAAATTATATTTCCTGAATTAGGATTATATTTTGAACACGTCCATGGAGTCACATACTCGAACTACTGTTCTTTTTATTCTAGTCAAAAATTTTGCTTTAGTGGAGTTAGTTCTGTTTTTTAACTTGCCATTTAATGCCATGCTTGGAGTATGGATAGGGCCATTTGAAGGTGAAGAAAACACAACTGTTGTGTTATAACATCATCACCAGGGAGATAATTTGGTTTGGTTGTTGGAGTCTGTTTGCCTTTTTTTTAACTTATAAATTGGCTGTCTTTTACAATAATATTGACATTCCTGGCTTCTTTATTATGCAGCATTTGGATACTGTATTGCTGATATTCTGAAGTTTCCCTCTCTTGGCAAACTTTAAGAAATCTGGAGGTTCCCCTAAAATAAGAATTTTTGGAATTGCTAAGATGTTTTCAGTGACTATTTCCTAGTTTTTAATCACACAACTATTCACTCAAGTTAAATCCCTAAGTGCCAATCCTACAAAAATCTTTCTTACCTACACTTACATAACACACATCAAACTGATAGCAATGTTTCTAGTATTGAAGCATTTTGAATGTTAGCTTTTTTTTAGCCCATTAACTAAGTATATATGAAATATCAAACAAACAATGCTCCATTTAGCTTAAAGAGGAAGAAAAGAGAACACAGAGAAGAACTGCGTAAGGATAATATTAATCAGTAAAGTGCAAGAAAAAAAAGGTTGTAACTTTTGGATATGAACGTCCTTGACTTTCATAATTCTTAAGTACTTTCTTTTAGTCATTTTGCTGATGTGTGCTCTATTTTAAAATCAGAAGGATAATGGATGTGCTTCTTCAACAGTTAATTGGGTTTTATATCAGAGAAGTATCAGCTCAACGACAGGTTGACTGGGTGGTAGACTTTTCGCTTTCTCTTTTATGTCTAGTGTTCAAGGTGAGAAGATCAATCTTACAGGAAGTACAGAAAATTGCTTAATCCCCAAAGAAACATTCTGAAGTCATAATATTTGTTGCAAGCTATAATAATTTTGTCTTCTTTTCACCAATTTAAGTTATGCTGTCACATGGATTTTCATTAATCAAGAACATTTAAAATGTGAGTGAATACCATGAATTAATATGTGGTGCTTCTTTCTAAAAGATGTTTAGCTTGTGTTGATTTTCAATGGCAAATGCGTTAGTTAGCTTTAATGCAGAGGAGAGACTACAGCTAGTCCTTGCTTAACAACCATTTACTTAGGGACTGTTATGACAGATCCACTTCCTCCCACAAAAAGCAATTTATTATCCAATTCCAGAATTCCAATGGTTGCACACACAACCTGCAGTTCTGCATTCACATGACATATTTTGGGCATTTGACAATGGGCTTAGTTTAAAGTAAGTTGCAATGTTCCTTTGTCACATGACTAATTTATGACAGGTTTTACCGGTTTCCGGCCTTTTTCCAGCAAAGAAATATACACTGCTCAAAAAATTAAAGGGAACACTTAAACAACACAATGTAACTCCAAGTCAATCACACTTCTGTGAAATCAAACTGTCCATTTAGGTAGCAATACTGATTGACAATCAATTTCACATGCTATTGTACAAAAGGAATAGACAACAGGTGGAAAGCATGGGCAGTTAGCAAGACATCCCCAATAAAGGAGTGGTTCTGCAGGTGGTGACCACAGACCACTTCTTGGTTCCTATGCTTTCTGGCTGATGGTTTGGTCACTTTTGAATGCTGGTGGTGCTTTCACTTTAGTGGTAGCATGAGATGGAGTCTACAACCCACACAAGTGGCTCAGGTAGTGCAGCTCATCCAGGATGGCACATCAGTGCCAGCTGTGGCAAGAAGGTTTGCTGTGTGTGTCAGCATAGTGTCCAGAGCATGGAGGCACTACCAGGAGACAGGCCAGTACATCAGGAGATGTGGAGGAGGCCGTAGGAGGGCAACAACCCAGCATCAGGACCGCTACCTCCGCCTTTGTGCAAGGAGGGAGAGGAAGAGCCCTGTCAGAGCCCTGCAAAAATGACCTCCAGCGGGCCACAGATGTGCATATGGCTGCTCAAATGGTCAGAAACAGACTCCATGAGGGTGGTATGAGGGCCCAACATCCACAGGTGGGGGTTGTGCTTACAGCCCAACACCGTGCAGGACATTTGGCATTTGCCAGAGAATACCAAGATTGGCAAGTTCGCCACTGGCACCCTGTGCTCTTCATAGATGAAAGCAGGTTCACACTGAGCACATGTGACAGATGTGACAGGGTCTGGAGACGCCGTGGAGAATGTTCTACTGCCTGCAACATCCTCCAGCATGATCGGTTAGGCAGTGGGTCAGTAATGGTGTGGGGTGGCATTTCTTTAGGGGGCCGTAAAGTGTTCTCTGAGGTATGTGTTTGCCAGAGGTAATATGACTGCCATTAGGTACCGAGATGAGATCCTCAGACCCCTTGTGAGACCATATGCTGGTGCGGTTGGCTCTGGGTTCCTCCTAATGCACCACAATGCTAGAGCTCATGTGGCTGTAGTGTGTCAGCAGTTCCTGCAAGATGAAGGCATTGATGCTATGGACTGGCCCGCCCGTTCCCCAGACCTGAATCCAATTAAGCACATCTGGGACATCATGTCTCGCTTCAGCCACCAATGCCACGTTGCACCACAGACTGTCCAGGAGTTTGGGGATGCTTTAGTCCAGGTGTGGGAGGAGATTCCCTCAGGAGACCTGCAAGCCTTAAACAGTCAGGTGAAAAAAATAGGATGGAATGTAACATGTAGAAATGTAAAATTCGTCGTGCAGGGAAGCAAAATCTAAAGCCCATGTCACACTGGCCAACGGATGCAAAAAGGACACAGCGGACGAGCAAAATGTTCCATCCGTTGTTATCTGCTCCCAAAAGGGGCGAAAATTTGCATAACCAGAGCGGATAACACGGACGCGGGGAGGACGCAGGGCGGATGCAAAGCGGATGCGGAACGGAAGCCTAGCGGATGGAAGCAGATGGGAGCGGATGGGAGTGGGTGGCACATCCGCAAGGCTTCCGGGGGGCCTCAGCGAAGCAGACGCGGAACGGAAAGAGCGGATGCAGAGCGGACGCCGAACGGATGAAGCGGATGCACAGCGGATGCAGAGCGGATGCACAGCGGAAGCCTAATGGATGCCTGGCGTTCACTGCGCATGCGGGGAGGATGCATTGCGTCAGCCCCGCGGATATAATGGAAGCAGCTCGGAAGCAGATTGCCATTCAGAGGAAAGACCTGCTGCTGGACACATCGACTGCCTTGCCTGCCCTGCCTGCATGTCTGCCTGCCAGCCTTGCTGCCAGCCGGTCTGCCTGCCAGCCTTGGTTCATATTTGCCTGCCAGTCTTCCTGTCAGCCTTGGTTCATGTCTGCCTGCCAGCCTTGGTGCCTGCCTGCCTGCCAGCTACCCTTCCTGCCAGCCTTGATGCCTGCCTCCCTGCAAGCCTTGGTATCTGCCTGCCTGCCAGCCTTCCTGCCAGCCTTGGTTCCTGCCAGCCTCCCTGCCAGCCAGCAACCCCACAACCATGCGGAAGCACAGCAAGCCTCAGCCATCTGCTGCCAGCCCTTGCAAGAGGGACAGGGCTACCATCCCGCCCTCTGCCCCTCACTCTGGTTCTGCTGGGGCTTCTGCAGCATGGGCTCGCTCTTCTGGGGCTGGGGCTTCTGCTGCTTCTGCTTCTGGAGGAGCTGATGACAAGCACTCCAGCACCAGCCACCTCCACAGCACCTGCACCCTTCACCCCTGAGACTGAGCGACCAAGAGGAATGCCAGAGACTCATTTTTGTCTTATAGCTTGTTGTTAATAAAGTATATTTATGATTCACACACTTGTTTCATTTCTTTTTTTTTGATAAAGTCTTGTTGGAAACTTTTAGAAATGATTTAAGCCTTTGCATGCTTGTGGGATGGGTAAGGATAGCTTTGGGATGGGTTAGGATACCTGTGGTTTGGGTAATAGCTGTGGGATGGGTTAGGATAGCAGTGGGATAGATAAACCTCCAGTGCAAGCATAGTGGGACTGTATGGTCCACCCTCCCAGGTGCCACACTTACGGCCCTTTATTATCAATAATAATGTAATAATTATCCACACATGTCAACATAAACACAACTCTTTATTAAACGCCCTGTTCATTGTAGCCCAACCAAACATACATGGCCCAATCTCATCCGTGTGATGAGACAGGCTGAAGGAAGCATCCATTAAGCATCTACCATCCTGTCTTGCCACTCCACTGCTTCAGCTGGGGAGTTGCACCAGTGTCTCAGGAGGTTGCGCTGCTTCTTCGCTTCATGTGAGGCTCTGTTGGGGCCTTGCACATCCTCAGTGTCGATCAGGTTTCGCCCTTGCCTCCATTCCCCAGGCTCCATGTCCCCATTGGCTTGTTGGAGGTCCACGAGCCTGTTCTGCAACACTGGGTAGCGGGTGCGCATGAGATTGTGCAGGATGCAGCAAGCTTCCATGAGCCTCCTCACGGTCTCTGGGCAATGCTGCATGGTGGTGAGAAGTACCTGGAACCTGTTGGCCAGGATGCCAAAGGCGTTCTCCACCACCCGCCTTGCCCTGGACAGCCTGTAGTTGAAGATCCTCTCTTCACGGGTGAGGAGTCTGGAGGTGTAGGGCTTCATGAGGTAGGTTGTGAGGGAGAAGTCGTCATCCCCCACGATGAAGTAGGGCACATCTTGAGTGTCGTTGGGCAGGGGTTCTGTATCTGGGAAGCCCACGATGAGGTTGCGTTCCAGCCCCTCCTTGAGGTGACTGGCGTTGTATACCTGGGCATCTGAAGAGGAGCCGTTGCCTGAAGCATCGATGTACATGAACTTGTAGTCAGCATCGACCATGGCGAAGAGGATGATGCTGAAGAAGCCCTTGGAGTTGAAATAAGTGGACCCCGAGTTGGCTGGAGATTTGCAGGCCACGTGCTTGCCATCTATGGCTCCAACGGTGTGTGGTAAGTTCTACTTCTGATACCACTGCTCTGCAACTTTCTTCCATCCTTCTTCAGTGGAGGGGTACTGGAGGAGCTCCTCCTTGTATTCTTCGATGATGGCCTGCACCACTTCTCTGACCACAATGCTGATGGTGTTGGATGGCACCCTCCAGCCGTACTGCATGCTCCCATAGGAGGTCCCTGAGGCCAGGTGGTGCAGAGTGAGTGCCACCTTGAGCCCAGGTTCCAGGCTGGGCCGGAAGGTGGTGTTTGCCTTGGTCAACCTGGGTGTCAGGCGCTGCACAACTTCGTCAAACATGGCTGGAGGCATCCTCATGAAGTTCTGGAACGCCCGAGTGTCTTCGCTCCTGAGCTCCACCATCAGCTTGTTGGACAGTCCGTCCTCTGCTCTTCTGTTGAACCATCTTCGGACCCAGACTCTTTTTGGGTGGCTCCTTTTCTTCTCGCAGTAGTGTTCACAGAGCCTGCAGATGGCTTCGCACTGTTGTAGAACGATGGTGGCTGCTGAAAGGACTTTGTTACAATCCACGGTGGACATGACTGGATGCTGTGGAAGAGGAAGAGGCAGATGAAGACTGCAGAGGTCTGCACCGCTGGGCTGCTGTTCTGAAAGTGCGATGCAGGCGAGTTGCTCCTCCTTTTTATAGGCAGTATATGTTTTCCGCTAGGCATCCTCTAGGCATCCTGTAGGCATCCTCTAGGCATCCTTAATATCTGAGATAGGTCCCCTCTGTGAAAGTTTTTTCCGTTTGAAACGCTTTGTTTCCGTTCTGCATCCGTTCTACATCCATTCTGCATCCGTTCCGCTTCCTCCCTACGTCCGGGTGGATGGAGTTGCGTGGATGCGCAGCGGATGCCTAGCGGATATAGTGGATGCGTAGCGGATGCATAACGGATGAACTGGATACATTTTCTGCGCAAAAGTTTTAGGCAGCCCAAAACTTTTGGAGTGGATGAAACGTCTATAAACGGATGCTGGACGGATAGAGAGGAAGCAAAACGGAGGCAGTGAGTACAGAACGGATACATCGCGTTAACCAACGGATGGCAAGGTTTTTTGTCCGTTTTACATCTTCTTTGCATCCGTTGGTTCAGTGTGACATGGGCTTAACACAGAAGTATGGGGGTGGGTGAGGGTGGATTGGCAGTAATTAATGTGAAACAGAGTTACATATTCTTCTGACTTTAGGTTGACTAAGAGTCAGCAATGTGATGTAATAAGTAAAAAGGCAATTGCTGTCTTGGAGTATGTTAACAATATGGAGTCTATATTGTAGGAAGTAATTCTTCTTTATTGTGGTCAAACCCATTTCTTGAAGGACCAAACAATGGGAAAATCATACTGGAGAAAGACTAGTTAAGTGTTTGCCAAGAGTTGGTAATGACTCGGTGAAAAATGATCAAATCTTTTTATAATTATCAAAACTTAAGGTGATGTTGCTTCTATAAAAATAAAGATTGTGCTTTTTTCATACAGATTTTTCCATATGTGTGCCAAACTGGCATTATAATAATTCTTTAAGAATATGCTATCTTTAGAACAGGAGTGTCAAAGTCACATTATCATGGTGGAATCACATGACACATCAGGACTTTCCCCTCCTTTGCTAAAACGGGCATGGACAGCACTTCACACATCCAGCTAGATAAATAATCAATATGCAATATAAATTATCTGTGTTACCCAATTGTAAGAAAACATTTATGCAAATTATGATCCAATATTATGCTCCAATTGTATGCTTTTGGTCAAAATGTTTATTTTTGTCCCTGCCCAACAACAGAAAGAGTAAAGTATGAGGTAATATGACATCTTTCCAATAATATTTCATTGAAAGGAAGATGCTGACCGCTTTGTTCTTCTTTAAAACAGAAGTCCACACTGAAAATACATCAATATTGAAATCCAGAGAAATGGTAAATAAAAATAGAGGCTACTGAAACATATTCTAGTTAAAAGGTCTTTTGAATTAACTATCCTTATAAGTGATAATGTAAGGATAATACATTATCTTTAGAAGTAGTATTAGGGAAGCACAGATTTGTTGCTCATTTCTGGTCAGAGATACATTCTCTTGGGAAAAATGGTTGGGAGCTGTATGATACTCAAACATATTAATCATGGACAAGCTGTCCTTTTGCCATATCTGTTTTCCCTGTTCCCTTCTGCCTTCCCCAGAGATTGTCAAAAGAGCAGCAGACCACTGATCAATGACCCAAAGTTTCTCTGACCACACTGAGATGTCTAGAATATTAGGCAGAAATCAGTGACAATACAGTGATCTTTCTGGAATCAACACACATTGAACTGACTTGTGGGGGAAAAAAAGAGACCATGTGCAAGAGAGATAGGAAATACCGAATTCTGAAGCAAGTGTGAAAAATCATCATAAGGGAAAATAAAAACCCTGCATGGTATAAATTTTCCCAGCTCCAAAGTAGGAACCTGTTTCTCTGTACAAGAATTTAATACCAGAAAGATAGCCTAAGGACAACATTTGTGAGGTAATAGCTGAGAAAATTGGAAGCGTCTGACTTCTGCCATGAGGCTCCAGGAACATTATTATTAATACATAATCGCTATAGCTGTTGTTAAATTATAGTTTAATTTGTTATTAAGGTTTTATTATTACTTATGAAAAAAGAAAAAAAATGTTATAAACTTTAAGATAAAAGAACTCTCTCATTAGTTTTTTTAATTTAAGGTGCCAGTTTATGAACTATTATAATACTCCATAAAATTTCAATGACTTGAGCAAACATCAAAGAATATGTTGGGTTGCTTTTCCTATGAGGATATAAATAAATAATGTATTTGTGAAATCTTTATAAAATCCCATACAGCATGAAAAGCATACCTATTTAACATCAACTGGAAAGCCAGAATATAAACTGAATAAATAAATTTGCTTTTATTTTTGAAGAATACAAGATATTAGCTATAGGCCAAATATTTGCTATTTAGAATATATCACTTCATATAACCAACCTTTTGATACCAAATTCTAATCCTGTAAAATTATTTATTGTCCTCTTAGTTACTGTCTAAACATGGAATGCCAAGGTGCTGTAAAATAAAAATGCATCTCAAACCTTCATATAGAACCTAAAAAAGAACTTTGGTATTTCTCCTTGTACAAAAGTCAAAGGTCAAAATAAGAATTTTGCTTAGATAAGTTTCATAACTTAGCTAGATCCTGTAATTGGATCTTAGTAGATCCAGTAACTTCCATACTTTTCTTTAAAACTTAATCTATTTTTGTGCATTTTTGTGAACTTTATCTGCTTCTATAAAAAAGAATACCATAGGGGTCACTTGCTAATAAAAATCTTACTACAAAATGCCATATGATTTTGAGCTTACTCTCCTTTATCATTTAACATGCAATTGTTTCAATTCTGTAAACTCATTAGAAAAGTAAAAATACCAATTTCAGCACTATATTATTTCACTGCCAATTTTCAGAATTTGTTATAGTTGTATAACTGAAACAATGGTTATTCTCACTGGAGCAGACACTGAGAAGAAAGTGCTGTTTTGCTAGATGAATACTACAATATAATACCAAACATCATTATGCTTGCTAACTGAAATTATTTCAGCATCTAGCTAAAAGTCAAACACATTTACCATGTAGGCTATTCTAAGAATAGCAGATATATTAAGAATATATAGGTTCACTTAACAGAATAACAGAGTTGAAGGCAAGGGAGGTCTTATAGACCAACTCATTGCTCACGCAGGAAATCCTATACCATATCAGATAAATGTTTGCCCAATCTCTTCTTGAAAAACCTTTAGTGTTGGAGCACCCATAACTTCTGGAGGCAAGTTGTTCTAATTCTTAGGAAAGTTCTAGGTTGCTTCTCTCCTTAATTAGTTTTCATCCATTGCTTCTTCTCCTGCCTTCAAGAGCTTTGGAGAATAAGTTGAACCCTTCTTTGCGATAGCCCCTTTCACAAGTTTACCATCAAAACCATCAATACCTGGGCCATACCTATGATACACTGCTGGAATTATTACCTGGACACAAGCAGAACTGAACAGTTTTGACCAAAAAAGAAGAAAACTGATGACTATTCCCCAAGCATTCCATCCCTGTAGTAATATTGATTGATGATACCTTCCTCAAAGAAATGAAGGCATATGTTTACTTCTGATCAGACAAACTGTTGAAGAAGAAAAGCATGCATTGGCTGATTACATAAAAGCCAGGTAAGGAGAAGTGTTGGTGCAAGTTAAAAAAATGGTACTGACTAAATCTACTGGAAACAAATATTGAAATAATGTAATAAAAACACAAATAGTATGCTGGCAAGACTTACATGGTCAATTTCTACAAAAGATTGAAGGGAGAACAGATAAACATAAATTTTGGTAAAGGCTCACCACTGGAGCATTAGAAAAAGAACCAAAGGCTTGATTTTGGCTATTCAAGAGCAAGGTATATATATGAACTAATGTAATAAAAGCCAGAATTGAAAAGGCATCAAATGACTAAAAGTGCAGATTGTGCAAAGAAGCAGAACTAGCAAATCATATACTAAGCTTGTATAAGAAGATTGCACAAATTGATTATAAACAATATAACACAGTGGTTAAATGATTCACTGGAACATCTGTAAAAATTATCATATATCAGTATTGAAAAACTGGTGGGAGGATAAAGTTGAATACTAGTTGAAAATGAGGAGGTTAAAATATAGTGGGATTTCTGAATATAGATTGGTTATATCTTGGCTCATAACACCTAAGATACAACTGTGGTTGAAAAAAGGAAAGTATGGATCATTGATATGGCAATACCAGGGGACAGTAGAAGACAAAGAATTGGCGAACACAAAGTACCAAGATTTGAAAATCGAAGTTGAAAGACTGTGACATAAATTGACTATAGCGGTCCCAGTGAATATTGGGACATTGGGTACTATATCAAAAAAATACTAGATGGTAATCTGTGCATTGGCCAAATTTCCATCTTTTGTTTGCAAAAGGCTACAGTGCTCACCTCTATACCGATACATTATGACATCTTAGGTTCCTGGGGAGAACTTAATGGGTATGAAGGTCAGCTCCAGCTAAACAAACTGGGAGGGATGACTTCACATTGTTGTGAACAGGTAATAATTTGTTAATATATTGCTTTCAAAACTCAAGATCTAATTTACTCCAACAGACTATAAATAACAATTATTCCACATATGTTGAAATTGTGCCCAACTTTATGATTGTTTTGCCATGGTTCAGTGAATTGGGCAGTTATTAAGTGATTCTGGTTTCCACCATTGAGTTTGCTTTTTGGAAGCTGGCTGGGAAAGTTGAAAATGATGACCAGATGACTGAAATCCCAGTTGCCAAGTGCCTGAGTTTTGGTCACATGACCACGGGGTTACTCCAATTGTTATAATTACAAGGACTGGTCATAAGTCATTTTTCAGTGCCACTGTAACTTCAAATGGTCACTAAATGAATGGTTATAAATTCAGGACTACCTTGTCACGAAACAATTTTGCAAGCAAAAAATAATGCACAGTCTACAGACAGTAGATTTATATTTGCGTTTTAGAAAGATCAAGCTGTTCCTAAATAATAATAAACAGCTGGTTCAGCTAGAAGCTTTCATAGTTAAAAACTTATAAGGATGAAATAGTATTTTCTTTAAAATTCAAATTCCCATTTAAGAACTATCCTAGATATCTTATCCATAACAAAATTATGTATTTGGTTTATACTATTTTCCTAAAATGCTAAGCCAAAACTGTCAAATACAAAGAAATCTATAGCCACAGATACTGGCTTCTTAAAGCTTTAGCTCCCATTACACTACAGATATGCTGTTCAGGGTTAGAATGCAATTTATTGTTTTTGATCCTGCAGCCTTGCTTAAAATCATTTTAAGGACTCTTCTGTTTCCTCAAACAAACAAAAACAGCACCACCATGGATAACCTATTAGGTAGCTGGGGAAATAATAATAGAATAATAATAAAAAATAATACTACAGTGTTTATTTATAGTCTTAGAAACTGGAAAAGGAAGTAATTGCTTCCTTCCTGGCTTCATTGCTCAGATATATCTAAAGCAGCTTTTTGAAACATAATTCAAAAGCTATGTGGATTAAAAGTATTTGTAGAAATAAAACTTGGCTTTCTCTGAATGTTTATCAGACCTAGCACTTTCCAAATTGGGAGTAATAATCAGAAGGCAGAAGTAGTATAATAATTTGCAATGAATTCAATAGCCTCAGACCTGCAATGTAACAACTTTTATAGGGTAATATTATATTACCCAATCTCTTTTTCCCCCCCCCCCAACTAGACTAGTTGATTTCCCAGTAGTTCCATGTGTTACTTCTAACTACAGTAACTCAAAACACTGGAGAGTGCTTTTCTACAATGGAAAACTACTGCTAGTGGTAGTTGAATAACTTATCACCTTTGTCAGATAAAGTACATTTTCCCCTCAGTGTTTTATCTGTACATGTTTATGGACAAATAAAATTATAGTATCAAAACAGCAATCATTAAACATTATCCCACTTTCATGGTTCTTTTCTGGCAACTGAGATTCTGAAAACTATAATAACTATAGAGGTGGAACCAGCTTTCTCATTCAGTTTTAGATGCACAAATGATCATTACTGCATACAAATATCTTAATTAGAAAGAGTAAACATTAAGCATTTTCACCTTATTTAACTTCAAACTGAAAGTAGGTAGCAAACCTGGACATGGAACAAACCTGGGATCTTTATATAAATACTTTCAGTATATTAATCCGTATCTTTATAATATAATACTTGATTCTCAAAGTATTGAATTATATATATTTACCCAAAAATCAATTATCAGGTGAAAATAATACAATTTTCATACCAAAGATATCTATTGGCTGGCCATCTCTAAACATGCCACATTTATCAGCTCTATTGTTCTGTTGGAAGCAATTAGATAATTTTTGCCATGATAGACTATTTCCAATATAAAAATATTTCTGTGGATTGAGCATATACACTTACACTGATTGAAATAATATCCATTTAACTCATAATTTATATCTGAAACATTATGATCTTATTATCAAAGCATCAAAACAAGTGGAGAATGTATATGTAATAAGGGACTTAATTATCTATAATGCATTGAACCTTCAAAGTTATTGCAAAGATAGGAGCAACGTCCTTGGAGAAAATCTGAGAATCCCAGTATTTGGAACAATTTTTCAATTTTCTTCTTTCAATCTCTCCAAACTCTCTTCTATTCTTTTACTTAAACTTTGAAGTGCTTGCAGTTCTGCTCTGTTATTCTTTTGCTAGATTTAAAATCATTACACTCTCTGGAATGGAGCAGGCGGCTACACTTAGATGATCTAGTATAAGTTCAAAGCTAAGCAGTATTAAGTTTGGTTTGTACTTGATGGGACACTACCAAGTCATACTCGGACTGAATATTAGACTAAGACGTGAAAAAGAAACAACTCTGATGAGTGCAATGAGAAATCTTTGTTCCAAGAAAAATTACGTGGCTATGTCCCTCAAGAGTCAGTCTCAATACAAGGTATTTTTTTAGTTTTTATACCATGTTTGATTACCTGAAATTATTGTGTGTATATTCAGATATCACATTTCCCAATAATTTTCATTCATAAGCTTCTTCAACAGGTTTAAAAGTTTGTAGTTTGTTCATGGATAGTATACCAGCAGTCTTGACTCAATTCCTTAATATTCTCAAAGCCACTAACTTTTATTCAAACCTACAGGCCATACTAAAGTAAGCTCTGGTGCTAAACCCCAAACAGTTTGCATGAAAATCAGTGCTATGCTAAAATCTCCTATCCTGAACCCATAAGATACAAGATGCTCTTGGATTTTCCCATTGCTTGGCAATTCTAGTACATGTAGATCTCTATTTAAAAAACAACAACCTTGTTTTAGAAGAATGACTCATATTGAGTGAAAAGCAGCATGGGTGAAGGTGGAGACAGCAGAATGTTTATAAACTGCACCTTAACTAAGTTTGCCCAACTTCAACACTATGTTAGCAAATGCATTTTGCTTGTACAATCTCAATGTATGATTAGTTTCTGGTGAGAAAGTTGCTCAAAAGCAGAACAAGCAGCAAAAAAGTCTGAAATGAATAAAGTGTTCTGTGTGAACATAGACTATGGCATTAATTTATTCCATGCTCCTTAAGAAAAGTCTCATAGAAATAATAATGGCTGGGAATGTTGAATAGAGATGCATAAAA
This sequence comes from Laticauda colubrina, assembly GCA_015471245.1. Classification (NCBI taxonomy): domain Eukaryota; kingdom Metazoa; phylum Chordata; class Lepidosauria; order Squamata; family Elapidae; genus Laticauda; species Laticauda colubrina. The sequence continues at coordinate 595,912 of BLBF01000018.1, read as the reverse complement.
TAATGCTGATGAACTGTGGAAAAGAACAGAAAAGTAAAGATGGTAATATATTAACTTGCAGGGGGCCGTGGTGGTTCATGTGGTAAGATACTGGGCTTGTGCACCACTGAGGTTGACAGCTTGGCAGTTTGATTTCTGTGAGCGAATAAACCATGCAGGGACAAGAAAGGAGCATCCCTCGAATGCCTACTAGCATTCAGGTATCCTGCAGGTAAAGATAACACTGCCAAAAAAATTCCTTTCACAGAGGCGGCCAGTCACCTCGGTGATCCCCGGCTAACATGTGCCATACATTAAATATTTTTTTAAAAAAAACTAACTTGCAATCCTTGGGCATCAATATATTTGGACATTAAACAAGAAGACATTGCTTTTTCTCTGGGTAGGAACTATCAGTAACACTGCAATGTTTTACAACTTTTATCTAGAAGAAAGTTCTCTGATGAATGTTTTTTAATCGCAGATAAAGTTACAAACAGTTAATTCAAAGTAAAGTTCATTACATGCTATGATGACTTCTTGACTTCTGAATAAAAATCACAGTATGTTTCATGTAGGGCTCATTTATCATTGACTTATTTTGGAATAATTATGCACAGAATCACACAGCACTTCCCCCTATTTAATATATGACAATGCTTTAATCATCTCTCTCACACACAAAAGAAAATTCTTAGAGTAACAAAATAAGTAAAGTTGGAATGGGTTTGTCCCTTTTCCAAAAGTGCAATTTATATTTCCATACATGAGTTCCAATAGAAAGCAGTGGGGATACAGGTCAAGCAGTAGAGTTTTATTTAATGCTTACTTTGTGATAACCTTAAGAATATTTTGACTGTTTTATGAAAAGTAGAACACCAGGAGATTTGGGCTCTGTGGAACAGATAAAATACTGAAGAAAAAAAAAGAGATAAAAGTACTACAGGCAAAAATCATAATTACAAGTGCAAAAAATTGCAAAAGAATTGGGTTACAAATAAACAGGTCATTAAGCTAGCCAAACACAGAAAAAACACTTCAGATCAAAAGCCAGAGAGAGCAATATCTCTCAATCAAGAACAACTTCTTATCATCTGGGTGGCCCCTTGTACAGTGTATGTGATCTGAAGTCAGACTCTTTAACCACGGGAAACAGTGGAATGGATCATTAATGTATTTGAACGGAAAGCAGAAAGGAAATTGTTTCAAACACAGACTTTGGTGACAGGATAGCAGTGTTCCAATATTTGAGGGGCTGCCAGAGATAGAAGGGGGTCAAGCTATTTCCCAAGGCACCATTAGGCCAGACAAGGAATAATGGATGGAAACTGAACAAGGAGAGATTCAACCTGGAAATAAGGAGAAATTTTCTGACAGCAGGAGCGCTCAACCAATGGAACAGCTTCTGAAGTTGTGGGAGCTTCATCCCTGGAAGCTTTCAGGAAGAGGCTGGGCTGCCATCTGTCAGAAATGGTTCGGGTCTCCTGCTTGGGCTGGGGGTTGGACTAGATGACCTACAAGGTCCCTCCCTACTCTTGTCAATCTGTAATTTGTAATAGTTGGTGGGCGAAGTTCGCTTAGGGGGCATTTCGGGGACTTGGCAGGCAAATCCTCCCCCACTCCAGAACTCAAGCTGTCACCCCGTCCTTCCCCCACCTATTGCAAACGGCCGGCCGGCCCTTCCTCCCTCGGACGGCAGTTTAAATGACCAACCCAAAGGGCCAGAAATCCTTCTATTATTGTAACGGCACCTCAACATACCACGGTGTTTTTCATCATTGCTTTGATGGTGAATCCATCGCTGACTTGCTTCTTGGTTCTTCTTGCGTGTCGTAGCGGCTCCTGCAGCTGCTGGGGTCTTAATTTGGGGGGGCTTACGCCCTCTTTCTCTGCCACCATCTTCTCCTGAGGCGGCGGCTGCTGCTTGCTGCACGTGGGATTGGAAGTCGGGATTTTAAAAGGAAACTATTTGGATATAAAAAACAGATTTTTGTTTTCTTCCTTGTGGCAAAAAAAAAAAAAAATCCCTAATTTTCGTCTCTTTGCATTTGCTCCCTTTCACCCCTTGGTTTAGCCCCTGGGAAGGCTCCTGTGTGGCTTCGAGGAAGAGGAGGAGGGGAAGGGGGGGAAAATATATGCCTGTTTCTAACACCAACTCGCTTCTAGGAATCGGTTGCTGAGCAACGTATCAACAGCCAGCCGCGGGATCCACAAGGCTTCAGCCCTCATCGGAAACTTCGGTGCCGCTGAGCGGATTTTCATTTACATACGCATGCGCGCACTCGGCGTAACTGAAGTCACGCGACTCCGTGGAGTCACGAAAATTAGTCGCTGGATTCTTTTACCTTCAGTTGACGGAATAGGGACGGAGTGGGTAGCAACGTAGCGGGGTTCAGACGAGTAAAGCAGGCTGGATGCTTGGTCGCTTTTATTAGTGCTATGGCCCCTCGCTAGCCCATAACTTTACTATGAGTGGTTTTGTTCTGAAAACCAAAAGTAGGTTGTTCTGAATCAGAAAATGGGAGCGCCACTGGTACTATGAGGAAAAGTTACTTCGTTCAGAATAGGGGTGCAAATTAGAGCGATGGATTGACTATCCTCATATATAATAATATCCTGACATTTGGAAGAATTTAAAACATTTTTTTTAAAAAAATCGAAATACACTTTATGTACAATTCCCGAAAATGAAGGGGCTATTAATTCCATCCTTGCGCCTTTTCTGACGAGTAAATTGTACTGACATTCTATGGGATTCATTCATTTTCGACTAACGTATCTTCTCATTGCTTGCAAAAAGAGCAGAAATGCTTGCAAAAAGAGCACGCTGGCAATGTTTTGTTTGTTTATTTTACAAACGAAGTATTTGTAACCCGCCCCAGTCTCAAAAGACTCTGGGGCATCTATAACTTCAATCAAAACAATAAATAAATCCAAATGACCACCAAAAACAAAAATGGTGTGTCTTTTATGGTGAGAAAGCAAAGAATTGCAAAGTAGAGCGCGATGCTCTACAATTTAAAAAAAATGTTTTTTTTTTTTAAATGTTCATGTTCTGAACATTCCTGCTTTAACATGAAAAGTTTGGCCAGATGCACTCTTTAAAAAAAAAAAAACACCTTAAATCCAATACGGAATAACGTACTTGTTCTACAATCTATTATAAGCGGGTGGAAAACAAAAACCAAAGCAACCCCCAAAACAGGAGCATCCAGAGATGGAACTGAATTCATTTCGCTGCCCTTTTAAAAAAGCGTTTGTTTCTTCAGTGGCCTGTAAATCGCAAGGGATTAGTTCTAACTGTGCTGTAGTTTCTTCTTTATTATTAAAAATACTGTGGCAACAACGCCGAAAAGGATTGTGCAGAGCGCGCGACCAATCTCGCTCTCAAAGAGAAAAAAATTCCACCGGGATCAATGCAGAACTGAGATAATGGAACCAGGAGACTCGGGTGCCGAAAGGAGATAGCCCGGCCGGTTGAGAGATACGTTTGTATTCCCACGCGGCAGGAGGAAGGTGGAGCATTACATTTCCCAAAGCGCTTTGTAACGTGGCTTTGCTCGCCTGCGCATTGGGCACTTTACCGTCTGGCCGGCCTGCAGGGAGCGTAGATCCTCAAGTTTGGCTTTTGCAGTTCGAAAGTGAACAGGTCAGGGTTTCAGAGCGCCCCCCTTCCTCCCTTGCCAGCATTGGCCATGATAGGTGAGTGAAATCCGGATGTAGCCCTTCACATGCACCCCCTTATTTTGTGCGGGAAAAGCGCGAGATGGCGGAAAAGGGGAAAAAAAAAGAGAACAGTGAGGTTGTTACTTTGCTGCAAAGTGCAGGGACACCTTTGCACACGGATGCGATTTCATATCGCGTCATTTCAGGTTTGGAACCCCACGTTCGTTTTATAGCTCAAAGGTTAACCCGATGCGCCCATTGGCGAACTTTCGAGTTAGTCCGATATTTTCTGAAGGAAAGAGAACAAGGGAAACCCACCTTTGGGTGAAAGCCTGATGTAAAAGTCGCAGGAAGGAATGTGAGAGGAGACTATTAGCTATTCAGATTAGCTTTGGCGTGACGTCGTGTCATGTGGCACTGAGCTGTTCTCCTAAAATAATCCAGTGCACACCAGACTGTATTGCACGGCTCCTCTTAATTCCAGCAAAAAGGGGAAGATCTAATAACACTGAAGTATGTTGACTGCTTGATGGCTTTTGTGTCCCCTCCCCCCCCTTTTTCAAAGCTGCTGTCTTTTTGTTGTACTCTCCATCTGGTAAAAAAAAAAAACCTCCAAAAACATCCCCATTGTCATGTGATCAAATTCAGATGCTTGGTAACTGGCATGTCTTTATGACAGTTGCAGTGTCCTGGGGCTTTCGGACAAGCAAATCAATGGGAAGTCAGATTGACTTGTGTTGCTAAATTAACAACTGTAATGGTTTACTTAACCTTAGCAAGAAAGGCTACAGTAAAATGAGGCAAAATTCCATTTAACAGCTGTTTTGCTCAGCAATGGAAATTTTGGGCTCAATTGTGGTTGTAAATCAAAGACTACCAGTATTCTGTGATTGCAGAAGATTGACGTAATTACATAACTATTTCAGGTATAATGATGGACTCCCTAATGGATGGATTTAGTTGACCTATTTAGCTATAAATATCTTTATTGAAGTGGCTGAAGTAAACCAGTATGGAAGATTAGTATTGAATGAAACTGCTCTAGAAAGTGTGCCATACTTAACAAATGCAAAATGAATTGTAGTAACAAAATGACATCTGTAAGAGCCACCATAGCTGCTGCTTTCTGGATAAATTTCTCAGTGCTGCAGTATAAACCTAACTAATGAAAAAAATGATTTGGTTTGATCATCTCTAAATTAAAACAGCAAAACTTTCTCCATGTTTCTAGTTACACATGATATAATTACGTTCTATGGTTGAGTATTCACTGTGGTTTACTGAGTTAATCTGATTGCCTGTGTTCATATACTACAAAGAGCTGCAAACCAACCAACCATGTTTTATTGCAGCATGTGGTACAAACTCTTTTTCTTTCTCTTAATTGATTTGTGTTGAATTCCAAAGGATGGGGACAAAAATCACAGCTAGCAAGAAAGGTACAATTCTTCTGTTTAAATCCTGTTGAAAAAAATCAAATTCTCAGTATGGTTTCAGTTCAGGCATAATCTTATATGAGCTTTTTCTGTCCTTTTGGTCTGTGGCCATCATAGAATAATTAAAAAAAAATTTAAATTATATAAAGGCAAAACTAATTCTCTATAACTCATTGCTCATTGCCACTTCCTATTTGTTTATAATGTGTTCTGTATTGACGCAGGAGCTTCCATTGGTCCAGAACAGAGCAACATGCATGCTGTAGTTTTGGGCAGCTAAGGTTTCCCTGGATTATAGTTGTATTGTATTTCATTGTTTTCTGAGTGTAATTCAAGGCATTGGTTATTATCCTTAAAGCCCTGCATGGCACAAGATGAAGTTATTTGTAAGACTGCCTATCTCCAAGGGTCTCTGCCTGTCCCAGTTCCTCTCTGTTACACAGTGTTGTTTTGTGAGTCCAAGGACTGTGACTTTGGTGACACCCACCCTATGGAGTAGTTTCCATTAAGATCCAGAGATCCTTGCCTTCCAGAAAACTCTAAAATCCTGGTGAATTGAGGTGTGAGATAAGCCTTATACAGGTGTAGTTTTATAATTGAGTTTGTTACATTGTGCCCTCATCACAGTATAATGATTATATTAATTTTGCTTGATTTAGAGAGGCTTTATTATGTTGCTTTAAATGATTATTGTTAGTCATGCAGGGATCATATAAAAAGGGTCTTCTAATTTTCCAAGTTTAAGACTTGTGGACTTCAATTCCCAGAATTCCTGAGCTAAAATGACTGGAGGAAGAATAAGAGGATTACCATATACATTTTCTAAAAAATAAACCTAGCAAAGAATTTCAGCACAATACCATGTGCAGTAGGTACCACTGAATTTGGTGATGTTTGCTCCCAATGAGAATGTATAGAATATTGAATTGAATTTGTTGATGTTTGCTCCCAATAAGAATGTACAGAATATTGAACTAAGTAAGGGGTACATGGAGTTGTTGGATTCCAATGAGCTCACTGTTTAACTCTCTCAAGTAGATTTCACTGAGATAATTTCAACCAAATACTATTTTTTTCATGGTTCTTTTTCAGTTATTTTGATTTCTACTGTATCAATAAGAATATATTTTCTTTTTCTGTTTTATATTCAGTATTTTTTAAAAGAAATCCTTGATATATTGTCCATATGTTTAAAGGTGTACATTTGGATTAAATTATAGATTTGAGATCAGTGATTACACAAAAGTGGTCTGAAATATCTAAAAAGTATTCAATTCAGCAGCAATTATTGTCTGGCAATATTTAGTTCTGAATTGTAGTGGTACTCAACTGCTTTGAAACTCATCAAATATGGTCCTCAATGCATTTGATGTGTACATTTTGTCCTGGGACTCAGTGCCTAAAGGCCCGGTCCCACTGCACTTACAGATGCAAAGAGGATGTAAAACGTTAAAAAAAGCTTGCCATCCATTGGAAAACGCTATGCATCCGTTGTGTACTCACTGCATACGTGTTTCATACGGTCTATCCGTCGAGCATCCGTCCACTGCGATTTCATCTGTGCAAGAAGTTTTGAGCTGCACAAAACTTTGTGAACAGATGAACTTTCCGCCGCGTACGATGTACATCCGCGACATATACAATAAACGTTCTATGTCCATTATCATCCACTAAACGTCCGCTGTATCCTCTCTGCATCCTCTGGCCATCCCCTCAACTCACATCCGCTGCAGCTGAAAACGGAAAGAGGGAGGAAACAAAAGTTACACGGAACGTTTACACAGCATTAGTAGCACGGAAATAGAAAGGATGTAAGCATATGAATCTTGTATATAAAGTGTTCAAAATGGACAAAATGTTTGTATCTGGGATGTATCTCGTATATTTAGGATGTCTGCAATATGTCTAGAGTATATAGAAGGACACCTAGTGGACAACCGATATTGTCTATAAAAAGGGGGAGAAAATCATCTAGATCGCTGGGATGGTGGACCATACAGTCCCACTATGGTTGCACTGTAGGTTTATCTATCCCACAACTATCCTTATCTATCCCACAAGCATGCAAAGGCTTAACCATTTTTTCAAAGTTTTCACCAACACTTTATTAAGTAAAAAAAATGAACCAAGTAAACTAAGTGTCTTAAGCAAAGATAACCTTTATTAACTTTCTTAGGTAAACTTTATGACTTTATTAAATAAGCAAAATGAACCAAGTAAACTGTATTAAGTGTCTTAAGCAAAAATAAATTTTATTAAACAAGTAAACAACTCAGTCTCTGAGACTATTCTGAATCAGAATAGACTATTCTGTGTGCGTGCTGCCTCCTTTTATATCCGCTGAGCGGACACAATTCATACCCCCCGCTTGCACAGTGAACGCTTTGCATCCGATATACATCCGCGTGGCATCTCCTTTGTTTCCTATAGGCGTACGTGATGCATCCGCTTCATCCGCTATGCATCCGCCCCTTCCGCTATGCGTCCGCTTCAAATTCTCCCCAGAACCCCTTCGGAGGTGTCATCCGCTTCCATCCACTTTCATCCGCTAGGCTTCCGATGAACATCCGTTTAATATCCTTGCTATATACTACCCACGTCCGTTCTTTTCCGTTCTGTTTATGCAAATTTTTGCCACTTTTTGGAACGGATGAAAATGGATGGAGCCACCCCCAAAATTTTGCTCGTCCACTGTGTCCTTTCTGCATACGTTTTGCATCCATCGTCCAGTGGGACCTAGCCTTAAGCTACAACTTACTGATGTCGGTTGACTTGTTGTTCATTATTATTCCTTATGGGGAAAAAATTGTTGGTACACATGGGTTTTGGTATTCATCACACCTCCTGGAACCAGTAAACAATGTGTACTGAGATACCTCTGTATTTTTGCAAATACTTCACAAAGAAACTAAAAAACTTGTTAGAAGTTAAACTTGCCATAGGGCTATAAGATCTGACTTACAACAGTAGATGTCATCAGATAATTATTATAGTTTGGTCCTCACTGCTGCTCTCTGTTGATCATCTGGATTTCTGAAGCACTTGTTAGTACTATGAATGCTATCTTGAAGAATCTTCCACAACTACTGTGGAAATATTAAATATTAGACAGACATCATTATAATGCCTGCCTTTATTTTTATTTTTGCCATTATCTTTATTTTCAGAATTATCTGAATTTTAAAAACTCTGATTTTCAGCAAAAAGTTTTATGTATAGTTCTGAAGTGTACCTACCGTATGTACTCGCATATAAGCCGAACTCACATATAAGCCGACCCTTAAAATACTGCCCCAAAATGAGGAATTTTGCAAAAACTCGCATATAAGCCGACCCCCAAATACCATGGTGTTCAACCCCTGATCTCACCGTCAAGGCTCACCGTCAGAAAGATTCTGGGAGGACAGGGCTTTGGGTGCAACTTCCCTGAACAGCAGAAGTGAAGCCCAGAGGGAAAAGGCGGTGGGGCAAAAGTTGCGGCTCATCGTCCATCCAGGGAGAAAAATGGTGCCCGACTTCGCGTGCGTTTTACTTGAGGCGAGGGCTGCTAAGGGCCAGGCGAGGGCTGCAAAGGGCCAGGTGAGGGCTGCAGCAGTGACTTAGCGTGGCGACTTGCTCCAGCGACTTGTTGGAGCAGCGACTTAGCATGGCGGCTTCACGCGATGAGAGTCTTGGCTCTCATCGCGTGAAGCCGCTGCCCGGCAAAGCCGCTGCCCACCGCTTCCCCGCATCCCATCGAGTCTCCCAGCTGATTAGCCATACAAGCCGCTGCCCGGCGAAGGCGATGAGAGTCTTGGCTCTCATCGCGCAAAGCCGCTGCCCGGCAAAGCCGCTGCCCACCACTTCCCCGCCTCCCATCGAGTCTCCCAGCTGATTGGCTGTACAAGCCGCTGCCCGGCGAAGGCGATGAGAGTCTTGGCTCTCATCGTGCGAAGCCACTGCCCGGCGAAGCCACAGCCCGCCGCTTCCCCGCCTCCCATCGAGTCTCCCAGCTGATTGGCTGTACAAGCCACTGCCTGGCGAAGGCAATGAGAGTCTTGGCTCTCATCGCGCGAAGCCGCTGCCCGGCGAAGGTGATGAGAATCTTGGCTCTCATCGCGCGAAGTCGGGCACTTCGCGCGATGAGAGCCAAGACTCTCATCGCCTTCGCTGGGCAGCGGCTCGTACAGCCAATCAGCTGGGAGACTCGATGGGAGGCAGGGAAGTGGCGGGCAGTGGCTTCGCTGGGCAGCGGCTTCGCGCGATGAGAGCCAAGACTCTCATCACGCGAAACCACCATGCTAAGTCGCTGCTCCAGCAAATCAGATTTATTCGCGTATAAGCCGACCCCCAAATTTGGGGGGGGGGGTGTGGAAAAGCGTTCTAAAGTCGGCTTATATGCGAGTATATACGGTATATTGAATTACTGACTTGCCAAATATTGGATTTATTTTATTAAGTGTTACTATTATCCAGAATAGAAGTTTTTGTTTCCCTATGTATGGCAGTGGAGAATCATAGACTATATACAATCTTATATTAAGTGTGGTCATCACTACTTGCTCTCTTACAGTATGAATTAATCTAAATAATGTAACGTGCTAGAATATATGTTTGAGGAGACAGTTCCTGGATTAGAAGTATCATTTTTAAAGAACTAAAACCATGAAAAACTCCCAGGTTCCAGTGTGCAGCATAAGAACACTTGTCAGATAACAAGCCAACAATTTTCTGATCTTCAGCTTTCTTGAAATCCATTGTGCTTTCTCAGCTATTATTTGCACATCTGTTTCTTCCATAAAGAGACTATCTCAAATGAGTGTTTTGGTCTGATAAGATGAACAAACAGTTCATGAGTCATTAAAAGCCCTGTTGCATGTTGTAGAACCCATTTATTCTCAATTATTTTTGAAGGTGTGAGAGATTAGTGTTTCTATATATAGGACCTCACATGTGACAAAGGGCTCTCTCAGAGATGAATTAAAATATACATTGCAGATATTTCTGTCAAGCCCCACAAATTCCAATGCTATTGGATATTGAAAAAGTGGTGGATATCAGTCAACCAAGAAAAAGAGGAACTGAAGAACTCAGATCTTATCTACCTACAATGCAAGGTTGATAAAGCAGCAATTATTTTGACAGATTGATTCATGATAAACAGCTTGGGATATTACTCTCACACATAATCACAATGGATCTGTTTGATTTTGGCTTCACTTAATGGCTCAGTCCATTAGTTGTGGTTTATAATGGTTTTAAGTTTAACATTAATTGTGAATGTTATTATTTGAAGTTTATTCAACAAGCATGGCTTAGCATTATAAGAATGAGGCACACTCTCTATTTCTTGATGTAAACTGAGAGAAAATTATGTTAGCTGGCAGTATGTTTTGTGTTTTGAAGCTTGTATTTTTATTCATTTTTATTCATTTTTTATTCAAGTTAAGAGCAGAGTCTTAAGATAACAGTAGGCATGCACAATCCATGTTCTGTTCCTCTGAATTTATAGGTACAAATTTCCCTTGCTCATTCCTCCTTCTTTAGCTTAAGTTAAGGGCTTTTATTGGCACTGGCCTCAACCAAGACATTCTCTAACCTCAATATTGGAGTTTAGAAACACTGGTCAAATCCCAGACCCTGCCCCTGATCATGGTTATTAACTTTGTGTTCTCTTCTTGTTGGGTTCTCTTGGACTTTAATTGAAATAATTCTGGATACTCTGCTTGCATTTCTTCTGTTTCCTTGAGTTGGCAGCCTCAATGGAATTAACTTAGTAGAAACAGATGCCCAAGATTTCAGAATAATTATAATATCACTAAAAGCTTCATAATTTGATTAGTGCAGCCTGATGTTCAAAATTTGATTTTCAGTGGTCTTTGAAATTATTCCTAGTCTCAATAAAAAAGAAATGTCAGGATAAAATAAAGCAGGTAAGCTATTTTAAGACATTCAAGATATATCTAGCAAGAAAGCTAGATAGAACCTATTTAAAGGTTCTTCAATTACATGACAAAATAGTCTCAACATTTGCTTAGGGGTTTTTTTGTATGCAATTATACTTCCCTTATAGGGATTCTCTTGTGTTTTCGCCAGCCTACCTGATCTCACAGGATTCTTGTAGGAAAAACAACTGAGATATTAGGTGTTTTTGCTGCTTTGAATTGGCTTTATACTCACACACATACCTCCACACACACATACACAACTCATAATTGCTAAGTCATCATTTCACAGATATTTCCTTACTTAAATAGAGAAACAGAATGACAATGGGCGGGTGAAAAAGCAGTGGAAGAAGCAACTTCTGACTTCCTGCTGGCTTCCCCACTGACTTTCGTTATATGAAACTGGTATGCAGCATTGGCAATGATGATTATGTGACCATTGCTGTCTGTTGTGATACAACAGCACTGTAACAGCCACACTTTGCCATATTTCACTCCCATGGGAGTCCTTAGGTCACAGATTTTGGACAATTTCTGTAAGTTAACTGATTTGAAGTACATTGTTTTTGCCCTATGATGACATCATTTTGATCAACTGAAGGTTACAAACAAATAAACATGAAAGTGTGTGTGTATGTATGTATCATTATTATATCATATATTATTGAGTGTAGATCTTCCACTTGCAAAAAACTATTTTGTAGAAATAGAAAGGACAGTTTTCCTGCATACCCATTCATCCTCCTGTGATCTGCTGCAAAGGTATCGGCATTAGTTTTATTCCTCATTCCTTCTATGTATTAAGTGAACCTGCTGTGTAAGAATGGCTACACATTGCAAGGATGCTTAGTTTTGTCTGCGTTTCCCATGGAAAGCTTCTCTTCATCATATGCCTTCTGGCTACACTGAAGTACTAAAAGAAATAAAAAATACTCGCTGTAGGCCAAAATCATTTTGTTTTTGCTATCTTGTCTCCAGAATCCTACTTTTCTTTGTTGCTGTTTTCATGAAATTAATTTATTTTATTTTAAAAAACATTGATGCTTTGAAAGCACCAGAAAACGTATAATTCTTATATTGAAACATTTTAAATCCTGGAGAAATCACAAGGGAATTTTAGCATTATTAGAAAATAGAAACCTAAATCCCATCAAACCCAACATGCAACAATGGAGTGGGAATGACATTAAATAAGTAACTAAACAATAAAAAGCATCCAGTTTTAAACAAACACAAAATAGGACATTTATAGATTTGTATTTTAATTATAAAGATTTGAAAAGAATCCATGCAGTCAATGTAGCTGCCACTGTTTTTAACAGGAGCTGAGCACTGCTGTTTCAGATTCTGTTTAAGATTAAAAAATCAAATTTGAATTTATTATGAATTATTGACTTTTCAGGTTTCATTGCCAAGTTTAAAACTTGTTTCTTAGTACTTTGCAAAATAAAGCTGGTTGGCATTACTTATACTTTGGCACTGCTGCTTTGGCCATTTGGCCATCCCAGTATCCTGGCTGTTTGATATCAAGAAGACTTACTTAAAGATCTGGGCTTTGACAATATTGGTAGACTGAAAAGTTTACTTCAGGAGTTTGCCCAGCTGGGTAAATTCCTAGAGCTGTTCCAGATGGTAATATAGATTTATCAGTGATGACATTCTTATCCGTTTCCATGACAAAGCCAGCAGGCACTTGGAATTGCTTGTTCAAAAGTGTATGACTAAAGTGGACGAAAGCCAGAGCCTTCACATGCATTCAGTGAAAATGCTGTGGAATGACGTGGGGAGTCATCTCATTCTGTTACTGGATCTAAATGCATGCCTGGAAGAACCATTGGCATAAGACTTGGGGGTTTGGCATCAGAAATAAAAAACAAACAAACAAGTAATGCTTCTTGATAACTTTGGATTTAAAGAACTTCCAAAAACTTCAGATTCCTTTATAACTGGAACTGCAGAAACTACAAATAGTCCTTGACTTATGATAATTCAGGCAGCAACTGTTACAACTAGTCATGAGCCCTCTTAGCACCCCCACAGTCACATGATCATAATCTGGGTACTTGGTAACCCATTTGCACTTATTACTGATTGCCAAATGCCCCTTGATCATGTGATGACCATTTACAACCTTCCTCTGGTTTGCCCAGAAAGTCAGTGGGGAAGCTGGAAGATAGTGTTGCAAGTTGTTGGGGTAAGTCTCCTCCACCCATACACCATCCCCATCCCCTCTGCACTCCTGCCATATCAGCAACTTTCACATCCCCTAACACTCCCATCCCAACCTATGCTGCACCTCTTCCATGCTCTCACGCACCCTCCATGGTTCACATTGCACTTCTTGTGCATCCTCTCACACCCTTCCTTTGCTTCTTGCACATCCTCCCCAACCCTCTTCCCCATATCTGTGCATTTCCCTGCTTCATCCTCCAGTTGGCAGCAGCTAGTTTCCTTCCTACTGGGACTTGCAAGTTCCTACTGGATTCTCCACTGATTTTCTTGTAGGAAGCTGGCAGGAAGTTGCCTCAACAGAAATTCTGATTCCAAATGCCATTGTAACTTGAGAGCTACCTGCCTAGAATAGTAATCCTATGAGTTTTACAGTATGTAACAAGAGATTTGTTTCAGAAAGGACAAAAGGAGTTGTGGAGGGTTTCTACTGAATTAGGATAACCTGAGGTTCATTGAGTCCTTTTCAAGGATTCTGATGTCAGACACTTGCAGGTCGGCCTTAATAATTTTGCTCAGTCCCACAGCACGGTTTCCAGTGTTAACAGGGCTCATTAAAGGAAAGAAAAAAGAGTCAGAAGGCATTACTGAAGTTTAAAAATTAATTCTTCCACATTAGTGCAGAAAATAGTTATTATTTCTGGGAAATAATCTCAGAATAGTTTAAAATTTATGAAATTTTATTTAAATGAGCTCATTTAAAAACACATGAAAATATAATAATTCAATTTCCATAACAAAACTATATCCTGTAGTATCATAATTCATCTAAGCTGTTCAAGTCAGTTAAATTCAAGTGAAATACAGTTTGGTAACTATCTTATTATACCATTGACCTTATACATGATTACTCTAGAACCTCAAATATTTTTATTCTGGATTCAACATTTATACAGATAGAATAATTTAACAATGGGTAAAAAAAAGTCACGTCTTGAAGCCCCTTCTGAGGCCCAAGAAGGTGGAGTCTGATCTCACTTCTAGTGGCAATATGTTCCAAAGAATTGAGAGGGGGTGCATGGACCACACCAGCTGAAACTCTTTGACTGTAGCATGCCCCTTCTACCAGAGTGAGTGGGTCAGGCTAATTCCTAATTCCATTCTTATCCATTGGCATTTTCCAATTGGATTACAGTATTGTAACCCCATTTCCAGAATTTCTGGCAGAAATAGATTTCAAATTATTGAGTCACTGGCACCATGTACTGGGGGGTGGAATAGAAGGACAGAAATACCAGTTGGGTCTCTCCTAAAGTTAGTACTCCTATTCACCTCCTTGAGGACTAGAGGACTAGGCGAGGCTAGGTTAAGTGATGTAAATGTGCACATAAGGACAGAATGAAAGAGGTAGCATGCTTTGGTGAGGGCATTCAAATTCTTCCATGTGCTGTTCTGGGAAGTTTCAGGTGAGCAAACTTGAAGTTGATGGAAACTTTGGTACACATATTCTATCACTGAGACATCAATCCAATTTAAAGAGTAAGGAGCAGAAAACGGGTGGGATTCTACTGGTTTGGACCTCTTTTATAGAACTGGTTGTTATGATTCTGCGCAGTTCGGAGAACCGGCAAATCATGCCCCTGGCTGGCCTCGCTTCTCTCCACCTGCCCCTCCCCTCTCCACCCAGTCAGTCCTTATCATGCATGCGCAACATTGTGTGCATGCCCGACATCGCTGACTGCATTCTTCCCCACCCAGTCACTCCTTAAAGTATTCCATTTTTTCCCCTCCTGATCATCAGCTGTTCCTATGATCAGCTGTGCTGGGATTCTCCTTGCTGTCCTACTGCTTCACCCAGAAGGCTTCCCTAAGGCTCAGGATGGCAAAAAATAGAGGTGGGCACAACACCTTCCCCCCAGTTTCATTTTCTGCCTTCCTGGGCCCCAGGGAAGCTTCCTGGGAGCAAAATAATCCCTCCCAGGAGGCTTTCCTGAGGACCAGAAGGACCCAAAAATGGGGGGAGGGGGTTTGCTGCAAAAAAGCCACAGCCACCGAGTCACATGGCCATGTTCACCTAGCCACGCCCACAGAACCAGTTGTTAAAAAAATTGAATCCCACCCCTGGCAGAAAAATACCCATAGACAGGCAAAAGTCAGGACAGGAACCAAGCATCAATTACAAGAGCACGTGCAAGAGGTGTAGCTCTGAAAATCCATTAATTCTGCAACAAACAGAAGTCACCAAACACAAATTGATCGGTCATATAACCCTTGATAAAAAATATTTTGAACTATAGTCTGCTCTCAAGAGAGGTTTTTAAATACTCTGCTTTCAGGGAGTATAAATGCTCTACTTTCAGAGAGTATTATAGATGTACCTTAGTACCAACTGTTGCTCATCAAGGCTTAATTAGCCAAAAAGATGTGGAGTACTGTGGCTAGGGTGGGATTGAAGATCAGCAAGCCCACATTCGAGATTGAGTGCTGCTGCATGGCAGGTTCCATAATTCGTTCCAACTCCTGCTTGACCTAGCAGTTCAAATGTATACAGTTGCTTGATTGATAGTACTTTGCTGGCACATTAACAGGGACATGAAAGGAATCCCCAACCAGGCATCCCCCAGAATAACTGTGATCTCAATGGATAATCCTTTCAACCCAGGAGGGCCTTGATGCTTCCGACACAAACATGAGCAAGCCAAAAGGGGCATTGGTAGAAGTTACTGTGAACACCATTTTTATCTATGCTGCGAGAGAGCCCAGGATGGCTTGACTCCTTCCTATGACATCATAGCTGAGTCTGTACTAAGATATAAAAGCCAGCACCCGGCAGAGACCCCAGCTTTGGCGAAGATACTTGACAGACTGAAAGGTGTCTCTGAAAGCCCAAAATAAATACAGAAATATGTCTTACCCTCTCCGGCTGTACCAAGGGAGGGACTGGGCTCTCTCGCAGCATAGATAGAAAGGGTGTTCACGGTAACTTCTACCAATGCCCATTTTCCTCCATGCTGCATCGAGAGCCCAGGATGGGACAAACCAAAGCTTGCATGTCCACGGCGGATCCTCATCTGGCTCATCACACCAACTGTGGAACCACTCATTGAAGCATCTGTCTGCCGAAGGCTGCAGTCACCGAGGCAAAAGCATCCAGACGGTGGTGTCTGATGAAAGGAGATGGGGATGTCCACGTGGCCATACAACAAATCTTCAAGGATGCTTGGGTTGCCCAGGTAGCAGAAATGGCCGGGCTTCTGGTAGAGTGCGCCGTCAGACCTTGGGGAACCAGAAGGGCTGCGGCTTTGTTGGCCTGTTCAATGCAAGACCTGACCCACCTGCTAATAGTAGGAGAAGAGGTCTTGTGCCCCAAGTGAGAAGGGAAAAAGGAAACAAGTGCGCTTAATGTATATTCTAAGATCCCTTCTTACATCTAGCGTGTGCCACTGCCGCTCTAAGTCATGGTGCGGGAGAGGACAGAAGTCAGGCAAAACAATGTCCTGGAACCTGTGAAACCAGGTGTTAACCTTCAGAATAAATGAGGGGTCCAGACGAAGAACAACCTTATCATCGTGGAAGGAACAAAGGTACTGTCTGATGGAAAGACAAGCAAGCTTGGAAACCCTCCTGGCAGAAGTGATGGCCACAAGAAACACTACCTTCAGAGTCAGGAAACGGAGAGACACTGTTCTAAGGGGTTCAAAGGGGGGCTTTGTAAAGGTATTAAGGACCAAATAAAGGTCCCAGGAAGGATATCTATAAACCACTGGAGGGTGCAGGTTGGAAGCCCCTTTCAAAAATTTCTTGACTGAAGTGTGATGGGATAAGGAAGGAAGCGAGCTCCATGAAAGGATTGAGAAGAGGGCCGCAACCTGCCTGCATAAAGTGTTGTGGGCCAAACCTTTCTCCAGCCCATGCTGAAGGAAACTAAGAACTTTTGCCAACTGGGCTGAAGCAGGAGAAAGACCCTCCCTGAGGCACCATCGGGAAAAAGCGTTCCAGGTGGCATCATAGATGCGCCTTGTAGAAGGTTTGCAAGAAGCCAGGATAGTGAGGATGACCCCTTCTGGAAGAACAGCCGCCTCTAGCCTCTGCCGCTCAAGTGCCACATAGTCAGCTTGAACCACTGGGGCTCTGGGTGGAGCAGGGCCCACTGGTGAAGGGAGATTAGATGGGCAGGGATCCAAGGAGAAGCCACTGATAGGTTGACCAGGTCCGCAAACCAGGGCCTCCTTGGCCAATAGGGTGCCAGTAGGAGGAGCTCCGCACCTTCCTCCAACATCTTCTGAATTACTGCTGGAATGATGGGAAGCGAGGGAAAGGCGTAGAGGAGACCCTTGGGCCATCTGCACCAAAGAGCATTGGTCCCCTCCGCTCCCTGGCAAGGAAACCTGGTGAAGAATCTGGTGACTTGGGCATTTTGAGTGGATCCACCTCCGGTGTTCCGAATCTGAGGGAATTCAGGATCCCTGAATAGAGACGGAGGAATGGACCATTCTGCCTGGTCGACTAGGCTCCTGGTGAGCCAGTCAGCCTGGGAGTTGTCAACCCCAGAGATGTGGTCCACCGAGATCGATAACAGGTGTTTCTCTGCCCATAACCCCAGCCATAGAGCCTCTCATGAGGGCTTTGAACCTCATCCTCCCTTGCCGGTTGACATGAGCCTTTGCGGCCATGTTGTCCACAAGGATTAGAACATGAGAGCCGGTCACTGATTGCCTGAAATGCTTGAGAGCCAGAAAAATAGCTCTGAGCTCTTGTCAATTTATGGGAAGGGTCTGTTCTGATCTGGACCAAACGCCCTGAGCTATCTGGCCCTGCATATGGGAACCCCAACCCAGGAAGCTGGCATCGCTGGTTATCACTAGCCTGTTTGGGTCTCTGAACAGGAGTCCCCTCCAGATAGATAGGGAATGCCACCAATTGAGAGATCTCCGGATTTGTGGCGGGAGTGGGACCTTGATGGATGAGTGGCTGGTTCCTGCTCGTTGGTAGGGAAGCAGGAACCATTGGAGGGCTTGGGAGTGGAGCCAGCCCACGGGACGATGCCAATTCAGGAAAACATCTTCCCCAGAAATTTGGACAGCAGCGACAGAGGGACAATTTGATGTTGCTGGATCTGGCTGATGATCTCTGCAAGGGTCTTTCCACGAGTTGAGGACAGGAAAACCTGGCATGACATGGTATCGATGACTGCTCCCAAGTGTTGCAATTTGGTTGAAGGAGAGAGCTGGCTCTTTTTGGGGTTAATGGAAAATCCGTGGCTCTGGAGACATGACAGAGTAATTTGCAGATCCCGATGGGCTGCAAGGATGGAAGAGGAAAGAATCAAAATGTCATCCAAGTAGCATTGGATCCTCACTGGAATAGAATGCAGAGATGCCACCAATGCTGCCAGAACCTTTGTGAAGACCCTTGGAGCCAGTGAGAGGGCTGAAGGGAAGTGCTCGGTATGGGTATTCTGATAACAGAAATGGAGAAACTGGCGATGATGAGGCCAAATTGGGATGTGGAGGTAAGCCTCAATGAGATCAGTGGAAGAGAGGAGGCTGCCCTCCCGAATGCTCTCTAAAATAGAATACAGAGTCTGCATTTTAAATCGGCTGTATTTTACAAATTGGTTGAGAAATTTTAGATCAAGGATGGCTCGCCAGTCCCCTGAGGCTTTGGGAATGATGAAAAGATGAGAGTAAAGCCCACATCTCAGTTGAGATGGGGGAACAGGTTGAATAGCCCTGATTTCAAGAAGGTGCTGAATGGCCTTATTCATGAGGGCTTGCCTGGAAATGTCCCGAGACACAGGACAGAGCAAAAAAAATTGGGGGGGTGGGGTTAGGAAGTCCAATTGTAACCCTGACCTAATGGTGCTGAGCACCCAGGCCTCTGTCATTGACTCCTCCCATTTGGAGGCAAAGAAGGCTAGGTGACCTCCGATGGGTGAGGAGAATGAGGGATTACTTAGAGCGACGGAAGGAACGACCTCCTTCCCCCTGAAAGGGCCATTTACCAGCAGAAGGTTTTTGCCTGCCAGATGTTTCCACCCGTTGATCTTGGCATTGGGAGTATGGCCTGTGAGAGCAGGGGAAGCGAGATGAGGTCTCTGCTCGGAAGGCAGGAGGGCGATGAGGAGCAGGGCGAAGAGGAGCAGGGCGATAGTTGGCTTTTTTCCCAAAGGACGAGAGAATTTTACCTTTATCTCTGGTTGAAGGTTAAGGTTCCAGAGATAAGAATGAGATAAGGTTCCAGAGCATTGTCAAAAAGCTTATCGCCTGCGAATGGAACTGAAGCCAGCTTCCATTTTCGGCGTGATTCCGCCTGCCAATTTCGGACCCATAAAAGTCTTCTTGCTACTACAGAAGATGCCATGGCCTTGGATGCAAATTTGGTGGAATTGAGAGTGGTATCTGCAGTGAATTCCGCCATTGCAATAATTTTATTAAGGTCCTGGCAATCTATTCTGGAGTTGGTGCAGCCACTGTATGGATGCCCTGGTGAAGAAGGATGCTGCTGTTGAAGCCTGAACAGCCCAAGCAGCAGCCCAGTGATAGCACTTGAGGGTCTGTTCAGAATGTTTATCATCCATTTCAGGATATCTTCTGGCTCCGTGGGAGTGCCAGAAGATGAGAACGAGGCCAGAACTGGAATGTCAACAGAAGGCACTGCCAGGGCATTGTCCAGAGTTGTGCTGACATTGTAGAAACGCTTATCTAGAGAAGATGGGTGAGGATCTGCTGAAGGAGAAGAGCACTGTTCCTTGGCCATGTCCAGGAACAAAATGGGAGAAGGCAAATCCTCTGCATGCACTAAGGCTTAGAGAAGAGCGAATCCCCTTGGCCAGAGGGATTTCCTTGTGGCTTAGGAGCCACTTCCTCTGGCGACAGCTTGACAGTGACCAAGGCCTTGCTGAGTAATGGTCTGAAGAGAGTAGGTTTGAAGACCAATGCAGAGGATGTCTGCTCTGGGTGAGAATCCTCTTCCTCTAAAAGATTTTGATCAAAATCTCACACTCTGAATGAGAGGAGTAACTGTGTTCAGATGGTGAAGGCCTTCCTTCCTCATCAACCTCCTCCCATTCTGGTCGAGAAGAATGGACCCTGAGGTCCATGAGGCCTGTGTAAATCAGGATGATGAGGCAAGGAATTTATAGATTGAGAAGGGAGAAGGGCCTGAACCTTTTCCAGAGGTTGAAGAATTTGCTTGAAGCCTTCAGCCAATCCCTGCCTAATGGCTGATGAGACTACATCTTGGATATCCCTTGGTCTATGCTGAAAGGTAGAGGCAGAAGGCCAAAGGGCCACTGCTGTGGGAGTGAAGGTGGCTTCAGGCCTAGATTGAGGAGAGATTCAAGGCCTGGAGGGAGAGGGAGGAACATAGGGCCCAGAAGCCTGTTGGAAATAAGGCCCAGATCTGCTTAAATCCTGAGGATCTGACTGTACAGCAAGAGCCTCAGGAGAGACTCCTCAGGATGGAGGATGGAAAGGCTCATAAGTAACTTCTCCTCCCCTGGGAGGGCTTGGTTGGGGCCCACGAATATCACTTGAAACATGCTGTAGTTGCACTCCCTTCTGTTGAATAGTTCTGTTGAACTGCCTCTAGAGCTGCATGTCTGCACTTCTATGCCCTCAATTCAGCCTGAGTTGCCTTCTTAGGGGCTAGAGCCTTCGCTTTGATTTTAGCAGCCACCTCCCTCTGGACTGATTGGGTGTGTTGCCTGTGTCTTTTTCTCCTATTGGGCTTAAGAGACTGTTCCACTGGGGGAGGGGGAAGCTCTGCCTTATCTTGTCCATTTGTAAAACAAAGGCTCTTGCGTTGGAAAGAAGCTGTTTAGAAATTTTTCTATTAAGCCCCTTAGGGTATAAATGGCTTACAAAATGGGCTTACAAAATAATCCACTCACCTCGTGAGTGGAAAGCTTGAATCCAAGATGGCCACTGACTACAGGAAACAGACTCCAAGATTGAAGAATTGCTCCTTAGGCTATACAGAGCCCCAAGCGAAGTCAGCAAAGGAAAAACACAGCAACCAGCTACACGATCAGCTGGCTTGTGCTCTTATCAGTTTGCCGATCGTGTTTATGATCCCTCCAAACTGCAGGCGTGGGAGAGGTCTGCAGAAGCTGCCCAGCTTGCCTGCACAGAGCTCTGTAACGCTGTTCCCAACGTTGCAGAAGAGAGAGAGAGAGAGAAAACCCTGCTCTCCTGGAAGAGCAGCTGTGCAGATCCCTGGGAGCTGCTTGAAGAGAGGAAAAAAGTACTGAAGATTGCTGGTGATTGCTATCTAACAGAATGCTTTCAGAGACACAGCTGTTGACTGAAAGGAGCTGAGTCAAAAGCTGGGGTCTCTCCCAGGGGCTGGCTTTTATATCTTAGTATGGACTCAGCTATGACATCATAGGAAGGAGTCAACCCATCCTGGGCTCTCGATTCAGCATGGAAGAGAAGGGCTACCTCGGAGCCAGGAGTCACATTTTTGTGTCTTTGCAGTTAATAGAGTATTCCTAATAATTCATTTTTTAAAAATTCCTGGCATGTTACAATTATAATCTAGCAGCATTTATTGGGGGAGTTGAAGGCTTTACTAAAGATTTTGGTGCTTCTTGTTTTAAGTTCCTTTGGAGATTATCCGGAGTAGAGTTTGAGTGCTTCTAATCTGGAGTTGAAGAATAAGAAGCAAATATAAATGTATGGATACATCTATAATCAGGGAATAAAATACAATATTTTACTTAACCCAGATATGGTTTAAACAAAGCATCAATAATTTTATTGTTGCTGAATATTTTTGATACCCAGCATGATGCAGAAAAAAATCTGCTTGTGAATAGGATAGCCCCTTCCTTACTCCCTTACTTACAAGTACCAACAATATACTTGGAATATTATCACAATTCTTGAGAGCAGTTTTTGGAAAAACAGTAGTGATGACAAGAGGAAAACAAATAGATTATTGTGTCTTAGAGAATAAACACCATTGGATTTCACCCTTTTTTTTAGTTGGTTCTGTTTTTGGCTTTGCCTTCCTATTTTATCTGTTGAAATAGCAGTTGGAGCTAAAAAAAAAAAAAAAACTTTTCCCCAGTACTTCTAATAGTTTCCTTTAGAATTATCTTATTGGGAGAAAATAATCCATCTGCTCCATTCCTTAATATAGCAAAACTTCTAAGTGAACTGTGTGACAAAGCCTGGCTGAGTTCCATACCATGTGGTTTGTGGCCTCAAGCAAGATGAACACAATCTGTTTTCTCAACATTTAATAAAGGCAGAGATGGGTTCTTTCATTTGGCAAATGTAAAACTTGATTTGGTGATGTTTTTGTTTTATGTCCTATTATCTTATACTAGCAGCTTCCCAGTTGCCCAGCCCATCCATTTTTTCAGTCATTCAGATAGGCATCACATATACATATTTAAATATTTTTATTTATTTATAATTTGTATTTCTACATTACCCATCTCCCTCAAGGATATAGAAGGTCTAGCAATAGAATTATACTTCCAATAATGTTTTCCAAGAACATTTTAGACCTTTGGCTACTTGACTTCAATAATGAACCTGAATTTTGCAAATAGCACTTTAAAAACTTCATGGTTCTTTCCAGTGGCACACCTGTTCTTCCTGCCATGTAATAGTGTTTAAAAACATTCCTGTGTATAGTTTGACTTTCCAAAACAGGAACATTTCCATGTAAAAAAAGTTATATTACATGTAATACATAAGAAGCCAGCTTTATCCATGGCACAATTTCATTTATATTGATGAAGTTAAATCTCTTTTACTTGGCTGTGTGTATATGTGTTTAAAAATTATAGCATTAAACATTTAAGAACCAAATTGACATTGCAACATTCATTTGTTTGGGTTAAATGCCAGTTAAAATGGTTAGATACTGAAAATGTTATCTTGGGTAAGTTTATTTTAAGAGGCATCTGTCTCCCAAGATCAGGTGTCGCCAACCTTTTGGACCTCTGGGACCACCAAACTCATAATTTTAGATCCCAGGGACCACTAACCAGTTCTGTGGGCATGGCCTAATTTGTGGATGAGGCTTGGTGGTCATGTGACTGGCTGGGCATGGCTTGTATGTAAATATTATAAATTTTTATATAAAGATTGAATTTTTTTACAAAAAAAAGAACAACTTTTACTCAAAATCCAGACAAAGCAGGCAGGCAGATTGAGTTGCTCACAGAATCACAGATTCATTCATAAATCAATCTGCCATTGTCTAGCTCAGTCTGTCACATAAAATTTGCTTGCAAGCAAACTTACAAAATTAACTCACAACACACCATGCATGTAAATATTGATTTTTTTTTTATAAAAAAGAGCAACTTTTACCCAAAATCAGGCAAAGCAGGCAGGTTGAGTTGCTCTCAGAATCATTCAGTGATCTATTTGCCATCGGCTAGCTCAGTCTCTCAAATTTGCTTGCCATGAGTCTGCACTAAATTTGCTTGCAAGCAAACAGTCCTAAGGTTTGGCTGTGCTGAGCCGAACATCTAAAAGACTAGCTAGAAAGCAAAAAATCCAACCATTTCCTGCTTCCTAGCTAATCTAAATCTCCCGAAACAGCAGAACAGATGATGGTCAGAAAAAGGAAAAATAGCAATTTAGCAGGCAAGTTTACTGGGTAACGAGTGAGTGGGCGGGGAGGGTTCCCATGGGCGATGTGGGCGGCACAGCCTTGTGTTTCTGCACAGCCTGGATTAATTTTTTCTAGTTCATGGTTTTTCTTATTTATATTATTTGTAAGGATATGTTAAGTCATGCAACAAAAGCAAAGTAACCACTTTGTGGATGGCAAATGTCGTTTACTTGGGTTGGTTTCAACTTATTTCCTGGCAAATTGAGATTTTTTAGGGAAAAGTGGAGGGATACCAATTATTTTGGCCATACCCTTATATGTGCTATATTGTTAGTGTCTCTTTGTTCTTCTCTTTTAATTTAATTTAAAAGAGTTATCACTCTTTTAAGTACATCTTTGCTCCCCCACTTCCAAAATGAGTATACTAATTGAGAAGAATGTGCTGAGGATACCAATTCAAGTGGAGGAAGGAAAAAAAATGAGAAAAGCTTTGAAATCCTCAAGTGTTTTGAAATAAATAAAAACGTGAGGTTATAGAGGTTACTGCCCTAAATGAGGCAATCTTACAGACTGTAAGAAGAAATGCTCAGAAAAATAGCAAGAATAAGCAAACATAGTACTATTTTGAGTGGTCTTACTCTAAGCCTATTCCTTCCACAAACCCCTGGTATTCATATTGAATGATTTCGCAAAGCACAGGGGTTTTCACGAATGCAGTTGTCGTGCTACATGAGACATGTTTGTATGGTCAGAGCTACTGTAGTTAGGACTGTATTTGTATTGGAAACTTATTAGGATATTCCAGGCTGGGCAGTTGAAAAACAAAAATAAAAGCCGTATGTAATATTATGTAAATAATTTAAAAAACAGAAAATAAAGCACTTTCTTTTTATTGTGAAGAGAATGAAACTGAAGTTTCCATGCAGTCCCTAAGAGTTTAACATGACTTAAAATAATCTTTATAATATTTTAAGTCACAGTGGCTAAAACCTCCCAATCCACAGCACTCACTGTCTTCTTTCCTGCTAGGTCAATGTCATGTGGCTGTACATCTGCTTTGACCTCAGGCTAACACTTGTATTTGGAATAGGGAAGTCTATTTTCATAGTGAAGTCTTAGTACTATTCTTAATAAAATCAGGAATAGATTAAAAGAATGAGAGAGCATTAGTTATTTGTATTGTCCCTCATCATAATAGGTCTTGACAACTCGTACCAGCATTTGTCAGCATGCACGTTAAGCTTATATTGTTAGTTTTTATTTTATTTGATCAATCCTAGCTATAACACTGTTTGTATTGTCCATTCTCCTGACATGGAGCAAGAAAGCAAACTGCTGAGAAAACAGCATTAAATGAGATTGCAAAATTAGATATTTAGGTTAGTTAATGCAAAGCTTTTGAAATATTAATTTCTAGATAGGAATGTGAAACAACTGTAGGAGGATAAAGTATATTCTCAGTAGAGAGATTTAATTTGCACAGATGTAACAGAAGAGGAAACACTAAGATGTAAAAATATTTGTTTCATTTAAATTAAACAGTTATACATATTGAGTTACTGTACATCGTTACTTGAAGAGGGAGATACTTTGAGTTCCAGGATTTTATGCTTTGTATTTAAAGTTTTAATAATGCATATTTTAGTTACATTTTAGATTCAAGTAATAATACAGTTTTTATATTCAACTATCCATTCAAGATTTCTCTCTAAACAAACCTTCACAAATCAGCCTGTGCTATGTGGAACAAGGATGTCAACTGCTATATTCTTAAGTGATGTTTTCTTTTCCAGAAGCTTTTGGGTTCTTCTTTAGAAGCTACATGTCTGGAGCTGTGATACATTTCCTAAATGAACAAATGTCTTCACCTCTGTTCTTCTCTCATAATAATGTTGAAGATACTGGACATGGAGGCTTTCTCCCTAATGGAAATAACATCTATGCGGTGCTTTGCAAGGGACTATATTCTTTCTCTAGATTTGGAAAATATATTGTATAAGTAATCCATTGGAGTTGGGCAGCTAATATGTTCAAATAAACAGCAAAATGTTTCAAAGTTGAGTGAGTCTTTGAAATCTGGTCTGATCACATCTTGCAAGGCTAGTGAATATGAGGAAGACATTTGATACAGAAGAGATGGCAGATTGCTCTTAAAAGTGTGCACTCTTGTTAAAATGAATGTCTGAACTGCGATTATTGCAGTGCAGCAGGCAGGCAACTGTGTCATATATTTTCAAATGATTAGGGAAGGAGAAGGGTACGATAAATACCATGTTTCTCCAACAATACGGCCTCCACCAATAGAAAGGCCCAACATGATTTCAAGGCATGAGGTGAAATTAAGCCCCGCCCCCAAAATTTAGGCATATTTAATTCATGCGTTTCCCCGCCATTTCTCACATCATTTGTTAGAACTACATGAGGTGAAGAGAAATGGGGAAGGGCGGGGATGGGGAGAAAACTTGCCTTTAGGAGTGCCCTGCAGGTAGCCTAGGCTAGAATACCCCAATAGCTGATAGAAGCTCCCCGAAGGCAGAGTCCCCAGCTGCTTCAGGGCATGGCATGGCTACCCATGTCCCCTCGCCTTTAGGGCAGTCTCTTTCGGACAATGGAAGCTCCCCAAATGCAGTCACCAGCCACTTCAATTGGCCGGTAGAAGTGGCCTTGGGGCGAGTGTACACACAGTCCCCTTGCTGCGAGGCCGCTCCTATTGGCAGACGAAAGCTCCCTTGAAGGCAGAGTCCTCAGCGCTTCAGGGCGAGGCGTAGCTGCCTATGTCCCCTCGCTGTTAGGCAGACTCTTTCAGGCGATGGAAGCTCCCCAAATGCAGTCACCAGCCACTTCGATCAGCCGGTAGAAGCGGCCTCGGGGCAAGCACACACACACACACACACACAAACACACACACTCCCCTCGCCGCGAGGCCGCTTCTTCCGGCCGATCGAAGTGGCTGGTGACTGCATTTGGGGAGCTTCCATTGCCCGAAAGAGACTACCTAAAAGTGAGGGGACACGGGCAGCCACGCCACGCCCTGAAGCAGCTGGGACTCTGCCTTCGGGGAGCTTTCGTCGGCCGATAGAAGCGGCCTCGTGGTGAGGTATGTGCGTATGGGCCACTCTAGATGGGGGAGGACATGAAGTCACCCCCAAAAAGAGGGTCTACCCATTTTTTCAGGGGTCAAAAAAAAAAATAAGGCCCTGCCTTATTTTGTGAGAAACATGGTAAAAACACCTGTATACCGGTATACACAGTATAGGATAGATTTTCTTGTCAAATTTTGTTGTCCTGTAGTTTTTAATGGTTTATCTACAGGTGAAACTCGAAAAATTAGAATATCGTGCAAAACTTCATTTATTTCAGTAATGCAACTTAAAAGGTGAACCTAATATATGAGATATATTCATTAATTGCAAAGCAAGATAGTTCAAGACGTGATGTGTCCTAATTGAGATGATTATGGCTTACAGCTCATGAAAACCCCAAATCCACAATCTCAGAAAATTAGAATATTGTGAAAAGGGTTCAATATTCTAGGCTCAAAATGTCCCACTCTAAACAGCTAATTAAGCTATAACACCTGCAAAGGATTCCTGAGCCTTTAAAAGGTGTCTCAGTCTGGTTCAGTAGGAATCACAATCATGGGAAAGACTGTTGACCTGACAGTCGTGCAGAAAACCATCGACACCCTTCATAAGGAAGGAAAGCCTCAAAAGGTAATTGCAAAAGAAGTTGGATGTTCCCAAAGTGCTGCATCAAAGCACATTAATAGAAAGTTATGTGGAATGGAAAAGTGGAAGAAAAAGGTGCACAAGCAGCAGGGATGACCGCAGCCTGGAGAGGATTGTCAGGAAAAGGCCATTCAGAAGTGTTGGGGACTTTCACAAGGAGTGGACTGAGGCTGGAGTCAGTGCATCAAGAGCCACCACACACAGACGGATCCCAGACATGGGCTTCAAATGTCGTATTCCTCTTGTCAAGCCACTCCTGAACAACAAACAACGTCAGAAGGGTCTTCCCTGGGCTAAAGAAAAACAGAACTGGTCTGTTGCTCAGTGGTCCAAAGTCCTCTTTTCTGATGAGAGCAACTTTTGCATCTCATTTGGAAAGCAAGGACCCAGAATCTAGAGGAAGAATGGAGAGGCACACACTGCAAGATGCTTGAAGTCCAGTGTGAAGTTTCAGCCATCTACCAGGAGATTTTGGAGCACTTCATGCTTCTTTCCACAGCCAAGCTTTATGGAGATGCTGACTTCATTTTCCAGCAGAACTTGGCACCTGCCCACACTACCAAAAGCACCAAAATGACCGTGGGATTACTGTGCTTGATTGGCCAGCAAACTCACCTGATCTGAACCCCATCGAGAATCTACAGGGCATTGCCAAGAGAAAGATCAGAGACATGAGACCGAACAATGCAGAAGAGCTGAAGGCCGCTATTGAAGCATCCTGGTCTTCCATAACACCTCAGCAGTGCCACAGGCTGATAGCTTCCATGCCACGCCACATTGAGGCAATAATTGCTGCAAAAGGGGCTCAAACCAAGTAGTGAGTACATATGCATGCTTATACTTTTCAGAGGTCCTATATTGTTCTATGTACAATCCTTGTTTTATTGATTGCATGTAATATTCTAATTTTCTGACATTGTGGATTTGGGGTTTTCATGAACTGTAAGCCATCATCATCTCAATGATGACAAATCACGGCTTGAACTATCTTACTTTGTATGTAATGAGTCTATCTCATATAATAGTTTCACCTTTTAAGTTGCATTACTGAAATAAATGAAGTTTTTCAGGCTATTCTAATTTTTCAAGTTTCACCTGTATGCAGCTTCAGATAAAGGTTGCCAAATATTATGCTGAAAATAAGCAACTGCTTGGGCATGACAGAGAGGCAAAACAGGATATTTCTGCCATATCCTTCTGTTGCTAGATGTCTCTCCGCTAGCATATTTTTAGAGAGCTATGTATCAAAATAATAGCAACTGAAGATGCCTCTATTGCAAAATAGGCTAAATAACTTCATAACTACTTTTACAATTTGAATAATGCTGACAACTGTTCTGTATAGAATGGTATACTCCAAACAATGCAATCTGATTGGCTAGAAAGACCAGTATTGGATAGGTTCATTAGGAACCAATCCAAAAGAGCCACTGAAAGGCGGCAAAGTCAAATAGCTGCCATTGGCTACAAGCCGGCAGGCAAGCCTGTATAAAAAGGCTGCCGCGGCTTCAGCCAAACTGTTCCGTTACTGTTCCTTGACTTAATAAAGACTATGTTGTTGGAACCCGATTTACTTCACGTTTTTCCGGACGGAACACTGGCGACGAGAATGGGATAGTCCTAAACGCGAGACCAAGCACACGGCAGAAAGAATTCCAGGCTGAAAGTGATGGCTGGGAATAACGCGCCACCCACACCCTTCAATCCGAATGAAGAGGATTGGGAATCATACGTAGACCATTTCCTGATGTTTTTAGAGAGCAACGAGATGGAAGAGATCTCAGACCAGCGGAA
The DNA here is from genome assembly GCA_015471245.1 of Laticauda colubrina. Taxonomy (NCBI): domain Eukaryota; kingdom Metazoa; phylum Chordata; class Lepidosauria; order Squamata; family Elapidae; genus Laticauda; species Laticauda colubrina. Next base: position 566,632 of record BLBF01000018.1, on the reverse strand, counting down.
GAGGGCTGTATTCCTAACGCATTGTGGACCAACCATATTCAAGATGGCCAAAGCATTAGCGAAGCCCAGAGACGTGAAACAAATGACCTGGTCTGAGCTTCACCGAATGTTAAAGGCCCACTATCCTCTGGTAGTGTCAAATCTCATCAAACGGCACGAATTCTGCACAAGGGATCAGAAGGAAGGCGAGACCCTCGCTGACTTTGTGGCGGCTCTCCGGCAACTGGGGGGAGCTTGCGAGTTCCTGAACTTGGATGAAGCCATGCGAGATCGAGTTGTCCTAGGTCTGAGAGACTCTAATTTACAAAGTAAACTACTAAATAAACCCAATATCACAGTGGCTGAAGCGATCGCAGAAGCCACAGCAGCAGAAGCCGCGAAAAAGTCAGCGGCCACTATGAAGCAAATGAACTCAAATAATGACGCGATGACCCTATCCAGAGGAAAGAAGCAAGCTCCCACCACAACTCATCATGAAGAATTCAACAGTTCATCAGAAATGGAAGATGTTGACGATGAGGTCCACCGCCTGTACGCCAACAAAAAAAGGTGCGAAAAAAGAAATTGGCGGGAATGCGCTAGTTGTGGGGGAAACCACCCTCGAGCTGATTGCAGATTCCTTGATGCCATCTGCCGAGCTTGCAAGAAGAGGGGACACATCGAAAAAGTCTGTAGGAATTGAAAAAATAATAGCCCCAACAGACGCAGTAACTCCCCACTACAAGCTGAATCAAAGCAAGCCAAAAAGAAATGGGAGCTCAACAAATGAACCGGCAACTGAGAAAAGACCCATCAAGCTGTCACTATTGGAAGCACCCAGACGGAAAGCGGGAGAAAGGTCAAAATCATTGTAAAAATTGAAGGAAGCCCCTGCGAGATGGAAGTCGACTCAGGATCCTTCCTGTCAATGGTATCTTGGAACACAATCAGATGGCTGGTTCCAAACATCAAATTAAAAGGACTCCAGAAACAAAAATTAATTTTGAAAGACTACCAAGGAAACCAAATCCCTGTGGTAGGTCTAGGTCATTTCCGAGTCACATACAACTAGCACGCTGAAATCCTGCCTCTAACAATAGTCAACCGGGACCGCCCCAGCCTTCTGGACATTGAATGGTTCGCACCATTGGGCATCGGAATGACCGGGGTGAGCCGAGTAGCCGCAACTGACTGGGAAGAGAGCCTGATACAAGAGTTCCAGGACGTCTTCGAAGGCACCTTAGGCAGGTACCGGGGGACCCCAATTTCCTTTAGTTTAGACCCTCAGGTAGCACCTAGAAGGTTAAAAACCAGATGAGTCCTCTTTGCTTTAAAGACCAAAATAGATGAACAGTTAAATAAATTAATTGAGCAAGGGGTCATAGAACCAATTGACCATGCTAGATGGGAGACACCAATAGTAACACCTGTTAAACCTGATGGATCGGTACACATCTGTGGAGACTACAAGGCTACCCTGAACCATGCGTTGCAGCAAAGCGCATACCCTGTGCCAATCGTGCAACATTTACTGCACTCGCTTGGGGGAGGAAATTTTTTTGCCAAACTTGATTTAGCCCAAGCATATCAACAGCTTCCAGTAGACCCAATAACGGCCGAGGCACAGACAATAGTAACTCACAGAGGGGCATTCAAATGTAACAGACTTCAATTTGGAGTGAGCGTTGCCCCAGGCATTTTCCAAAGCCTTATGGAACGCCTATTAAATGGAAATAAAGGGGTCGTTCCATATTTTGATGACGTCCTAATTTCAGCTAAAAACACGACCCAATTAGAGACAAGACTGAGAGAGGTGCTAACAAAATTTAGAGAATCTGGCCTGAAAGTCAAAAAAGAAAAATGCTGTTTAATGACTGATCGCGTCAAATTTTTGGGTTATTTAATTGACGGAGAGGGTATACACCCTACAGAAAAAAAAGTCAAGGCTATTAGAGACGCACCACAGCCAAAAAACAAAACGGAGTTGCAAGCATTTTTGGGTCTAATAAACTTCTATAACGTATTCCTCCCCCACAAAGCAACGATAGCAGAACCGTTACATCACTTATTGAATAAGAAAACTAGTTGGACTTGGGGGCATAGAGAACAAAAAGCATTCCAAGGCATAAAAAATCTGTTTACTTCAGACACCGTTCTTATTCAGTTTAGTAACGTACTTCCATTGACGATCACCTGTGACGCCTCACCGTTTGGAGTCGGTGCCATCCTGAGCCACCAACTGCCTGACGGGAGAGAGGCACCCGTCGCCTTTTCCTCGAAAACACTTTCGAAAGCAGAATGCAAGTATAGTCAACTAGACAGAGAAGCCCTGGCAATTGTCGCCGGAGTTAAACGTTTTCACGTGTACCTCTATGGGAGAACATTTTCCATTGTGACTGATCATAAACTGTTACTAGGAATTTTGGTGGGAAACAAACCCACACCAAAAATTTTATCTCCCCGAATGACCGATGGTCAAAATTCCTAGTTGCATACTCCTACACATTAATACATCGACCCGGAAAACAGATCTCCCATGCAGAGGCATTAAGTCGAACACCGCTGCCAATGACAGAGGACGACCCGGCGCCAACAATTACCATCCTGCAAATAGAAGCCTGCCCTGAACTGCCAATATCTGCAAATGATGTTGCCAGAGCCACCGCTAAAGACACAGTGACTTCCCGCATTTTAAATTGGGTAGGTAAAGGCTGGCTGGAAAACCAAAAAAAGAAGTGGCACATAGACCAGCTTCGTTCCTGAAATGTCGAGCGAAATACGACCGCGCAACCTCAAACAATAAAAACCGCCGAAAATAAAACCAAAGGGGGGGGGATACAAAAAAATAATACTGAAGGGAATAAAGAATTATTAAAAATAAACCCAGAATATCTAACCAATCAAAAAGAGCAAAAAGAACACAGTTAGATGAAACTGGCAGAAATAATCCACATGAAGAGGAACCCATCCTGGAAGGGGCCAGCAAAGCCAGCTCGACCTCCCCGGGAAAGCCAGGAGGGAGCGGCAAAACCACCGGCCTGAGCAACTCAGGCGGTAGCAACCTTGCTGACTCACCCTACCAGATGGTTCCATGGAGAAGAGCTGGAGAGACAGCGATCCCATCCGAACTGCTTGAAGTCTCCAGCAAAAATGAACCGTGCAAGTCAAGTAGAATCAGAAGAAGCCTCACCTACCTGTACGACTACGTCACCCATGTAGGACTAATTTAAGGGGGGAGGGGTGTTCTGTATAGAATGGTATTCTCCAAACAATGCAGTCTGATTGGCTAGAAAGACCAGTATTGGACTGGTTCATTAGGAACCAATCCAAAAGAGCTGCTGAAAGGCGGCAAAGTCAAATAGCTGCCATTGGCTACAAGCCGGCAGGCAAGCCTGTATAAAAAGGCTGCCGCGGCTTCAGCCAAACTGTTCCGTTACTGTTGCTTGACTTAATGAAGACTTTGTTGTTGGAACCTGGTCTACCTCGCATTTTTCCGGATGGAACAACAACCCTTGAAGTTTGAAGTGTTTTGCAAAGCATGAACATGTGGTTGTTTCTATTTTAAAGCAGTATTTTAAGTGGTGAAATACTTTAAAGTTCCTATCCCATGTTCATAATCCTTCTCTTCCACCAATCTTCGTACCATGATTTTGATTAACAGTGTGGTAAAATTATGTAACTTTGTTTTCCTTTAAATTATCATATGTTAAAATATTCCCTTTAACTCACTTTTAAAAACCCTTGTTTAAGGTAATAAATATTCTTTGTAATCCAGTGAATAGCCTGCTCTTGAGAAATGACGTGATATTGATTTTTGTTGCTTTCTATTATTCCCAGAAGCATAGCAACTGTAAAATGTTTTCAGTTCCTCATTTCTTTCGATAGATTATGGTGCTTTACATTGTAGATTGCCGATCTGGACAAGATTGATTAGTATTGACACTTGTCATGGTTTGACTTAAAAGCACTGGAGATAGGCATTGTACCAGGAAAGTCAGATCGAATACCAATCAGGACTGCTTATGTTAGCTAGCTTTTTTTATTGTTGCTTTAAATACAGTACCAAATCAGACTAATCTGTGTTAGAAGCACCCAATTCTTTCTTTCTTGGCTATCTTTTCATTGTATTTTGCTCAGTCAATCCCATCTCTTCTGTCTGAAATACTTGATTCTGGAATTGGTCGTTTGCTGATGAATGATGTCAGGGCTACAAACTTAAAACCAGCAATTTCAGTTTATTGTCAACTTGGCTGCAAATGCAATTAAACAGAATTGCCAACATTCCATTATAGATAATTTCTGTGAATTTATGCATGTTTTGCTGGGATTAAACCTTGCTAAACATTGTGGGATTCATTTTTGAATAAACATAGAATTGACTTGCATATTTTGCATGCTTGTATTAAATGTAGACCAGCATCCTAATGGTTCTTTCCCATCTGCTCTTTCTGTTTCACACAATCTTAGAACTGGAAGGGATCACATGCATCAATTCGTCCAACCAATTAAAATAATTTTAATATTAATTAAACTGTTTTTCAGATTTCCATTTTGAGAGTATTTTTCTTCTTAAAAAGCTTCAGAGATTGAGAACCCACAAAGACCATAGGTAGACTCTTCCACTATATTCAAATTTTATTGTCAAGCTTTTCCTTATATTTTTAAAAAAATCAAAATAACTGAAATTTATTCCTATTATTTCTGGTCGTAACTTCAGGGGCAATGAAAATAATATTTGACCATTTTCCCCAAGGGACATTTTTATGCGTATCTGAAAACTGATATGTCTCCCCTCTGCCTTTTTTCCAGATCTAGCATCCTATGTTACTTTACTTTCTTTACATGTCTTTACATGTCTTCAAGACCCTGTATCATTTTTGTCACCCTTCTCTGTTCTAATGTTTCAACATCCTTCTGATGGCCAGAATCATACACATTACTCCAGATGTATTTTATTAGTGCAGAATAGAAGGGAACAAAGACTTCATGTGCCTTTGATACATTGCTTCTTATGTACTGTAGAATTCCATATCTTGTATGCCTGCTGTATATTCTTTTTCTCTGGATGTATTTCTCCCTGTCAAATGACATTTTGATGATATTAAGTCAGTCTCCCAACCTGCCCAAACTAGATTACAATCTCATTCTTTCATACTGGATGTCATCCAGAACTCTAGATGTTATATCAGCTATTAAGTTTATAAACATTCCATCAATCGTATTATCCAGATATGGAGATGGCTTTGAGGGAGACTTATCATTACCAAAAATATGTGAAGAAAATTAAGATTAAGTCTAGGCTATGGAGAAAGTGTAGCAAACATTTCAGACAGATCTTTCCTAAAGCATAATGTTAGGAAAGAGAAGAGGGAGAACAATCAGATTTCCAAAATTATGTTACTACAGTCACTTCAAATAAAAGTTGTCTTTAGTCTTCCAGCAGTTATTTCTTGGTCAGATCTGCCTCATCTGCAGCCATCATATCATTAACAAAACTTCAAATAGTAAGATATAGTAACCCTATGGACACTAATGCACTCAAGTTCTGTTTCAGGTTGCAGACACTCAAGCACAAACACAGTTGCTATGGAGATAAGCAGATAACAGTAGACAAGATCATAAATCAGGGTCTGTGCAAAGAGGGCTTGCTTGAATAAGTCCATTTGAAGTTCAAACAACATATTGGTCCGTATTCTTTCCAGATATCAAGAGTGCCTAGTTGGATAGTCAGCCAGTCCAAGAGTCAAAGGTTCAAGAGTTCGTACCTAAACAAGAGCATAAACTAAGTATCCAACAAATACTGAACCCAAAGCAACTACATAAATCCACCTGCAAGCAGTTGGCTACAGTTACTCAGATCTTGTCCTTTGCTTAGTAATGAGACTCATTGACTGGTGTTGCCTTGCTCACCACTGTGTGAATTGAGGCCTGCAGTTTGAAGTTTGTGTCTCATTGTCCAAATGGGGGCCATAGAAGGAGCGTTCACGTCGCGGCCCCTGTCAGGTATCTGTTTACCTGAATCCTTCTACCACGCTACACCAACCTACACCAACAGTGTTCTACAGTGGCTGGGAAAAGTGTAGCGACACGAGAGAAGAAGAAGAAGAAGAATTGTCCAAATGTTGCAGTTTATGTCTTTGGTTGCTCAGCCTTCTCCAAAGTATCACAGCTTGAAAATCCCAGAAGCTGACAATCCACAGATTCAGCTGGACCAGTGTTCTCAGAATAGAGTGAGAGTTGAATCTGAATCCTAGCCCATGACATAGCCAGCTGGGACTGTAGTGCCATCCAATCTACATTTTAACAGCTTGCCAGAAAGTAATGTGGTACCTTTGTTGAAATCAAGGCAAATTATAGCCAGTGTTCCCCTTGTCTTTTAAAGAAGATGTCTTGTCTAAAAAAAGAACAGGAGAATTGTCTCACATGGCTCATTTTTTAAAAAACCATGCTGAACCTTAGCAATCATGGCATTATATTTAAGATGGTTACAGATGGCCTGATTTATTAACTGCTCTAATATCTTTCCTGGTATTGAGGTTTGGCTCACTGCTCAATAATTGCTGGGAACTTTTTTTTGCCTCCTTTCTTAAAGAGGAGGCTGTTTGTTTCTCTCCAATTTTCTGGCACCACTTGAGTTTTCCAGAATTCTTCAGAAGTTCTCAAGAACTTTTCAACCAGTTCTTTAATTATTGTAGGACACATTTCATCAGGGCTTGGGAATTTGAAGATCTTTAGCTAGAACAGTGGTAGTCAAATTGGTCCCTACTGCCCACTAGTGGGCGTTCCAGCTTTAATGGTGGATGGTAGGGGTTTTGTCTCCTACTTTATAAATCACCATTACTGTGTAACTGGTGGGTGGTTAAAGAAAATTGTACTACTAACAGAGATACAAAAGTGGGTGGTAGGTATAAAAAGGTTGACTATCCCTGAGCTAGAAGTTCCTTTTCCATATCATTTCTGACTTCCCATATCGTGTTCCTCCTGTCTGGTATTCATTTGCCTTTAGATATAAAGAAAGAGACAAAAATAAAGAGTTTAGGTTTTCTGTGTTTGTTTTGTTATCTTTTTTCTCAATTTGGAATAAGTGGATTGTCTCCTTTTGTTGTCTACTTGTTGAGAAAGAAATTGAAGAAACCCATTTTTTGTGACAGACTGAGCTCGCCAATGGCAGATAGATAGATTTCTGAATGAATCTGTGATTCTGTGAGCAACTCGATCTGCCTGCCTGCTTTGTCTGGATTTTGAGTAAAAGTTGCTCTTTTTTTAAATAAAAAATTCAATCTTTATATAAAAATGTATAATATTTACATACAAGCCATGCCCAGCCAGTCACATGACCACCAAGCCTCACCTACAAATTAGGCCATGCCCACCGAACCAGTTAGTGGTCCCTGGGATCTAAAAATATGAGTTTGGTGGTCCCTAAGGTCCAAAAGGTTGGCGACACCTGTTTTAGAGAACAGTGAATGTACTATGCTCATGGGTTATGGATTTTTTTTTATTTTAACTTTTCAAATTTAACAAAAAAAAATATAGGAACACTAATATTGTGTGATTCATCCATAGGATGACTTAATTCATAAGTTTTAAACATTTTCTCCAAAAGAGTCAGAGTCCAAAATGGGGCAAAAGCAATCTACTCAATTAAAATAATTTGGAATTTGTTAGATGATTCCTCTAGAAATATTTGTTTGTTTAACTTATATGTCACTCATTTCACCTCGAGTGATAGTAGGCAGCTTACAATAATTAGAAACTAATAAAAATGATGAAACTTTACCAAACTATAGTTTTTCATTAAACTGGAGTGGGATACTAGCAAGGTGGCACAGGGTCAGTCTTGCATCTTCAACTCTTCAAGACTTGCATGAGCCAAAAAGCAATGACTTTTGTAAGGAATAGATACCGGATAGAATACTTCCCCTCAAAAGGCACAGCTTTACAATATTTGTGATAAGTTTACCGAAGTAGGGTTGCAAACAACAGTAAAATGAAGAGCTAGGTTCTTCATTGAGGAAAAAAATGGGACTACTATAGAATATAAGAAAAAAGGCTTGGCAATGGTATAGGTAATCCTTGAGTTACGACCACAATTGAACCCAAATTTATGTTGCTAAGTGAAACATTTGCTAAGTGAATTTACCCCATTTTATGACTTTTCTTGCCAAGTTGTTAAGTGGATTATTTTGTTTGTTAAGTTAGTAACATGGTTACAAAGAGAATCTGGCTTGTCTGTTGGCTTTGCTGGGTCAGAAAGTCGCAAAAGGGGATCACATGACCCCTAGACTCTGCATCCATCATACAGGTGTGAACCAGTTGCCAAGCACCTGAATTTTGATCATGTGACATGTTGAGGTATTCCCCGTTAGGAGAATGAGTGCACTCAGGGAAACGTAGTGAGAGTAATGTTGAATAACACATGGCCAGCATACAGATACACTGAATAGTAAAATGTAGGTTTTACTTCCAGTAAATGGGTAAACAAAGTCCAACAAACAGTCCAAATCATATGCCGTTAAAGCAGTTAATATCAGTCCAGGGATAATCCAAAAACGAAGTCAAGTATCAAACAAAGTTCAGTAAATTGAGTAAATGCTAAGAGTTGCAAAACTCACAGCAATCCAAGTAGAATGACGATCAGGAAATACAGCAAAACAGGAAATGCAAGAAAAAAGAAACCAGGTTTCTGGTTCCATGTTATGGCTGTTGGAGGAACCTCAACCAATCACACTTACAGCATGCTCTTAAAGGTACAGTATTAAATTACTATCCTGGTTTATATATTTCCAACCCAACTGTTAGGTGACTATCATTCCTTACATGACCATGGAGATGCTGCAATGGTCATATGTGTGAAAAACAGTCATAAGTCACTTTTTTCAGTTCCGTTGTAACTTTTGTCACTAAATGAATGGTTGTAAATCAAGGACTATCTGCACTTATGAAAACCATCTGGGAGTTTTAATCTCTGAGGTGATTCTGAAATGGCTATAAAATAGGCTAATACAATTTTAAACTCCCATCTATGGAAGAATAGGTTCAAAAGACTAATTGGCATGGTTGCACCTAGACGGCATATTTTGCCTAGTTCTGGACATCACATTCCAGGAATAATTGATGTAAAATGAAATAGGTTCTGAAAAAGTCAACAAGGGTGATCAGGAGACTCATAAGCTAAATGCTACAGGGAAAAATTGAGGCACTTGATACACTTGGGCCTGAGGAGAGACAATTAATGGCACTTCGTGATTGCACTCTTCAACTATGCTACTTGAACATGTATCTCAGAGAAAGCTTTTTTGTCATCTCAAGGGGAAGACAAGATATGGATTTAAATTGCAAGAAGATATGACATCATCTATCTCCAGTCTACAACACAGTCCTTTCAACAGTTCCAAGAAGGCTCCACACCCATTTGCACTACTCAGGTGATCCTGATGGCTCATCCAGGATAAATCTCCAAATAGCTTCAACGACTCTTTAAAAGAATGCAAATGACCAGCTGTCTGCAAGGAATATAAATCCTTCTATTTCCAGCATCTAATCAGAGCTGAAGAAGCTTCTGGGATGAGAAGAAAAACATCTTCAAAGAAAAACAAAAAAAGTTCAGTTGCCTCTTGAAAAAGCACTTTTGGTATAAGACAACATTTTCCAACTGAAAGTTGGGGAACTCTTTTGAAGTGTAAGAAATTTGTTTGTGAAACCAGTTATTAGGATGTCAGTTGTGTTTTTGTCTCTGATTATATTCAAGCAGGCTCTAGACAGACTGCTGTTAGGGAAGATAACACTTAACATTCCTACATTCAACTAGAGGTTGGGCTCATTGACTCTTCCAAATATACTCTTCCAGCACTAATCTTGTGATGCTATTAATAGTGATATATTTATCATTGGAGACTAGAACATATGAAGAACAGTTGCAAGAATTGGGTTTGTCTAGTTTAATGGAAAGAAGGACTGGGGTCACAAGATGGTAGTGTTCTAATATCTAATATCTATTTTGCCATAAAGAAGAGAGGGTCAAGCTAGTCTCCAAAGTGCCTGGAGAAGCAATGGACAGAAACTAATGAAGGAAAGAACCAATTTAGAAATAAGGCGAAATTTCCTGACAGTAAGAACAATTAATCAGTGAAACCTCTTGCCTTTAGAAGTTGTGATTGTGCCATCGCTGGAAATTTTTAAGAAGAGAATGGACAACCGTTTGTCTGAGATGGCATAGGATATTCTTCAGCAGGGAATTGGACGAGAAGACCTTTAAGGTCCCTTCCAAATTTGCTTTCTTTTATCATAAATCTATAAAAACAACAATGCTGCAATGTACCATGAGTAGTTATAAAATCACAATATAAAAAAATAAAAGAATTGCTATGCCAAAAGACGCATCATAGAATAAACTCAACACATGTGTATTGAAATGGCTTTAAGAAGTCAAAGAAAAATAAATATTTTTTATTTTAAAGATAGATCTGAGTCCCGAACTAATTTTGTTGGAGTCAATTTGGAAGAACTAAATTCTTTTGGCAGAATGCTGTAAATTACACCATAGGTTCTCTAGAATGCAGGAGAATTAGCCATTGTTGGTCTGGTTTCAAGATCAAAAACATAGGCTTATGGACTAACAGTAGGTTTTTCCGAAAGCTGGGTGTGTACAACATGATCCCAAACATTGTGATGTAGAGTTTCCCTATATTCTTTGTAAACAATAAATGTATATTATGTTTGCAGACCAGCAAATATATTCTTTGCATACAGTGAAATGCTTCAAGTTTCTGCTAAATTCATTCCTTTGTAGCTGCTACATAGGAGAAAGCAAGAAAATCATTAAATGTAGTGAAAGGAAGCTGGACTAACAAAGTTCCAGGACCAAATTGCTTGGCTGTCTGTACTCATACACAGAGAAAAAGAAAAGAAAAGAAAAAAAAAAGAAAAGAAAAGAAAAGAAAAGAAAAAGGTTAAAACCATGAGCACTAGAAAAATATGCCTTGAAAATGTGTTTTTTCAATTAATGCTAGGAAAGAACTCACAGTGGAACACAATTAAGTTCGCTAGACTTGCCATGTGAGGCTAGGGAAACAAAACAATCTTGCTACCTATTTTAATATGCTAATAAAATAATTAAAAAATAAAATGCAATGTTTTATTGAATTTTCTGTCATATGCTGAGAACTTACAGGACACCTCAATTATGGAACTTAACTGTAACTGATATTTGGTGGTTCAAACCATCAAATATGGATAGATGGGTAGATCTAATAGCATCAACAACAATGATTCTAAAAAATTAGAAGAGGTTCCTGAATTTATTAAGAGAAAGGTGAAGAGAGAAATGGAAAAGCAGTTCTCAAGACTTTTAGCTACAGTGAGAAGAAGAGACACAGGGCAGAAAGTAGTAATAATAATAATCTTGAATAGATAAAAAAAATAAAAGCAAACAGAAGGTTCAAGGGAAGAGCTTTTCAAAAAATAGCATAAGTAGGCATGTTTCTAAGGGTTACACATCGAGGCTGGGCTTAATTTGTAGAATGCTCCTCTTCCTCCACGGGACTCCTCCCCAGCATTCCCCAGTTTTGGCGAAGATGAGAGAATAAACACCACTCGCCCTGAATGCCTTAACAATTCATTGACCCCACCAGATGGAAAAAAGGGGTGGGCTGGATGCTCTTCACAGCTCAAAGAGAACGGGTGTATCAGGTAAGTACCAATGCCCTTTCTCTTATGAGCTGTTCAGAGCATCCACTAGTGGGATGTTCCAAAGCTTGGCCTGTCCTATGGGAGGGACTCTGTCTGGCTTGGAATTCCCTCCTGGTCCTCGTGGACCTGTTGCAGAACTCTTCTGCCAAAGGAGGCCTCAGTGGATGCAAACACATCTATTTTATAATGCCTAATGAAGGGCGATGGAAAGGCCCAGGTTGCGGCTCGACAAATTTCAGTTATTGGTGCCTGTGTGGCCCATGCTGCCGATGTTGCTGCAGTCCTTGTTGAATGAGCTGTTGTGACCCTGGGCACCTGTAATGATTGAGTCTGATACGTTTTTGCTATTGCAGCCCATAGCCAATGGCCTATTGTGGAAGAAGAGACTTTGCATCCTGAGTGTTTGGCTGAAACGACACCAATAAAGCTCCCGTTTTCCTGAAAGTCGCTGTGTGGTGAATATATATTCTCAATGCTCGCCTCACATCAAGCCGGTGCCATTGTAGTTCCAACCTTTGAGATGGCCTGGGACAAGTTAGGAAGTATCAGCTCTTGTGCCCTGTGAAACTAATTAATTAGTTTAATTAATTAGAATTAATTAATTAGAATTAATTTTGGGTATAAACATAGGATCAGGATGAAGGACCACCCAGTCAGAATGGAAGACACAAAGGTCTTTTCTGATTGACAAAGCTACCAGTTCCAAAATACAACAACAATGCTACAAGAAAAACTATACATCGGAAATTGGAGACTTGATGATTTCAAGAGTTCGAAAGGGTACTTAGTGAGTGCAACAAGGACCTTGTTAAGGTCCCAAGTGGGATAATGGTGAACTGCTGGCAGGTGTAAATTTGTGACTTCTCGAAGGAAGCTCTGTATGTGTGGGTGATGAGAAAGAGACAGTAGACCCTCAGAAGTGACAACCTATGCCAAGGCCGCCACTTGCCTTTTCAACGTATTAGGTGATAATCCCTTGTCAAGCCCCTCTTGTAGAAACTCTAGGATTTGAGCCACTGATGGATAGATGGGATCAGTTTGAGACTTAGCACACAATTTGCAGAAATTGGACCGTGTGGCATTGTAGATGCGAGTGGTTGAGGGGCGTCTGGCAGCTTGGATGGTGACGATAACTCTGTTGGAAAATTGCTCTTCAGACGTCTCTGCTCAACCTCCAGACAGTCAGATGCAACTATTGAGGGTCTGGATGTTGAAGGGGTCCCTGGATTTGCAAAATCCTGTCCGATGGAATTCTCCATGGTGTTGATAAGGATAGACTGCGGTTTGTCTGCAAACCACGGCCTTCTGGGCCAGCAAGGAGCTATTAGCGGCAGCTTCTCCCTCTCATCCAGCAGCTTCTGGATGACCTTGGGGATCAGAGGAAGTGGTGGGAATGCGTACAGAAGACCCTGAGGCCAACGGCAGTGGAGGGTGTCGAAGTTCTCCGCTCCTTGCGAGGGGTACCTGGAAATGAATTTGGGGAGCTGAGAGTTGAGGGGGGAAGCGAACAAGTCTACCATCGGCTGCCTGAATCTCCTGACCGCCTCTTGAAACAGGGTCGGATGGAGGCGCCACTCCGATTAATCGATCGTGGTCCTGCTGAGCCAGTCTGCCTGTGTATTTGACAGGCCTGAAATGTGTTCTGCTCTGATGGAAAGTAGGTTGCTCTCTGCCCAATGACACAAGTGCTCCACTTCCTGCATGACGTGTTTCAACTGTGTACCTCCCTGTTTGTTTATGTGAACTTTTGCTGTTATGTTGTCGGTCAATATTAGTATGTGTTGATTGCGTACCTGTGGAAGGAAGCTGCGGAGAGCCAGGTGTACTGCTCAAAGGTCCAGCCAGTTTATGCTGCATGACTGTTCTATGATGGACCAGTGGCCTTGGGTTGTGAGCGATTGAACATGAGTTCCCCATCCAAACATTGGTGATGTTGGTAAATCTGGCATTGGTGATGATGGTAAATCTGTGTGGCTCTTTGAATAGGCAACCCTTGTTTATGGCTGGTCTGGTCCACCAGAGGAGAGGTATGAGGACCTGTGATGGAATTTTGAACTTGTATTTGGAGTTGCTTCAGCTGGATCGCTGGTACGGGAGTAGGAACCACTGGAGGGATCTAGTGTGGAGGCGGGCCCAAGATTGGCAGGCCCAAAAGAAATACTTATTATTGGTATAAAGGTAAAAATATATCTTTATAAAGATAAAGTATAAAGATGTACTTATTATTATATATACTTCTATACTTATTATTGAGAACCCGTGTTGTTGTAGCGATTGTAATGTGTTCTGAGTATCTCTTGACTGCTTGATGATTGGAAGATGACAAAATTAAGATGTCATCAAGGTAACACTGGAGTCGTACAGGGATATCATGGAGGTGAGCAGCTAGAGCTGCAAGAACTTCTGTGAAGGTCCTGGGGGCAGAAGCTTGTCCGAAAGGAAGGGCCACATATTTGAAATGGTGGTTATTATAACAGAATCTCAGAAATTTATAGTGGGAAGACTGAATAGCAATATGCAGGTACGCCTCCATCAGACTTATAGACATAAGAACATCACCTTTTCTGATGCGAAGTAAGATAGATTGCAAGGTGTGCATTTTTAACTTGCGATATACTAAGAGACGGTTGAGTCGTTTCAGATCTAATATTGCTCTCTACCCCCACCCACCCCTGAAATTTTGGGAACAACAAAAAGATGTGAATAGAAACTCCATCCTCGTTGGTTGGTGGCTACTGGTTAGATGGCTCATATGTCCAGTCGATATTGGATAGCTGTTTCCATGATATTTTGTTTAACCAGATCTCTGGAGAGAGAGCATGACATGAAAAAATCTGGGGGAGTGGACTGAAACTCCAACGCAAGGCCAAATCTGATCGTGTCTCTGACCCAGGAATCAGACATTGAATTGTCCCATTGGTCCACAAATAATTTTAGGTGTCCACCAATGGGAGTCGAGTCCAGGGAGTTATCTTGGATGCCAGAAAGACCTGTTTTCTGCTCCTTGAAAGGATCTCTTGGATTGACCACCCCTTCTGCTCCTATCCCCGAAGTTGGACCTCTCTGGTTGCTGCCCTGGTCTGAACGATGGGGGTCTCTGGTATCTGGGTGAAAAGGGTCCCTGGGAAAAGGGCCAAAAGGATCCCCTCCGAAAGGACTGAGGGTTTCTAGAATCTGACTTCCGAAAAAGGGAAGGTTGGATTTTCTTTTTGTTTCGGGTTTCAATTAGCAGCGGATCAAGGGAAGGGCCAAACAATGTGTCTTCCACAATAGGAGATGAAGCCAGCTTGCATTTGTGTTTAAAGTCTGCTTGCCATGGTTTTAACCATAGTAAGCGTCACGCTGTGACATGTGAAGAAATGGCCCTGGCTGAAAACTTGACAGCATGATAAGTTGCGTCAGCTGAGAATTCAGTGGCTGCTATAAGTTTAGCAATATCTTAGTGCGCTCTAATGTTGGAATTAGGGACATGTTCCTGTAAGAGGCGGAGCCATCTGAGAGAAGAACGGGTAAAGAAGGAGGCAGCCATGGCTGCTCTGATGGCGCACGTGTCAGACTGATGGGCCCTGCATAGGGCTAGCTCGACCCGTTGGTTTTTTTGTGGCTTTAATGCCTCCAGCACTTCACTGGGAATGGAGGAGGATGCAAATCTCACTATAGGCTCGTGTACCTCGGGAGTATTCAACAATTTTGAGAAATCAGGGGCCAAATTGAAATATTTCCTGTCATATCCAGTGGGGGCCAGGTATGCTGCTGCAGACGCCCACTGTTTCTGTACCAGGTCTGAAAACATGTGAGGAACTGGGATCACATCTACCTTGACTACTAGTTGATTCAAAATTAGATCTTCTGGTCCCTCTTCTGAAGAAGTTGGAGTGGTAGAAGGGATCAACTTATTCAGGCATACAATGTTTTTTGCCTTAAACAAGAGAGATCTGAAAAACTGTGGGCGGACTAAGCCTGTCAATAGAGGTTGATCGGGAATAAGGCCCTCATCCTCAGGCATCCCCCTTTCTAAGGGGTCTTGCTTCCTCCGGGGGCTCGCTGTCATGTATTGATCCCAATTCAATCTGTTCCATTTGATCAATTTGATCCACTTCTTCCCCCCCCTCCTCCTCAGTCAGCCCTTGGAGGGGTGCTTCCCTTTGTAAATGTACCTGGATATAGTGTTTCTCTGACCTGGTCAATGACCTCAGCAATTGGGAATCATAATCAGCGGTTAAAAAGGATGTTCCCTGGTCAGAACTGCGTGTTGAAGACTTGCTGCAATTCCCTGGCAGATTGTCAGCTCCATCCAGGCCTCCATCTTCTGTGGAACTTCCTTTGGAAGACTCTCATCCTGTCAAAGACTGGCAGCCTTTGGAGTGAATGTAGCTTTGGGAGCCCTTCATGTGGTCAGTGTTCCAGGTAACTGGGCCTGTTGGCTTTGGGGAGCCAAGCTGCGCCTGGATTATTGAGAGAGATCTAGAGGAGAAGGAGGTTGGGAAGAGGCAGATGGACCTGGACTGGAGGAGGGAAAGTCCTATGAGGTCCTTTGTGCCTCCTGTGTGCATTTATCTATCTGCTTTTCTAATGCTTTATGGTGCATGTTGGCATCCCTTTCTGAAGCTTTAGAATTCCTTTTAGTCTGCTTGGGTTTGTGCTGAGATTTGGCTTTGACCTTCAAGGATGAGGTCTGAGAGCTGCTACTGCCTGCCATTTCGATTGAAGGAATTACAGTATGCTTGTTATTTAATGCAATACTGTGAAGGCGGTTGGCACAACCAGGGATCTGATCTAAAAACAGACTGATTGCCCTGATGATGTTTTTTATTCCCTCCCTTCTCTATTTTTTTTTAATCTATCTATAATGAGTCGTATCTCAGTAATATTTTATTGATATGAAAATATTATACCGAATTGATGATGATGATTATTATTATTATTATTATTATTATTATTATTATTATTATTATTATTATTATTATTATTATTATTATTATTATTACAAATATATAGTTGTGTGTATATGAATATCAGTTAAATAGCCCCAGGCTAAAATGTTGAAAAACCAAACAGCCAAATTGAGAATGCCTAAAGGCTGAAATTGATAAAGTTAGAGGTCTTCAACAGCTTCCCTGCACAGGCGGACACAGGCCTAGGTCCTTGCTGTTGTGCCGCTAGGTTGATTGGGCTGTGAGGGTTAAGCCAACAATTTAAATTTAGGAATAGCCTCAAATGTAGTAAAAACAAGATGAGGGTATAATGATCCCAAGTGTTCCTAAAGAGAAACCTCTGCTTGGGAAAGAAAGTACCTCACACAGCACAAAATGAAATACTGTCAGCATGGCCGCGAGGTTTTTGTGAGAAAAAAATGGCCTCCAGCCGTTAACCTTTTGGCACGCTCCCTCCATGTGAAGGAGTAGCCTCCAAGGGCTCTTCCTGTAAGGCTAAATGGCGGGGAAGGGTGGAAGGAACTAAGTGTTTAAATCTTCCACTCCCAGGTAGCGTTCAGAGGGGGGAAGTAAAGTGATACTACTCCATTGTGAACAAAGAGCTCACGCTGCTGTTCAGATGAAAGAAACTCTGTGGCTATCTGTTGGAATGGCAGGGGTAGAAAAAGTGGTTGTGGGGAGGGGGCACAGAGCAGCGCCAAAGCCTCCCTCTGCTTTGGGGCGCGAAACAGCGCTTCCCTGTAATGCGAACGATCTCCAACTTCCTGATGTTAAAGAGTGAATGTCGAGAGATCGTAATGCAATTAGAAGGCTAAAGAGTCCTAAAGACAAGCTGATCAATTTTCAAACCTGCTAGTAAAGAAAACAAATTTTCCTGTTTCAGCCAAGGAAGAATCACAAGCACTGCCTATTCCTCACGAGGCTGAGCCAAAACTGGGGAACGCTAGGGAGGAATCCCGTGGAGGAGGAGGAGGAGTGTTCCAGAAATTAAGCCCAGCCTAGACGTGCAGAGACTGAAGCACCTCCCACTACTGGATGCTCTGAACAGCTCATAGGAGAATGGGCAAATAAAATCCTGAAAAAGAATACTGTCATATAATTGTTATTTCGTTAACTTCAAGTTAAATACTTGCCACCGTGTGTGATAAAATATTTGTCATTTTTTAAAAATTTTACAGTTCTTGGGAAGCTTATTGCAGTAAGCATGTCATGTGTTCTCGTAAAGGAATGGGGCACTGGCGCTGAGTAATGGTCTTGCTCTATCGGCAGTCTACAAGCTGCAAAACATACCCGGGAATTCTCTTCAATATCACAGATTCTCAACAAACAAAAAAACGTGGAACTTTTGGAAAGTCTAGGTGATCACTGACACAATACATTGCAAAGAATTTGAGGACAAGAATAATTGCAATACTTCAGGGCGATCTGAACCCTGGGATTTTTTGGAATGCTGTTACTTGTTTGTTTGCTATGCCTCTTCTTTTAGTTAGACCTGTGTGCCGAGAGAGATGCCCCTGTCACTCACAAAGGAGGCTGCCCTGAATTATTAATAATTGGACAAGTTTAATGTGGCCTTATATCCACTGAGGCATTAAAGATCATGTACTTGGTGAAAACCATTGTACTTTCCCTGACTTGATGAATTGGGAGCATTAAAAGACACACATACAGCCCCTTCCCCCTGTGTAGCCACTGCTTGTTAACATGAAAGGGAGGGAAGGTGACTTAAGAATGCATCTCTCGAGGACTGAAAAAGTATATACAAGCAATTCAGAGAAGAGAAACTTCAACTTTGAAAGTGTTATGCCAATAATAATCTCTTCCATTAAGCATTTCTGTTCTATTTTCACTGAAAAGATAGAAATTAACTCCAAATTTAGAGGACAAGAGGGTAAGTAGGTTTGTCTAGCTTCAGTCATTCCTAGCAATTTGATATTTATGCCCATGCACTGAGGCTGGCTTTCGGAGCTACAGCAATCTCATAGCATGAACTAGTTAGCATAATGGACAAGGAGAGTGTTCACCCTTGGCATTTACCAGCAGTCTGTTAAGTAAAGATAGTTATTATGAAGAGGAAGTGGATAAGCATTGCATGCCTGCCTTATTATACATGTGCCACTGTTTGTTTTGAATGAGGGCAAATGTCCAAATTACAGATGGTCGAAATTTGGAGAGTCAGATGTGAATTGGATCGATGCCTTAAAAGCTGTTTTGACAAAAAAGAAGCTTGCCTGTGTTAACCTAGGTTTCAGTGGTACCCATGGCGGTGGAGGCCACTAAAAATAAAAGTTGTTCAGCTGCTAAGTCAAGTCCAACTTCTTGTGATCCCATGAACCATAATGTACCAGCCTCATCTGTCCTCTAATCTCATCCGGAACCTGCCCAAACTCATGTCCATTGCGTTGATGACACTATCTAACCATCCCTTCCTCTGCCGTTCCCTTCTCCTTTCCTCTTCATTCTTTCCCAACATCAGGTTGTTTTCCAATGAGTCCTCTCTTCTCATTAGGTGGCCAAAGTATTTGAGCTTCAGCTTCAGTATCTGTTCCTTCCAAAGGATAGTCCGGGAGATTTTCTTTAGAATTGATTGGTTTGATCTCCTTGCAGTCCAGGGGACTCTCAAGAGTCTTCTCCAACACCAAAATAAAATTAGGTGATGTTAAAAGGTCTTCTGCAGAGAAAATTTGGATTTTAACTGTACAAGAACATTAGACATTATAAATCTAGTATGCAGACACACTGGTGTGCATCCAGATGCAGCATCTCTCATTTGTAACCAGTTTTGCTTAGTGGGGCTGACTCATTAGTTTTCTTATCATATTCAGGCCTGGCACTGAAGCAGAGAAAAATATGCTGATTGCCTTACTCAGTTTGAATGGTCAGTGTAGAACTTGCCTCACAGTCTGCTTTTCAGACTGATTTCTCCCTGAGCAACTTGCATTAATTAAGAGACAGATACATAAGAGATGAGATGCAGGAGAAAAAGAAGGAAGGGGGTCAGTTCTTCAAGAATGAACATTGTGATGGCATATTGGTCAAATACAGGTAAATTAAGCTGACCTTCCATGCCCAGAACTCTAGTTTGTATAAGCCCATGTCACACTGAACCAACGGATGCAAAGAGGATGTAAAACGGACAAAAAACCTTGCCATCCGTTCGAAAACGCGATGTACTCACTGCCTCTGTTTGGCTTCCTCTCTATCCGTCCAGCATCCGTTTATGGACGTTTCATCCGCTCCGAAAGTTTTGGGCTGCCTAAAACTTTTGCGGGGGAAAATGTATCCAGTTCGTCTGTTCTGCATCCGCTACGCATCCGTTACGCATCCGCTATATCCTCTAGACGTCCACTACGCATCCGCACAACTCCACCCGGACGTGGGGAGGAAGCGGAACGGATGCAGAATGGATGCAGAATGGATGCCTAGCGGATGCAGAATGGAAACAAAGCGTTTAAAACGGAAAAAACGTTCGCAGAGGGGACCTATCTCGGATATTAAGGATGTCTAGACGATGCCTAGAGGATGCCTAGAGAATGCCTCGCGTAAAACCTATACTGCCTATAAAAAGGGGGAGCAACTCGCCTGCATCTCACTTTCAGAACAGCAGCCCAGCGGTGCAGACCTCTGCAGCCTTCATCTGCCTCTTCCTCTTCCACAGCATCCAGTCACGTCCACCATGGATTGTAACAAAGTCCTTTCGGCAGCCACCATCATTCTGCAACAGTGCGAAGCCATCTACAGGCTCTTTGAACACTACTGCGAGAAGAAAAGGAGGCACCCCAAAAAAGTCTGGGTCCAAAGATGGTTCGCCAGAAGAGCAGAGGACGGACTGTACAACAAGCTGATGGTGGAGCTCAGGAGCGAAGACACTCGGACGTTCCAGAACTTCATGAGGATGCCTCCAGCCATGTTTGACGAAGTTGTGCAGCGCCTGACACCCAGGTTGAGCAAGACAAACACCAACTTCCCGCCCAGCCTGGAACCTGGGCTCAAGGTGGCACTTACTCTGCGCCACCTGGCCTCAGGGACCACCTACAGGAGCATGCAGTATGGCTGGAGGGTGCCACCCAGCACCATCAGCTTTGTGGTCAGAGAAGTGGTGCAGGCCATCATCGAAGAATACAAGGAGGAGCTCCTCCAGTACCCCTCCACTGAAGAAGGATGGAAGAAAGTTGCAGAGCAGTGTATCAGAAGTGCAACTTCCCCCACACTGTTGGAGCCATAGATGGCAAGCACGTGGCCTGCAAAGCGCCAGTCAAGTCGGGGTCCACTTATCACAACTACAAGGGCTTCTTCAGTATCATCCTCTTCGCCATGGTCGATGCTGACTACAAGTTCATGTACATCGATGCTTCAGGCAACGGCTCATCTTCAGATGCCCAGGTATACAACGCCAGTCACCTCAAGGAGGGGCTGGAACGCAACCTCATGGTAGGCTTTCCAAATCCAGACCCGCTGCCCAATGACACACAAGATGTGCCCTACTTCATCGTGGGGGATGACGCCTTCTCCCTCACAACCTACCTCATGAAGCCCTACAGCTCCAGACTCCTCACCCGTGAAGATAGGATCTTCAACTACAGGCTGTCCAGGGCAAGACGGGTGGTGGAGAACGCCTTTGGCATCCTGGCCAACAGGTTCCAGGTACTTCTCACCACCATGCAGTATTGCCCAGAGACCGTGAGGAGGATCATGGAAGCTTGCTGCATCCTGCACAGTCTCATGCGCAACTGCTACCCAGTCTTGCAGAACAGGCTCGTGGACCTCCAACAAGCCAATGGGGACATGGAGCCTGGGGAATGGAGGCAAGGGTGAAACCTGATCGACACTGAGGATGTGCAAGGCCCCAACAGAGCCTCACATGAAGCGAATAAGCAGCGCAACCTCCTGAGACACTGGTACAACTCCCCAGCTGGAGCAGTGGAGTGGCAAGACAGGATGGTAGATGCTTAATGGATGCTTCCTTCAGCCTGTCTCATCACATGGATGAGATTGGGCCATGTATGTTTGGTTCGCCTACAATGAACAGAGCGTTTAATAAAGAGTTGTGTTTGTGTTGACATGTGTGGATAATTATTACATTATTATTGATAATAAAGGGCCGTAGGTGTGGCACCTGGGAGGGTGGACCATACAGTCCCACTATGCTTGCACTGGAGGTTTTTCTATCCCACTGCTATCCTAACCTGTCCCACAGCTATCCTTACCCATCCCACAAGCATGCAAAGGCTTAAACCATTTCTAAAAGTTTCCACCAAGACTTTATTAAAAAAAAGAAATGAAGCAAGTGTGTGAATCATAATAGACTTTATTAACAACAAGCTATAAGACAAAAATGAGTCTCTGGCACTCCTCTTGGTCGCTCAGTCTCAGGGGTGAAGGGTGCAGGTGCTGTGGAGGTGGCTGGTGCTGGAGTGCTTGTCATCAGCTCCTCCAGAAGCAGAAGCAGCAGAAGCGCCAGCCCCAGAAGAGCGAGCCCGTGCTGCAGAAGCCCCAGCAGAACCAGAGTGAGGGCCAGGGGGCGGGATGGTAGCCCTGTCCCTCTTGCCAGGGCTGGCAGCAGATGGCTGAGGCTTGCTGTGCTTCCTTATGGTTGTGGGGTTGCTGGCTGGCAGGGAGGCTGGCAGGAACAAGGCTGGCAGGAAGGCTGGCAGGGAGGCAGGCACCAAGGCTGGCAGGAAGGCTGGCAGGGAGGCAGGCACCAAGGCTGGCAGGAAGGCTGGCAGGCAGACATGGACCAAGGCTGGCAGGAAGGCTTGCAGGCAGGCAGACACCAAGGCTGGCAGGCAGACATGAACCAAGGCTGGCAGTTAGGCAGGCACCAAGGCTGGCAGGCAGACCGGCTGGCAGCAAGGCTTTTAGGCAGGCTGGCAGCAAGGCTGGCAGCAAGGCTTGCAGGCAGACATGCAGGCAGGGCAGGCAAGGCAATCGATGTGTCCGGCAGCAGGTCTTTCCTCTGAATGGCGACCTGCTTCCGAGCTGCTTCCGTTATATCAGCGGGGCTGATGCAGTGCATCCTCCCTGCATGCGCAGTGAACGCCAGGCATCCATTAGGCTTCCGCTGTGCATCCGCTAGGCTTCCGCTCTGCATCCACTTCATCCGTTCGGCGTCCGCTCTGCATCCGCTCTTTCCGTTCCGCGTCCACTTCGCTGAGGCCCCCCGGAAGCCCTGCGGATGTGCCACCCACTCCCATCCGCTCCCATCTGCTGGGCTTCCGTTCCGCATCCGCTTTGCATCCGCCCTGCGTCCTCCCTGCGTCCGTGTTATCCGCTCTGTTTATGCAAATTTTTGCCCCTTTTGAGAGCGGATAACAATGGATGGAACATTTTGCTCGTCCGCTGTGTCCTTTTTGCATCCATTGGCCAGTGTGACATGGGCTATAATGCCGTCTCAAGTACTTCTTGCTACTGATGGATCGGGCCAGAAATGACATGAATGCTGATTCAGTTCTACAGAGGAATTACTGAGTCTATCATCTACACTTCTATAACCGTCTGGTTTGGTTCTGCAACCCAACAGGACAGACACAGACTTCAGAGGACAATTAGGACTGCAGAAAAAACAACTACTACCCACCTGCCTTCAATTGAGGACCTGTATACTACACGTGTCAGAAAGAGGGCTGTGAAAATATTTACAGATCCCTCACATCCCGGACATAAACTGTTTCAACTCCTTCCCACAAAACGACACTATAGAGCACTGCACACAAGAACAACTAAACACAAGAACAGTTTTTTCCTGAAAGCCATCACTCTGCAAAAGAAATAATTCCCTCAGCACTGTTCAACTATTTACAAAGTGTACACTACTATTAATGTCAATCTTCTCACCACTCCTTATCACCCCTCCCCTCCCACTTGACTGTTTCCTAGTATGATTTGATTGTTGATTGCACCCTATGAGTATCATTAAGTATTGTACGTTATGATTCTTGATTCTTAATGAATGTACATTTTCTTTGTGTATACTGAGAGTATTTACACCAAGACAAATTCCTTGTGTCCAATCACACTTGGCCAATAAAGTATTCTATTCTATTCTGTTCTGTTCTAGTCTGTTCTATTCTATTCCTGTTCTATTCTATTCTATTCTATTCTATTCTATTCGAATGATGTGTCATCCTTATACACTGTGGCCCATGGGTACTTATGAGGGTGAGTTATTAGGGGGAACTTGCATACTTGTGTCACTTATTAAGACATAACTATAAGATTATGGCATTTTCATGGTGACATTACTATGGATTGCCATGGATAGTTCCGTTTTTGTCTTTTTGCAAGGCTGGTGGAAGTTAAGTTTTCCATACAGCAAATTTCCTAAGCAATCCCAAGGCCAATGAAAGAAGCTCCATTTTTAAAATAATACGTTCATGTTTGGTTTAACCCAGATGTCCACCTCTCTAATTTGAGACCTTCATGGTTTCCCTAATGTGCAGGCTACAGTAACATTCTTTGCAGATGCAAATGCAATTCCTTATTATTTCATGTTTCAGGCATTCAGAATAATCTCCAAATTTATGACTACTGGCTAGGATTGCTTGCTCATTGCCTGCAGTATTAATCAGGTCTATTTATTGTCTCCTCTGTGGGAGATCTGAGCTTGGTTTGAAGCTGCATCAGCCTGGAGAATAATGATTGGTATCTTAATAAACATTTCCAAAGCTACCCCAGTGGACAAATAATTAGTCCTTCACTTTATACCAGAAGCCCATTCATCTGTCTGTATATTTTGGGTAGACTTTGTATATCTGTCTGTATCCTTATTCTACTTCTCCTCCTGATATCTTCTATGCATCTGAGATGTATTTCTGATGGTTCCAGATTATTCCAAAATGTTGCTAAGATGCAGATGGAATGGGAATCTACTACACAAGCAGGTTTTACTAATGGACTAACATCATTTAATGCAACTCATTGACTAGAGTATTATTTTGGATTCCAAATTTATGTATAGTTAGGCCATAGACACACAATCATATTATAGGCCAAAGACATTTGTCACCTTACTGTAGTAATTTGGAGGAGAAAATACATCACTTCCTATTTTTTTTGAATGGCTAGAGGAATTGTAGTCAGGATGGCATTTGTTTTGTCCCATCTTGCAAAATAAAACATAGCTATGTTCTGTTCTTGGAATATTGAATTTTTAAATTTGCTCTTTGCCTTTGGGATGGTTCTAAAAAAAATCTGTCTTGCTATTGCAAAAGTCTGTGGGAAATTCTTGATAATCCATATTATGGTTGTCCCAATAGTGCTTTTTTCCAAAAGGTGCAATAGCAAGATTTCCCAAAGGGGTTTTTTCCAGAAGACAACTGGATTTTCTTATTTGCTTTTTTCTTTCAAAATGTTTCGCTTCTCATCTAAGAAATTTATTCAGTTCTAACTAAAGCCATTAAAACTGAAAAAGCTTCTTGGATGAGAAATGAAACATTTTCAAATGGGGAAAAAAGACAAGGAGATCCAGTTGTCTTTTGGAAAAAGCCCCTTTGGGAAATCTTGCTATTGTACCTTTTGAATTAGTGATTTCAGATTCTCTTTGGAAAAATTGTAATATCTTATTTTAATATATTTTCCTGATTTCTGACATCGTGCTTTATGACATTTGGAATGTAAGTTTCACTGAAGTTAATAAGAGACTTCTGCAAATGCTTAATTTTATCCTATTGATTTCTGTGCAGTTTAGATTGCAATCCTGTTGTGTATTTACTGTTGCGTATTTCAACAGTAGATATCAATAAAAGTCTTGCTACTTCCTTATTACTTTTTGTCCCCTTTCAAATGTTAGCTAACATTAATCCTAATCTTTTAAGACTTTTGTGATATTGTTGCATTTAGAATTAGTGCTTCTTTCTCATTTCTTTCCTTGGCCTTCTTCATTGATAAATTCAACGGAATATTATTCATACTGAGATTAAACTTTTTCAGAAAAAAAACCCCATCATCTGTTGAAAGTGAGGCTGTCCTTCAAGGCAGGAAGATGGAGCAAACATTTTCACTAACAGAGTCTTCACTTAGGAGCAAAAAATCCCCTCTTGTTGTGACCCGCTGGCAGCTGATGGAGCTGGCAGTGGAGTTGGACAGTGGTGAGGAGGTTGGAGAGGAATCTGGGCTAGTCTTAGAAGCCAAGGGGGGCTTGGACGAGGGCTCTGCATCAGAGGCAGAGATGGTAACAGGGCAGACTGACAGTCATCAGATGCCTTCAGACAGACAGCAGTGAGGCGGGGAGTTTTTGGAACCGATTCCCAGCCTGCACATGCACAGGGCTACCAGAAGACAAGAACAATTGAGAAAGCAGGGTCGACTCAGGAGTAAGGCCACACCTCGGAGATGATTGGCCCCTCCCATAGGACATAAAAGAAGAGCGAATGGGACGTGAGCTTTTGCAGGAAGCAATTTGTTTTTCTGGTCGATTCAAGCTTTGTAAAGTTCTGTTTGACTCTGTGTCAACTTTGGCCTTGCCCTGTGTTTGGCAATTAGTTCTCTAGCAGCATTCCAAGTGCGATAAGTTGGTCGTTTATAAACATTCTTCTGAAAGACTGTTTGTGAAGCTTTGCAGGCTGTGAATGAACGTAATTCACAGCCATGGAAATAAAGAGGTTTTGCTGGTGTTAAGATTGTGTATTATGCCTTCTAAGGAAGCCTAGGTCAGAACACCTTTCTTTATACTAGTGTAGTAAAAAGGTTTTCCAGGTTTGTCTATAGTTGTGTTGTCACTCTCAGCATCTTTGTATGCTGGCTGGGGAATTCTGAGTCTTGATGTCCACCCATCTTAAAAGTGCTGAAATGGAAATATATTCTCTACAGCAACTACAAGTCACTCTTGAGGATTTCAAGAGTGGAGCCCTACCTGGAGAGACCAGGAGTTTAATATAGCTTTGGATCTTTTGCAAGCAAAGTAGAAATTCTACCACTGAGTTACAGTTACAGTCTTCCTTCAGTACAATCCTTTTCTCCCAATATTATCTTCATATTATTGGCATTATCTGATGCCAGTCTGAGGTCTTTTCCACTTTCCTGGACCTTTAATGTTGAATTTTTAAAAATGCAAAACAGATATAAAAAGGAAGGGTAGAGTGGGAGGAGAAGACCAAGTTCATGACTGGGTGGAATTGATAGCATCCTCTGTAAGAGAGAAGTGAGAAATTTAAAGAAGAAAAGAATTGTGCAGGTAAGAATGGTTTTCAACAATAGAAAGGTATTGTTTGAAAGTGAGTAGTCTTGCTGTCAAGTAAATTTAGAGAGATTTCTTTTTCTTCT
Source organism: Laticauda colubrina (assembly GCA_015471245.1). Classification (NCBI taxonomy): domain Eukaryota; kingdom Metazoa; phylum Chordata; class Lepidosauria; order Squamata; family Elapidae; genus Laticauda; species Laticauda colubrina. The sequence continues at coordinate 539,768 of BLBF01000018.1, read as the reverse complement.
TCCCTCTTATTTTCTGGCTCCAATTTCTGACTTTTTTTTTCTTGCTACGTCTCATTCTTCCTCTTCATTTTGCATCAAGTTGTTCCCTCCAAAATAAAATTGTATGCTTTTTAGGTATAGGTATGCATTTTAATGCATAATTCTTAATCTGATTTTGTATTACTTCAGTTGAAGGCCAATATTTTCAATAAGGGGTTTAAAACTGCCTATCATATGTATTGTAGGTCAAAGGGTTTTTCCAGAAATATAGGACAGGCCAATTACATCAGATTACAACCAGAGAGCCTTATTTATTATGCTGCTGTCTTTGGTTGCTTCAGTTGTACATATATTCCAATTATTGAGGTTATGGGATACAATGAGAATAATTTGTGGATCAATCAAATCATTTCTATTTCTAAGTAGTAATCAATATAACAACAGCACTTAGACTTATATACCACTTTATATTGCTTTACAGCCCTCTCGAAGCGGTTTACAGAGTCAGCATATTGCCCCCAACAATCTGAGTCCTCATTTTACCCACCTTGGAAGGATGGAAGGAGTAGCTTGCAGTAGTATTGCACTCTAACCACTGCGCCACCGAGGCTCATGTATAATATGAATTAATATATAAAGATAAGTAACCAAATTACATTGCTGAATTATAATGTTTCTGGAGTTCTGAGGAATCATCATTTTTTAAAGAGCTCTTCTTCTTTTACCCTGTATCACCTTGCTTCCACAAAAATCTAATAAAAATAATGTTTCCACATGCATATTGGTATATGCTTTCTGAGTGATATGTAGTTTTTAAGGATGTATATACAGTATTTGATTTTGACTGTTCAAAAGAAGAATGATCAGAGTATATTGGCCTTCTCAATTCTTAAATATACTAACAAACATAGACTTTATGAATAGAGTTACTCCACAACAGATGCCTAGAGAAACAATCTGGCACTATAAAATTATTCTCTTACCTCTTTCATATTTTTTGTGCCTGGCTTCACAGGTTACACCAAAATATAGTTTGTTTCCTAACTAAAATTAACCATTGTTTACATATTAAGCCAGACTTAGTACAAACAATTTTTAAAATCATAATAGAGTAAATGTTCCTGGAAACTATTCCCAATTCCATATGGATGCTTCCTCCTTGTATGTGAATAATTTGTAATGTCTGGTTGGCCTTTGTTACCATTTAAAACTAATTTCAGATACAGTAGAGCAGGGGTGTCAAACTCATTCTCCTATGAATTGCTCAGAGCATCCAATAGTGAGAGGTGCTTAGTCTCCGCATTCACAGGCTGAGCTTGATTTGTGGAATGCTCCTCCTCCACCACGTGACTTCTCAGTGTTCCCCAGTTTTTGGTCAGCCTCGTGTGAGACAGGCAGTGCTTTGGATACTTCCTTGACTGAAACAGGAATATTAGCAGGTTTGATTGCAATTTGGTTTTCCTTTGATTTTTTTCCTTTGTCTTTAGCCTTCAATCCTTATCAGTCTCAGAGTCCGGTTTAAGGGAAGCGCTGTTCACCTCCCCCCCCCCAAAAAAAAAGGTGGTGGGAGGCTTTTGGAGCTGCCCTGCTCCACCTCCCCACAGCCAAAATTTTCTTACCTCTGCCCGTTTGATTGCCACTGTGTCTTTATTCCATTTGCTTGCTAGCGGCTTGATATTTCATTTTAAAAGTCATATCACCCTTACCCCCCCTCCAAACACCATTTCTTCAGTGGGGAAGTTAATTAGTATTAATTCCCCTTTCTTCTCCACCGTTCTGTTGTTTGAGAGCTCAGGCTTCATTTGAGCTCCGGCTTGGTTTGCAAAGCGGGAAGCTGCTGCTGAGAAGCGCGCGAAAAAACTTTAACTGCTGGAGGCCATCTTGAGTGCCACCTTGTGACTGCGCGCCTTGTTTGTCTTTCCTGAGCTATGTGAGGTATTTTCTGCTCAAAGCAACAGAATCCCTTCAGGATTCTGAGAGTTGTTTTATCCTCGTTTTGGCTACCTGCACTCAAGGATAATTCACTTTTAAAATTGCTGGCTGAACCTCACAGCCTTATTCTCAGTGGCACAGCAGCAAGCACCTAGGCCAGTGTCCGCCTGAGCAGGGAAGCTGCTGAAGGCCCTTACAATCATCAATCTGGGCCTTAGGTGTTCGCTATTTGGCTAATTGGATCACTCATTAATATTGGTTCTTCTATTATTAATATTGGAACTTACATATATCACTATTCATAGGAGCAATTACAAAGCAATTATAGCAATAATATAATAATTACAATCATAATAATCACTCATGGTAACAAACTACTTAACAGTATAATATTTTAATTTTCAATAAAATATTATTACTGAGATACGTCTTATATATATATATATATAGACACCAGTAAAATAAAAAGAATAAATAAAAGGGGGCAATAAGAACCTTATCAGGGCAACCGTTTTTGACTCAGATCGGACCCTAGGCGTGCCAATCGCCTTGTACACAGAATATATTCAACTACTGTTATTCTAATTTTAATCAAAATGGCAGATGGTAGCACCTCTCAGGCACCTTGCTTGAAGGCAAAAGCCAATTCAAAACAAAGTGGAAATTCTAAAGCCTCAGAAAGGGACGCCTTAAGGCGCCATAAGGCGTTACAAAAGCAAATAGATAGGCATTCTCAAGAGGTCCACGCTGTATCTCAGGGTGCCCCCTCTTCCAGTCCGTCAGTTTCTTCACACACTCCTCCTCTAGATCTCTCCCTTTCATCCAGGCGCAGCTTAACTCCACAAGGACAACAGGTCCAAGTGTCTGGAACACCAACCAGACAGGCCCCTGAAGCCACATTCACTCCAACAGCCGTTGGTCTTCGCCAGGGTGACAGCTTCATTGAGGAGGTTCCAGAGAGGATGAAAGCCTGGATGGCGATGGCTATTCGCCAAGGGATTGCAACGGGGCTTCAACATGCAGTAATGTCCAGACCTTACCCTATAGCTACTGACCAAGAGCCCCAAACACTGAGGTCACTGATCAGGTCGGAACAACACCAGTCCCAGGTACATTTACAGGGGGAGACCCCTCTCCAAGGGCAGGAGGAGGAGGAAGTAGATCAAATATTTCAAATGGCCGAGTTTGAAGTGGGATCAATTCACGATAGCGAGCCCCTGTCAGAGGCAAACCCCTTAGAAGGAGAAATGTCTGAGGATGAAGGTCTTATTCCTGACCAGCCTGCTTTTACAGGCTTATTTCGGCCACAGCTTTTCAAATCTCTCTTGTTTAAGGCAAAGAACATTGCAGGCCTAAACAAGCCAAAACCTTCTGACACACCTGACCCTTCAGGGGAGGGACCAGAGGACATGATCTTCAACAAACTGGTAGTTGAAGCAGAGTTAATTCCAGTCCCACCCATATTTTTGGACCTGGTGAAGAAGCAGGGGGCTTCTGCAGCAGTATACACCTCCCCAACTGGACATGATAGGAAATTCTTCAACTTGGACCCTGATTTTGCAAAGTTACTGGGGACTCCCGAGCTAGATGAGCCTATAGTGGCTTTAGCATTCCTCTCTATTCCCAGTGAGGCACTGGAGGCCTTAAAGCCGGAGGAAAAATGGGTCGAGCTAGCCCTACACAGAGCTCATCGGTCTGACACATGGGCTATCAGATCAGCCACGGCCACCTCCTTCTTCACGTGGTCGTCTCTTAGATGGCTTCGTCTTTTGAAATATGTTCCTTCTTCTAACATTAGGGCACACCAAGTTTTCACCAAACTTACGGCAGCTGCTGAATTTCTGCCGGTGCTACCTATCACGCAGTCAAGTTTTCAGCAAAGGCCATTACCTCGCATGTCACAGCGCGTCGCTTGCTATGCTAAGTTGGCAAGCCGACTTCAAACACAAATCCAAGCTGGCATCATCCCCCATTGCGGGAAATAGATTGTTTGGACCTTCCCTGGATCCGCTACTAATTGAAACACGCAACAAGAAGAAAATTCTCCCTTCCCTTTTTCAGAAGTCAGATTTCAGAAGCCCCCAGTCCTTTCAGAGGGTGTCCTCTCGATCTTTCTATCAGGGATCCTTCTCTTCCAGATACCAGAGACCCCCAGCAGTCAGACCAGGGCAACAACCAAATAGGTCCGACTCAGTGGATAGAAGTAGAAGGGGTGGTCAATCCAAAAGATCCTTTCGGGGAGCAGGGAACAGGCCTTCCGGTGACCAAGATAACTCCCGGGACCCAATTCCCATTGGTGGACGTCTTAAGTTATTCGCTGACCAATGGGACTCCTCTACCTCTGACGCCTGGGTCAGAGATATGGTTAGATTTGGCCTCGCGCTGGAGTTTAGATCCACTCCCCCAAAATTCCTTCATGTCATACCCTCCTTCCAGGGACCCGGTAAGGCGTAATCTCATGGATTCCACTATCCAACACCTACTGGATATACGAGCCATCCAACCAGTAGTGACCAACCAACAAGGGCAAGGTTTTTATTCACATCTTTTCATTGTGCCGAAAAATTCAGGGGGGTGGAGAGCGATATTAGATTTGAAATGTCTCAACCGTTTCTTAGTATATCGCAAATTTAAAATGCATACCCTCCAATCAATATTGCAGGGCATCAGGAAAGGGGACGTGCTCACGTCCATAGACTTGATGGAGGCGTACCTGCACATTGCAATTTGTCCCTCCCATTATAGGTTTCTGAGATTTTGCTGTAATAACCACCACTTTGAATATGTGGCCCTTCCTTTCGGATTAGCCTCTGCCCCCAGGACCTTCACCAAGGCCCTCGCAGCGCTAGCTGCCCACCTCAGGAACATCCCGGTATGCCTCCAGTGTTATCTTGACAATATTTTGATTTTATCTCCTTCCGCCCATCAGGCAGTCATAGACACTCAGAAAACATTATTATCCCTACAAGAACATGGTTTCTCAATAAATTGGAAGAAGAGTCAATTAACACCTTCGACGCGGTTAATTCATTTAGGGGTGGTCATTGATACAATGGAAGGCAAAGTTTATCTGTCACCAAATAGACTAAATAGCATTCAAAAATTGGTTAAGGAAATCAGGGCGCTTAAGAGGGTGTCCCTAATGGACTTATCCAAATTGTTGGACAAAATGATTTCATGTATTTCTATTATTCCTTGGGCCCGCCTTCACACTTGATCCCTCCAATGGTTCCTGCTACCGTACCAGCGATCCGACCGTAGCAACTCCAAACACAAAGTCAGGATCCCGCCCAAGGTTCTCAAATCTCCTCTGGTGGTCCAAACCGGTTATCAACAGAGGCTGTCTCTTCAAGGAACCACAAAGGCTCACCATCACCACAGATGCCAGTCTGTTCGGGTGGGGAGCTCACGTCCAGTCGCTCACAACCCAAGGCCGATGGTCCGACATAGAACAGTCATGCAGTATAAACTGGCTGGAACTTCGCGCAGTACACCTGGCCCTTCGGAATTTCTTCCCCCAGGTACACAGTCAGCACATACTGATACTGACAGACAATGTAACAGCCAAAGCTCACATAAACAAGCAGGGGGGCACACAATCGAAGCAGCTAATGCGGGAAGCAGAGCACCTGTGTCGCTGGGCAGAGAACAACATACTTTCCAGCAAGGCAGAACACATTTCGGGTCTGTCGAATACACAGGCAGACTGGCTAAGCAGGGCTACCATAGATCAGTCGGAGTGGCTCCTTCATCCCTGTTCGAAGAAGTGACACGGTCATGTGGTCAGCCAGTGGTAGATCTATTTGCTTCCCCTCTCAACACTCAGCTCCCGAGATTTTGTTCCAGGTACCCATCCCAAGGGGCGGAGAATTATAATTCACTCCGCTGTTGTTGGCCCCTGGGGTTCCTGTATGCATTCCCTCCACTTCCGCTGGTTCCCAAAGTCATCCAAAAGTTGCTAGACAAGAGAGCGGAATTACTTCTAGTTGCACCTTATTGGCCCAGACGGCCATGGTTCATGGACCTCCGCAGTCTCTCGGTAGCCCCCCCTGGAGTATCCCGTCAGACAGAATCTCATTAACTCGGGCCTCTTCAACATCGGGATCCTCAATGGTTACAATTGACCGTCTGGAGGTTGAGCGGAGTGGTTTGAAGAGCGAAAAGCTGTCCAACAGAGTTATCGACACTATCTTAGCCGCCAGATGCCCCTCAACAATTCGCATTTACAACGCCACATGGTCAACTTTCTGCAAATGGTGTCGTAATCTTCAAATTGATCCTGCCTCTCCCTCTGTCACCCAGATTCTAGAGTTTTTACAGGAGGGACTTGATAAGGGTTGTCACCTAATACGTTAAAAAGGTAGGTGGCGGCCTTGGCATCAGTTCTCGATCACAAGAGCCTCAGTTCTCTTTCACATCACCCACACATAAGATCTTTCCTTCGAGAAGCCAACAATTTCCACCTCGAAGGAGCCACCTCCTTCGAGGAGCCCTCCAGCAGTGCACAGTTATCCCATCTGGGACCTTAACAAGGTCCTTGTCGCTCTCACTAAGGGTCCTTTCAAACCTTTGAAATCGTCAAGTCTCCAATTTCTCACGTACAAAGTAGTTTTCCTTGTAGCAATCACCTCCACTTGTCGTATCTCAGAAATTGCAGTCCTGTCTGTCAGACAAGATCTCTGCATTTTTAATGCTGATCGTGTGGTCCTTCGTCCCGATCCCACATTTATGCCCAAGGTCAATTCGGTTTTTCATAGAGCTCAAGAGCTTATTCTTCCAAATTTTTGTTCCAGACCATCACAGGGGATGGAAAGACAATGGTATAAGCTTGATGTGAGGCATGCCCTGCGAATCTATATCAAGCGTACAGCAGCTTTCAGGAAATCAGAGGCTTTATTCATGTCCTTTCAGCCAAATTCTCAGGGTTGCAAGGTTTCACCATCTACAATAGGCTGTTGGATACGGGCGGCAATAGCAAAAACATATCAGACCCAATCTCTGCAGGTGCCTAGGGGCATAACAGCTCATTCAACAAGGAGTGCAGCAACTTCGGCAGCATGGGCCACACAGGCATCAATAACTGAAATCTGTTGGGCCGCGGCTTGGGCTTCCCCATTGACCTTCATTAGATATTACAAAATTGATGTGTTTGCTTCTGCTGAGGCTTCCTTTGGCAGAAGAGTTTTGAAACAGGTCCACAGAGACCAGGAGGTGATTCCAGACCAGACGGAGTCCCTCCCATTGGACAGGCCAAGCTTTGGTATGTCCCACTACTGGATGCTCTGAGTAGCTCATAGGAGAAAGGGCGTTGGTACTTACCTGATACGCCCGTTCTCTTTGAGCTGTGAAGAGCATCCAGCCCCACCTTTTTTTTCCATCTGGTGGGGTCCTGTTTCGGCCAATGAACTTTTTAGTATGTGAGGATGAGAGTGCTTTTTTTCTCTCGTCTTCGCCAAAACTGGGGAATGCTGAGGAGTCACGTGGTGGAGGAGGAGCGTTCCACAAATCAAGCTCAGCCTGTGAATGTGGAGACTAAGCACCTCCCACTACTGGATGCTCTTCACAGCTCAAAGAGAACGGGCATATCATGTAAGCACCAATGCCCTATTTTATTTTTCTGGCAGTGGCACTGCAGGCCGATCTTTCGCTGTTCCAAGATCTAAACACCCTGTGGGCCAAATCAGTACTGTGGGCCATGAGTTTGACACCCCTGCAGTAGAGGGACAAAAAGGCTAATCTTGGTTTCTTTCTTTTCAAAAATAGCCCCCAGTGAGTGGATAACAGTTTGTGGCTTCAGAGTAGCTACCATAGAGAGCAATTTAAAATGTTGTCTAGTGCAGAAACTGTTTCATGTGGACATATTTAATATACCTGGAAGTTTAGCACTTGGCTGCATGGCTTTGATGATAAGACAATGTGTATGGTATATAATTTTTATGCTGCTCTCCAAAACTCTAAATAAAGTGGTGTAGTCTCCTGCCATTAGGTGTATAGTTTTGGGGTATGAGCATGTATTATTTTTTTACATTGTTTTGTTTATTGTTATATTTGGTGCTAAAACAACAACCATTACTTCTTGGGATGAGTTTAGTAAAAGTCTGAACTGTAATGTGTTCTGATAGGGCAATAATCCTGTCTGTGCAAAGAAACTATAAAAATGGAACTTTTTCTCCTTGCATCTGCACAAAACTTAGGATGACAGTCACAACAGCAATTAGATACTAAATCACCTGGTTCTTCTTTTCACAAAATTGGTTTTTATTGGGAGCTATTCCTCTTGAAAATGTTTCTGACAGAAGAAGATTCTACAGCACTCATTTTGATGTTCCTCTTCCTGATGAACAGCTTTCAGTCTATTCTTTCATGTTCTTTTCCCATCCCCTTCTCTTTTTAATGTGCTTATCACACTGTAAGCTTGGAAGGAGGAATTGGGTTTGTACAGTGTCAAGAAAGATTCTAGTCCTCACAGGCTAGTCGTGTGAGTTAGATGCAGCACCACAACTGTTTTGTGAACATTTTAAAGACCAGAAAAAAATTACCCAATAATTTTTTTTGTGGCTCACAGACACTTCATCAAATGCATAGAACATTGTGCAGAGAAAGATACATTTTCCTTAAGACAGTTTTCTGTGCATCTGATGAAGTAAACAGTGACCCACGAAAGCTTCTGAGATAATAAATATGTTAGCCTTTCAGGCAGCCCAAGAGTCTTTGCTGCTTCAAACTCTCATCTCTTAAATTGCAGGAGGCTTGTTGTTGAAAAATAACTCCTGTTATATTTTTCAAAGTAAATGATTAGAGTTATTCTTACCTCTGTTCTCTTCAAAAAAAGAGAAAGGAAAAGAACAGAGAACAGACATTCTTATAATAAAATTGTATTGCAACCACCACTCAAGATAACTGTGTGTGTGTGTGTGTGCGTGCGCGCACGCGCGCACACACACACACACATGCAGATTAATAAATTGCTCATTACAAAGATTCAGCAAATATGTATTGTAAAAAGACTTTGGAAAGTATACAGAAAATACTTATTGGACCTATTTGTGCAGCAGCGTGCTTAAACTTAACTACTAGTAACCCAATAAAATATACTGGTGGCTCTGGTGACTCTGGCAGTATATAATCACATTAACTAGATTAAAACTTCATATATATTTGTCATATTTATATTTTTGGCATGGAGAATATATCCATATCATCCAGAGAATACCTAATTTTCTACCAGCCCTTGCACAACAAGAACATTTGCTAAGTTTTATATGTACCACCAACCTCTTTCTTTCTAGCTAGGCAGGCTAGAATAATATGGACAATGCCTAAATCATGACTTTTTAGCAACTGCTCGTCTTTAGCTTTTTTTTTTTTTTTTTGGAAGAATATTTCTGGAAACTGCAATTGGTTCGTTGAGTAAGATCAGCTGATAATCAAGGACACCTCTGCAGAAAGTGGCATTTAAAAAGCAAAAAGAATTGACTGTGACCATAGATTTCCCAAGTTTGATAGGAGAAAAGACATTGCTGTCAACTGTCCTATGTGTAAGAACATGTAAGCCTGGCAGGCTTTTAAAAAACTTTGCATTGGAAATGCAGCAAATGATATTTGGCTGAAGAAACTGGCAGAGGCAATGCAGTTCCTTGTTTACAGTGGTATCACAATTTTGCTTTTTAAACAGTTCATAGAATATTTTTATTATCCAAATGTTCCTGGTTTTGACTTTGTCTTATTTCCCCGAAGGGCATTTTCTCTTAATAAATTGCACTCCTGCTGGTTTTATTCCTAAAGCTCCTAAGGGATTACAGTACTATCGAATCACCTCAGGGATAATTGCCTTTAATGTCTACCCTTGGGAATCTGGGGGGGGGGGGAAGGTTGAAGGTCATTCTCTGGTAACCTAGCTAACTTACCTTAACAGAGTAGTAGCTACTGAGAAAAGGGCTCTATCAGTATCTTGATTATTTAACTATTTACTCATTTACTTGTAGCATTTATTTATCATCTCAATCAAGTAAAACTCTTAATGATTTGCCATTTCTAAAATTGGTAGGTTGTATTCCACTATCTATATCCCCCCACAGGTCATCCAGTGTAATAACTGCTATGGTTTCTATCCCATTCCTGAATCCAAATTGTGATGTGTTCATATCCTCTAGAACTCTCTGAAATCAGTGCCCTGTAAAAGTGAATACTAAAAATAAGTTGGCAGTTTTCATTTTTATTTATTTAATTTATTTATTAAATTTGTTTGTCACCCATTTCATTGTGAGTTAGAGTTTTTCATTAGCATTAGCTCCAAGACTGAATTTTTGAATGGCTAACCAACATCTTTTCCAAAGCTGTCCCTCTTTCTTTCTCTAAAAAGAAGGATTGACTACCAGCTGTACCTAGCTTCTTGTCCCCTTCCTGGATGTTTTGACAGATCTGGTTAGCAGAAATCTAATCCGTATATGAGAGAGCTAATGCTGCAAATTTTTTCTTGAGATTTATAAATTCAAAAATTTTATCAGGTAATAGTATAAAATGCTATCTGTGTTTTGTAAGCAATTTCTGTCCCTCAGGTTTCTAGCTTAGAATGAACTTATATGATTTTATTGATGAACTAAGAGAACAGTTTGGGATAATGATTAAGGCTCCAAGTAAAAAACCAGGAACTATGTGTTCTAGTCCTGCCTTAGGCACGAAGCTAACTGGGTGACTTTGGGCCAGTCACTCTCTCTCAGCTTTAAGAAGTAGTCAGTGGAAAACCCCTTCTAAAATCTTGCCAAGAAAATTGCAAGCATGTATCTATGCAGTCTCCAAGAATTAACATGGACTCCAAATGTCTCTCTACCTGCTTCATTTCTCAGATGTCCTTGGAAATGCCAATAAATAAATCTGGGTTTGCTATGAAATCTAGATCCACCTGGAAAAC
>BLBF01000018.1:456806-528936 GCA_015471245.1 Laticauda colubrina | reverse complement strand
AGCCGTTTAATTATGGTAAAATCTTTTCTGTATATTCCTTCATTGAGGTATGGATGCTGATCATGGGAGACAGCAAGTGGTAAATCAGGAGAAAGAAAGTATATATTCTGGAATATGAAAGCAATAGTGAAGGCAGATAAGCAACTTTAAAAGTCTTAGGTATTTACTGATGATATGTGTTAGGAATATAAGTCACCTAACAGGTATTTAGGTTGGAAAAAAATAAACCAGGGTAGATATTTTAATACTGTATCTTTAAGAAAATGCAAAAACTGTAGTTGGGTGGGCTTCTCAAACGGCCATAAGATGGAGCCAGAAACCTGGGTTGTTTTGTCTTAGTCTCAGAAGAAGTCTTAGTGAGTCTCTGTTTCCTTCTGTTGGAGAGTATTGCCGTTTTTCCTAATTGATATTCCTGAATTTGATGTAAGTCTGATACTGAACTGTTTTTGCCACTGGACTTTGTTATTGGATTATCCCTGGATTGAAAACTGTCTGATTTACCTGTGAATGATTTTGGACTGCTTACTTTGAACTTTGCTTAAACCTTTATTGAAAGTAAAATCTCACATTTACTGTACAGTGTATCTGTGCTGTGTGTGTATTATTCAAACACTACTCTCAATATGTCTCCCTGTATGTGCTCATTTTCCTAACAGGGAATTACTTCAACAATATGTTTCATGCACTCTTGTTTTACTCTACAATTTACATGGCAGAAGGAAAGGAATGAAAGAATTACCGTAAATTTTCTGTAGGTATTCTTCATTACTATATTACCTTATGTGGTATTACAAATAGTTTATCATAATATAAAATACAACGAAAAATGAAAATAATGGAAATATAGGGGAGGAAAAAGTGGAAAAAGTGTAAAGCAAAAGGGGAAAGAAAAAGAAAAGCGTTGACTTTCGACTCTTTTTAGAGCAATAGCATACAACCTCAACTTTTTACATATGACTATACTACTCAATGTACTGGACCCTTCCATTCAGTGATGGGATTCATTTTTTTTTACTACCGGTTCTGTGGATGTGGCTTGGTGAGCGTGGCATGGCTTGCTTGGTGGGCATGGCAGCAGAAGGATACTGCAAAATCTCCATTCCCTCCCCATCCCACTAACCTGCTTTCCAGCTCCATTCTCCTGTGCAGGGCAACAAGAGAAGACCCAGCCGATCAGCTGGGACTCAGGAGGCAGAGAATAGATGGGGGTGGGGCCAGTCAGAAGTGTATTTGCCAGTTCTCTGAACTACGCAAAATTTCTGATACCTATTCTCCAGAACTGGTCAGAACCTGCTGAATACCACTTCTGCTTCCATTGTACACAAGAAGCTAGACCTGAGCATACATTTTATAAGGTAGTGTTGTATTTCACTCTCAGTGAAGAAGATGCTCTGGAAACAGATAACTTCTGCAATTTATATCTTCATTTTTGTTCTCCCACAGTATATCTGTAGGTAGCTCATTAAATAATTTATAATTTTTTGGTTGCTTTCACCAGAGTAACTTAAAACGTGTTTTAAAGACAAAACAGTCACTGCAACTTAAACTAGGGTTAGTTATCCAATTTCTTTCTCTCTCTCTCTCTCTCCCTCCCTCCCTCCCCCTCCCCTTTTCTTCCTCTTTCCCTTCCTCGTGCTCTCCCTCCCCCACCTTTTTCTGTCTCTTTCCAGCTAGGCCTCTCTCTTTTGGCTCACCAATCAAGAGGCAGCAGAGAAGAGGCATGTTTCCCAGAGAGTAAAACAGGGAAATGCTGCCTCTTCCAGTGACTGTCATGAGACCTGGTGTTTTCAGAATGATTTTTCCTCTTGGCCAGATTGAGTTTGACTACAAGTGTTATGTAAGGGGACGTGTCCAGAGAAATACAGATACATAGCAAAACTAGTTTTGCCTGGTTATTTCAGATTATTTTTCTTTAAATTTGTGATAAAAGTCTACTGTACATATAAAATACTGTATACTCTAGTCAAGTTGGTTGCTCGTGTATCTAACAAAGATCAAGTTAAACACTTTCAAAAAATTAATAAATAGATGGTTTGAAGAGAACACTCCTTTTTTTTTGCCACGGGGTTGTCTATTCATTACATAGCTGACAACATTCTAAAGCAGTGAGTCCCATAATTTAATTATATTTTTGTGCACAGAAGTGATTCCATTTGTTTTTTTCTGCATCCAGTGCCTATCACTTTTACTTCCTGTCTGCAGAAAGGATGAAAGAACTTTGTTTCTTCTGTTGCTAGACAATTTGTTTTACTTTCTAATAAAAAAATAGCCTGCTTTTCATTTAAAGGGGATCAATTCCCACTAAATATGATAACATTGCATAATAAATGTAACATAATTTCTATGTGTGTGTATGTGTGTTTTACAAATGATAAATCATTTTTTTTAGAGAATTGGTGAAAAGAAATAAAGTCAGATAAATCAAAGACTATACTGGGTAAACTAGTTGTAACATACGGCAGAAACATTATATAGAAGATATTTTCCTAATTTTATAAATAACTTCAATTTTATAAATTGATTGCCTGCGCTGAAGTTTCCAGGCTTTCAAGATTGAAATAAAGAGCCAGAGACTAAACAAAAATACAGTATCAAAATACAGTGTTACTGTCCTCTACCCTCAAGACTGAAAAATAAGTGACAAGAAGTTGATCACCATGCAAAGGCAAAAGAAAGAGATTTAAATCCTGGATAAATATAGATGAGAGACTGGATTCTGAGAAGCAAATCAGATATTTGCCACTATTGAAAGCAAATCACTAGTCAGCCTTTTTTTTTAACTCTTTTTTTTTTTTGAAAAAAATATATTGATTTTTAGAAATAAACAGACCAACACAACACAGAACATGAAAACATAAAACCTCTTTTCTGAAAGCAGCCTGATCCCAGGTTACATCTCTTTGTACAGACACCAATTCAAATTCATGCTCATTTTTATATACCATTCCATATCTTATTGCCATTCTACATTTTCTATATGGCTTCTCCCCTCTTTTAACTTTCTTAATTTTATTTTTATTTGTTTCATCTCAAATCAGATCATTATATTTATATTTTTTGTCTGTCCAATTTCAGCTATCCTACCTTTTCTCCTAAAACAAAATTCCTCCTGTAGTCACTAATTGGAGTGACTAATGATGCCTTTATATCTTTCCCCTAAAATTATAATACTTATAAAACGTAACTTCCATTTGGATTCTGCGTAGTACATTAAAGCAAGACACTACATTTTTAAAAGAAAAGAAAAGTATAAATATATAATATAATTAAAACAATGATCCATACCAATTCAATTCTATCATTAATGTTAATATTCATTTTAAATTTTAAACATTTAACACATTACTTTTCAAATAGGTATCATGCTTCTATGGGAACACTTGTAAACTTTCCATGATTACTTCCCCCTCACTTCACTTGCATTTTAAAACATTATGTCATTAAAATGTTCCCATTCCTTTATAGATTAATTTTCTCATTTAATTCATTCCATTTATTTTATTCAGAAATGTTTCACTAAATCATACGTTGTTTCCAATTTTCTAACATTATTTCTAAATACAAATATAACAATACAATCAATCATATGTACCTTTGCAGAATCCCTTTTTCAATTAAATTTTTACCCATTATCTCTAAATAAGTCCTGTTTCTTTACATCTTGCTTCACACCCTTGTAGCTTCTCTTCTCTTCCCTCCTCCTTTGCTTCTTCTCTCTGTACTTTTTACCCCCTTGTCTCTCCACCTCAATTTCCCTTTTTTGTATTCCCTTTTTCTGTTGCTTTCTCACGTTTTATCCACTTTTCACCTTATTTTTCCCTTTTTTGGTTGTTTTTTTAGATCTCAAATTCTCCATTCTCTTTCCCCTCTTTCCCCTTTCTTCCCCAAGTAAAGTTACTTGTTCGTTAAAGATGGCTTCTTCTTTGTCCCAATTTTCTTGCGTAGTCTTTTCTTGTAGTTTCTCGTAGGTAAAGATCGCCATTTCTAAGAATTGAAAAGCAGAACCAAGAGAGCCCTTCCCTTCTTGTTCCTCTTCTTTATATTTTTTAAATTCTATTTTCAGTTCATCCACAAGTGATGCCATTATAGTTTTTTTTTCTTCTTTGAAAACAACCACCCAAGTGTTTTTAATCCTTACAATATAATTCCAAAAGTCCCAAAGTCACCAAACAATCCAAAACACACAATCTGTTTCTTTTTACACTTTCTTCCTTTTTTCACTTTCTCTTCCTGGGGTTAGTATTTAGTTACAAAGTTCCAGTTAAAATGTATCATTTAGAAGTCCTGTTAAAATTTAACTTTAGATTCTTTAGATTCCAGGCTATCTCCTCCTTCCAAATCCTGTTCTTATTCTCTTCCTCTCCCTTCCCACCTACAGCAAAAAAAAAAAAATTCTTTCTCTCTCTTTTTTTTTTTTTTGCCTTTTATATTCAGAAATCTTTATTATCTCCTTGGCATTAAATTTTCCAGTTTAAATACCTGTTAATTCCAAAGCAGATTTTTCCGATTTCTCATTCATGTCTGTTCGCTGTCATCATAAGGAAGGAGAGTGAAAAAACCCCCAACTTTCCCTTTTCACTTTTATTCACTGCGTCCGAGTCTTCTTTGGGAGCAATGTATCTTTTTTTAAAAAAAGTTTAAGTTCCAGGATGCCTTAATTGTTTTTTCTTATCCAGGTCAGCCAAAACTTTCACTTCAGCACTTTCTTCCTCCTGCACATTCTTCTCCGGATGAGGGCTTCTTTGAGACGGCCATTTCTGACCAGCGCTCTACTGCCTTTGGGAAATGGAGTTTAGCCAGCTGGGGAGGAAAGATGCGGCTTTGCTCGACCCTGCTGGAGTCTCCCCCATCTTCACCAACCTCTATGGGGTGGCTTAGCCTCGAAGCCAGCTGGCTCGGGGCACTCCGGCGGCGAGCCCAGGCAGAAACCGTGCACGATCGCAGATTCCTGCCTGCCGCTGAAGCCCTGAAAACCGGTAGCCTTTTTTTTTTTTACTCTTGACTTTCCCATCATTAGTTCATGACTGCTGATTGAATTTCTAAATAAAGATATATTTATGATTAAATAAAAGACATTGATGTTAGAGTTTCTTCTAGAAACACTAATATCAGTGTTTTTTATTTAATCATTACATATTTTTGTAAACTCAACAAAAATAGATAGCCATTGTCTCCTGAATTCTGCAGTTGTGCAGGTCGGCAGTGGTGTAAAAAGATAACTTGGGTTCCAATTTCAGCAGGCAGAAAAAGGCTGGCATAGTCTGGAAGAGTGAAATATATGTTGCATTTCATTTACTTACTCCTTGCATCCTCTTTTCCTAATTGGAAGAGGAATCTCGTTCCTATTCTGAATTACTTTCCTTTCAAAACATTCAGCTTTTGTATTAGCGTTTGGCTAGCTGCATTTCATTGTTAAATCAATTTCAATAAGGCACATGGGGCTTTATTTTCCTATTTTCAAAATAAGGTAATTTGAAAGAGCTCTAATGAGACTTTTTTTCAATAATAATAATTTAAAATAGAAGTGACCACTATTTTACCTTTCATATTAAAGGTAAAACTAAGTCTTAAGTTTAGAAATATGGAATGTCACTGAGTGCTGAACCACTTAAAGTTGCAGAGAAGAGAAATGAATAAATGTCCTACAATACAAGTAAAATATTTAGTGACATCTTTTTCCTTTTGATGGACCAAAAGGATCCATCAAATATTTGGAAACCTCATTCATACTGCAGTACAGCCTATGAGAAAATGTACTATAAATAAGCAGTCACAGTTTGCCAACTACAGAGTTTTATTTAATTTAGGGAACAACACCTAAGGTTATTTTATAGTAGTGATTAGTTTTGTGTTCTATCCAGTGACACTACAGTGATGTTATAAAGCTATTCAGGGTCAGATCAGTGCCTGGATTACAGAGCTTGTTTCCTATACTTACATATCCCTGAAAATTCTCCCCTACATTGTTTTAGAGGAGAAAAGAACAAGGCCACAATAATTTCCCTATATATAAAAAACCTTTATAACTGAATACTTCTCATAGTGATTCTCGTATTAAGTACATCTGTCAGTGGGAAAGCCAAATTCGCTTAACAGCTGTATTACTAACTATTTTAAAAGTATGTATGTTGGAATATTTAACAATCCTGTTTTAATTCTGTATCAAATAAATAGCTTTCTGTTCCATTCCTTCTCAAGAATTGAGCTGCTGTTCTATCTCATTCCAAGTCTACCTAATATTGTTTTTCCTTTCTGTTCCAAATTGCTTTTTATATGATGTTTGAGTCTGGACATCTGATGCATTTTCAGAAAGATCACATATGAACAGACTTCCATATTCTCCAGTAGACCTATATATTCTGAATGATGGCAGAATACATAGAAATACAGTTCTAAAGCTAGTTCTATAAGTTGCTCATATGCTTAGGAAACAGTAAGAGTAACAATTATGTTATTTAATTTATTTTGAGAGGGCTGATGAAAAAAAGTTCCTATAAGAGAAAAGATTATAAAATACTTGAGGATCATTAAATCATAATGCTTAGGAGAACATATGACGAATCAGAAAATATATTACCAAATTTACTAAATCTTAAGTATAAGCATGCCTTGTCAAATAACTTATTAAAGAGGAGCCTTTCCATAACAGTTTTGCTCAAATATAACCCCAAAATAATACAAAGTTGCATAGAAGAAATGCAACCAGACCATACAGGATGCAATAAAATGTTTTGAGAAATATTTTACCAATAAAGTTAACAGTAAGATAATAATGATGCAATAAATATCCCAAGATACCACTGGATGGTCTTTTGGATGGTAAAGAAAATATGAACTTTAAAATATGACAAAAATATTGCAGACAAACTGAATGAATTGCTTGGGTCCCTATTCAGTACAGATTTTATAGATCAGGAGTGTCAAATTCAATTTCATTGAAGGCTTCATCAGGGTGGTTTTTCACCTTGGGGGGCCAGGTTGGGCATCACCAGGATGGGTGTGGTCAGCTCAACATCACTTGTGTTGGGGGCACCTGTGATTGCCAAGTGCTCTGCAAGCGAAAATAGGCTCCCAAGCTCTGTAATCATATGGGAACTATGTTTTAGAAAATGCAAAAGTAAAAAAAAGGGGGGGGAGGAAATGCTTTAACGAAAGAAAGGAGAAACTTTGCCTCTGGAAATATGGAATGGGAATGTATTAAGTAGGTTCTTCAGGAACTGAAATATCTTAAGAGCTAAAAAGAGCTGTACTGATCAGGCTAAGTCTTGTTAATCAGCATTCTGTTTGCCTCCTGATGACTCTGTTTGAAAACAGTACTCCTTTCTCATTATAATTCCACTAATTGTACTGCACTTTGAACATATACATTTTGTAAACTCGATGAAACTTCAGTGAACAGTGAAAGGAGTCACACAATAATTCGAGCTATGGAATACCTGTGAAGTTTCCTAGATAATTGGCTTCTTATATTGCCTTATCGAACATAGGCTGACAGGTTTTGCAGAAAAATATTACGTGTATTTAGTATTCAAAGTAGTCCTTGACTTACAACAGTTTATTTAGTGACTGTTTGAAGTTACAATGGCCTAAAAAAAGTTGACTTATGAATGTTTGTCACGTTTAGGACCATGTCAGCATCCCCATGGTTACATGATCAAAATCCAGATGCTTGGCAGCTGACTCATATTTATGATGGTTTCAGTGTCCTGGGGTTATGTGATCACTTTTTGCGATCTTCTTGACAAAGCAAACTCAATTGGAAAGCCAAATTTGCTTAACAACCATATTATTAACTGCAGTGATTCACTTAACAACTGTGGCAAGAATGGTGGTAAAATGGGACAAAACTCACCTCTCAAATGTTTCACTTAGCAACAGAAATTTTGGAGTCAATTAAATCATAGGTTGAGGATTTCTTATACTTTGTGCAAAGAACCAAGATGGGTTACAAGAAAGAACCATTTGACATTTGTTATTTTGAAGGTCATGTTTTAAAAACTATACTCTAATTTGAAGATATTTTGGAATATGTATATGTTCTTCATATATTTTCTTCCAAAGAACATAACTGTAAAAAAAAAAAAAACTAAACAGGGAGGCTATGCCTGTGTCTGATTTCTGCTCTAATAAAATCAATATAGACAAAATGAGAGCTCCCTGACTTTCCCTTAATTTGGTGTCAACACTTTTTTTCCTTTGGCTGCCCTACAAAAAAAAAAAAACAACAACAACTGATCTCTCTCTATTAGTTTGCTAAAATATTTGTCTTTCATGAAAGCCAATATAATCAGCGGAGCTAGCGTAAAGAATGCTGACCATCTTGGGTTGCATTATAATAGCAAGACTGTTTTGTGACTATGTTCTACAGGCAGACTGGAGGTGACAATATTATTTACTTTTGTTGCTTAGGGTCCAAAGAGGGAATAAATTGCTATTGATTTTTGGAACATTATAGTAAAGTGTCTTAATGTCAACAGAAGAGCTGGGTGGCAGGACAGCAGGAGAGACTGTATGGAGACTGCTTTTTAAAGTGAAATGTTGTTTTCTTCTTTAAGCTATTTATATCTTTCTTTTGCCCCCTCACCCTCCCCTTCCCATGTCCCTATAAGAAAACTTAACAGGATATAGTACTTCTATTATGAATAAATGACATTACTTTTTAAAAACTGAAATTACTAGAATTAGTGATTAATTCTGTAATCATAATCAGCCACCAGAATGACTTAGTGTATATTAACTATTTTATTTGAGCCAATTTTTCATATATATCGGCGTTGTAAAAATAATTGTTTGCATGAAGGAATGCTGCTGATATTCTTGTGGAAGGTATTAACTACAATATGGATAGTAGGCTTACACATTCTGTTCTTTGCTTTTGTTCTTGCTTGTACACATTACCATTTGCAAACAAAACAAAACAAAACAAAACAAAACAAAACAAAACAAAACACCCAGCCTTCATTTCTTTCCATTTTTCATAAATCTTCCCCCTTTTGCTTCTTTTATTCTAACATCAGCTTTTAATTTTGGTTATAGCTGCACTACTGTGTACTGGCACCTGCTGGGAGAGATATATATGAAACATCTACAATTATCCCATACTGTTTAATGGTAGCCCTTTTCCTTGAGTTAATCATGCACACCCAGTTCAGTAGTTTTGAGATGAGGATGAGTCATGCTTCTGAACTTCCCTTGAGGCCCTTTGCTGTCATTTCTTTCAAAAGAGGTGAACTGCATGCCAGGTTTCCTGGAACTCACAAATTAATCAGAATGCTGTGGTAAATTTGAATATTTCAGATAACATTTAAGTTGGTTGCTTCAAAAATCGTATACTCCTTTCGTCTGGTTTCCCCCCTCCCCATTTTTTTTTCTTCATTGCTTTTTTGCACGTGGCACTGAGGATGCAGTCATATTTGAAATGAGTTTGGCAGCAAGGATGTCCATGCTCAGAAGTACCTGAAAAATGGACAGGGGGTTAACAAAACATGTGTCAAGGTTCCAAGATATACATCCCCATCAGTGAGAACTCCAAGACAGGCATATTCCTCAAAGAACATTTTATTGGGACATGCCAAATTGGCACAGACTTGATCGCAAACCGGCTCTAAGTTCCCGCCGGTTTTACACCCACTTAAAAGTAAAACTTTGTCACTTCCTCCCAGAGTTTCATGATCCAATCAGCATCTAGTACAACTGGACCAATCTAGTCCAGTTGCTAGGCATCAGTTGACTGGTCCATCAGCAACTGGACCAATCTAGTCCAGTTGCTAGGTGACCTCGGTCTCTACTTTTTGAACCTATGCACGAACGTCCTTGATTCCCAGGGGAAATAGTTTTATTTAAGGCTACAACACCCCAGATACCTCTACACCCCTCCTCCCTGGCCCCTTCGCTCCAGTCTGTGTCAGCCCTGAAGCAATGCAAAGAGAGACTTCCTTAGAGGAAAGCTACAAAAAGAAAATGGCCAAAGTTAGCCCAGCTTCAGGGTTGACTCTTTCTTCTGATTGTTATTTGGGGAAAGCAGTTAATCAACAGATCTCTGGAGAATTTGCTTGCATCTTTCCAAATTTTTACTTTTTAGCACCAGCCTTTTGACAAAGGCATTGAGATGTATTATTTTTCCAATACATTAAGGATTTCTTTTTCTTCTCTTTTTTGCTTCTTGTCTGCAACTGATGTAGCATCACATTTCTCATCAGATTAGCCTTTTCCATAAGGGTACAGGCAGACCTAGACTTATGAAGAAGATTTTGCCCAACATTTCCTTTGTTAAGTGGGACAGTTGTTAAGTGACTTTTGTTCCATTTTACCACCAGTTGTTCAGTGAATCACTGCAGATATAAGTTCCTAACACTGTTGTGAAGTGAATCTGGCCTTCCCATTGATATTTCTTGATAGAAAGTCACAAAAGGTGATCACATGATCCAACACACTACAACGGTCATAAATATGAGTCAATTGCCAAGAATTTGAATTTTGATCATGTGACCATGGGGATGCCGCAATGGCACAAGAGTGAAAAATGATTGTCAGTCGCTTTATCAGTGTTGTTGTAACTTTCAATGGTCACTAAATGGATTAGATTAATTTAGAGAAATTATGGCAGAAACATGATCCATGATTTAAGATTTTGCCTAAATGCCCTCTACAGAATTAATTTGTAATGTAAAAATAAAAGTAAATAATGATGTCTGGTTTCAATGTGATTGAATTTAATCTCATCTCAGGAGATATTATTTGTTTATTGAGATGAGCATCCTTATAAATTTAGCTAATAAATAAATATGGCTGATTTCTTTAAGTGGCATGATATCACTGGATTTCATGCCAGAGCACTAAATTTAGGATACATTTTAAAACATATTTTTAAAAATAAATTTGCTAATATTGAAATTTTACTTGGTTAATCATTGTTCTCTATCCTGAATTCACATATAGGAAAACATGAAAATATATACTATCTTTTTTATCCAAGCTGGAAGTTTATTATATTTTTGTTTTCATAGGGCATTATTCGTTAAAGACTTTTTGTTGTTATTCACAATAGTTAAATATTTGTGTGATATATGTAGATACAGGCAAAGTACAGAAAGGATAAGGAAGAATATGGATTTTACATGGACCATCAACAATTAGATAAAATTATTCAAGGAACAGAGAAAAAAATGATATCTAAACTACATAATTTTCTTTTGAGTTTCAAAATGGAAGAAGTAGTAATCAAAGACCCAATCAAAGACCCTTGGGCAAAAAATTTGGGATATAATATAGAATTAGAATATTGGGAAAGAATGTGGGGGAAGAATTATAGACTAACGTTATCTACAGCATATAAAGAAAATATGTGTAAAATGTTTTATAGGTGGCATCTACCCCCCACCAGATTGGCAAAGAGATTTGCAACCCAAAACCCAGAATGGTGGAAATATAAGAACAAACAGGGTACATACTTTCACATGTGGCAGACTTTCCCGGAAGCAAAAAAAAGTATTGGAGTAAGATCCAAAAGTGATCAGAAGAAATAACAAGCAAAAACTTGCATTTTGACCAGAACTGTTCCTACTAGGCATAATTAAGGGACAATATAGCAAGACAGACAGATACATTATCTTACCCATCACAACTGCTGCTAGGATTACATACGCACAGCACTGGAAACAGGGAGATATATCACAAGAGGGAGCAGTGATAAGAAAAAATCTAGATTGCGTGGAAATGGACAGACTGACTTTAGAGTTAAAGGATAGAGAGGAATCTGTGAATTATTCAGTCTGGGACGCCTGGTAAAAATGGTTTGACAATAGAAAGAAAAGTAATACTGTAACAAAGAATATGAAGCTATATGTATTGAATGTAGAATTAATAGAAAATGTGTGTAACAAGCGATAGAATCAACAGAAAATTAATATGTAATATCGTAATGCAATAGAAAATTAAGTAGAGTAATAAGGTTAAGAAATGTTAATGATGTCTTCAACGTTGTTGCATTTGTTTTTTTATGTTTTTTAAATTATTGGAAAAACTGAATAAATATAAAAAATCAATTTGTGTGATACAAAGATAAAATGATGTTGAAAAATATGCTTTAGTTGAAATTCCAATTTAAAGGGTAAAATAATGTTATTTATTATCAAAATGTCCTAGGTGCTGAAGGATTAATTACTTCTTCTATTTGTCATGTTACAAATCTTTTGACATGGTGATGAAACATGAACAAGATGAATTTTTCAAAACTAGTGCCAAAGTACTTTTTATGTGTAACTTCTACTATTGAATTTGAATGAAATTGTTTTTTAAGATGTGCAATAGAAGAATATCACAAAGGGAAATCTACTTTACAAATCAGATTGAAATCAAATTGGTTTGTACATATGCATAAGTATGTTTAAAAAATAATGACATGTTTTGTTATAGCCTAAAAATAATGCTTTTAGCAATTTAGTTGCAGAACAAGACTTCAGGAAATAATTGCATGAAGTATCAAGTGAAAAAAAGAATGTCTGTCTGTCTATGTATATGTACACACACATACACACACATCTATCACTGATTCATCCAGTAAGGCAATACATTTTCAACTTGTTGTTTGTAAATGATTTTTTTACAACATACAGTGAAGCATGAAGTTCCATCAACTCTGTATTGCTCATTAGATATTTTTATTGCTCAAGGGCTTTTCCTTGAAGAATTTATGCCTGTTGAACTTAATTTATTCATCTTTTATTATTATTGGAACAGATTATGGGAAATTGCTAAACATATAAAAATTGTATTGTTTCAAAACTTTCTTTATGAATCCACATTGCTTCTTGACCAGGCAAAAATGTGCATTGATTTTGAGTTGTGCTGCCACATAAAGAACATCTTTACCATAAACAAATGGATGTTGTGAAGAAATTTGGTTTTTAAACCTAAACCAGACTATAAACAAAAAACAATTGTGTTCAGTTGATCGAGAGTTCCACAATCAAAGTAAGTTCAAAAGGAGATACATAATACACACACACACACACACACACACACTCCAAAGCAAAACTCAAATGAGATTTCTTCTGTGCAAAACGCAAAACGTATGCATAAAGGACACAGCGGATGAGCAAAATTTTAGGGGTGGCTCCATCCATTGTCATCCGCTTCAAAAAGTGGCAAAAATTTGCATAAACAGAACGGAAAAGAACGGACATGGGTAGTATGTAGCGGGGATGTTCAACGGATGTTCATAGGAAGCCTAGCGGATGACAGCGGATGACACCTCTGAAGGGGTTCCGGGAGAGAATTTCGAAGCGGATGCATCACGGATGAAGAGGATGCATCATGTATGCCTAAAGGAAAGAAAGGGGATGCCGCGCGGATGTATATTGGATGCAAATGCATCCTTTCTATTTCCGTGCTTCTAACGATATATAGACGTTCCATGTACTCTTTCTTTCTTCCCTCTCTCTGTTTTCAGCTGCAACAGATGTGAGTTGTGAGGATGCCCAGAGGATACAGCGGATGTTTAACGGATGATAAACGGACATAGAACATTTGTTGCTCATATGTTGCGGATTTACATCGTACACGGTGGAAAGTTCATCCATTCACAAAGTTTTGTGCAGCTCAAAACTTCTTGTGCAGATGAAATCGCAGTGGACGGATCCTCGACGGATAGAGCGTATGAAACACGTATGCAATGAGTACACAACGGATGCATAGCATTTTCCAACGGATGGCAAGCTTTTTTTAACGTTTTACATCCTCTTTGCATCCGTAAGGGACAGGGCCTTAAAATAATTACACTTGTAGCTACCACAAAGAAGAGGGTCAACCTAAGGACCAGAAGGCAGGACAAGAAGCAATGAGTGGAAATTAATCAAGGAGAGAACTAACCTAGAATCGAAGAAAAATTTCCTGACAGTTAAAACAAATAATCAGCAAAATGGCTTGCTTTTATAAGTTGTAGATGCTTCATCACTGGAGATTTTTTGAAGAGATTGGACAACCAACATTTGTCTAAAATGATAATAGGTTCTCCTGCTTGAGCAAAGGATTGGACTAGAAGGTTCCTTCTACCTCTGTTCTGTAAATATCAAAAGAAGAAAATATCTGAAAAAATGTGTTAATATAAAAATATAAAAGAAATGAATCAAATTAAACTGTGTGTCTGTATGTATGGTGGTAATTTGTATAAAACACATCTAAAACACATCTAAAATCTGTAATGTATTTTCAAACTGCATCAATGTAATTCAATTTTAAGTCAACTAATTCAGATGATTTACTGTAAACTAAAATATTTTTATTTCTATAACACTTTCTCTAGTTTAGAGACTAATGAAGGATTGTTTATTTACTTTCTCTGGGGAAATGAATATATTAAAACTAGACATCGACTCCAAAATATAACCTGCATGTTTCTCCACGGTGTCTCAGCAGAGGAATTTTAATTATTTGCTATTCTATGTTGGCACATTCTATTTCCTTCGATTTTAACAAAGAACAGAAATTAAAAATGCCATATTCTTCCCAATGTAATGCCAATACATCATATAGACAATAGGCATAGTTCTAAGATGCTGGTGCTCAATATATTAGTTTTTTTTTTAAATCATGGATTTTACTTTTAATTTTATCTGTGTGCTGTAGCCCAAAACATACATACATATGCTTAGAAAATGTGCAGAACTTCAGACATTAAAAGAAATATCTAAGATGATCAAAATACTCTTGGAAAATTGTATGAAGCTTGATAAACCTAATATTTCCTTAATTTCCTTGGTATGATTCAGTAAGTGTAAAGTCATTGCTTCAGTAAGTGTAAAGTCATTAGTAGAATGAAGCTTTGTAGAACTATTTCAGACAGTTGTGGTTATAATGATCTGTATGAGACATGTAGCAATACAGCTGATTGACAGTAGACATCCCTTTCCATCAGTAAAATATTGTATTAGAAAGTAAGGAATTCATGATTGCAAAAGAAAGAGATAATTAACATGATTCGGGAATAATTTAACATTTTTAAGATAGTCTACCCCAGCTACTCTATGGATCTATTAGATTTCTAATGAGTAGATGGGGCATTTTCCAACAATCCACAGATGCATCATTTAAGTACATAATTAATTTTGGGAATATAGAAGCAATGGAAGTGCTGGATGGGATTGCTACTGAGAGGTCTCCCTCAATCATCAGGGCATAGACCAGGTCCAAGGATACAAGTATGGGTCCTGAAGCAGTCTGGTTTTGAAGGCTGGCAAGTCAAGGTAGAAACACTTTTGTTGTGCAAGAAGCTTCCCAAATATCCTTTGTGTGCTCTGTGCTCAGATCTGCATTCTCCGAAGCTGGGAGGAGTTTCTATAGTAGGCCCAGCCCCTCCTCATCTGCTCCTTGTAGTTGACTTGAATGTACACAGAGTATTTACACCAAGATAAATTCCTTGTGTGTCCAATCACACTTGGCCAATAAAGTATTCTATTCTATTCTATTCTATTCTATTCTATTCTATTCTATTCTATTTTTCTTTTCTATTCTTATTCTATTCTATTCTATTCTATTCTATTCTATTCTATTCTATTCTATTCCATTTTTCTTCCATATCAGTTTCAGTAGGATTGACAAAGCAGCATTCATTTGCACAATAAATATGTCTTCAGGTTATTATCCAAGTGGCCTTGTTTTGGGTAATCTAGATATTGTTTGGGAGTAATAGGTCTGAAGAAGTTCAAGCAGGACTTTGTGAAATTTTCATCAAGCATTTTGTAACAGAAATAGCAACTCACAGTGAGAAAACAAGTCAGAAGAATCTAGTGAGATGACAGAAGAATCATTTGGAATTCAGAAACTCAGATTATCAACTCGAAAGCCCACTATTCATATGATCAACTAAGGTCACTATTGCCCAGTTACTTGTTAATTTTGAAACCACCTGATCCAGGCTAAGAATTTCACCTTAAAGATTTCAAGAAAGCTTATGTTTAACAACATTCTGGGTGACAACCCTGTCACCCTGGATTTGTGAAACCCAAACTTAAGGTAAAAGTTTACCTGCTAAACTTCAGAAAATCATTAGAAAGGATAATTTTCCAATGAACTTTCAAGTCAAACTGTGGTACTTAATAGAATTAGTTGGGGTCATAAAAAATTGGTATTCTGTTTGACATATTTTATGGTTTGATTGTTTGAACATATGTTGCCTCAAATCATTGAAGTAGGCTACGTTACACACACACACAAGTATCAAGAAATAATTTATGGTTCAACTAAGAAGTTGAAGAGATTTGCCAATGTAATTGCTAAAATAATGCCTGGGTAATTTTAACAATTTGTGATGTATATTTTACATACTGATCACTCTGAAAGAAAAAGCTAGAGACAAATTAAAATTTGTAATTAAAGCATATTTAATGGCAGGAAGCAAAGCATAATAAATGCCCAACATATACCCTCAATTTTATCAAGTAAGACATACTTACCTGACCATGTTTTGCATAAATAAAATATATTTTTTCCAGCCACAAAGGGACATAGAGATGGACCTAGATAACTCTTCCTTGTTAATCTGACAGATGAAAAGATCCTTCCTTATCAAACCAAAGATTTAGGATGATGGGCCATACAGAAGAACCTCTTCTGGAGATCTTAATGTTCACCCTCATTCACAAAGAAATATTTGGAAAAATCTGATAGAAATTATAGCTTATATCTAGCAGTTCTAAAATGTGTCTGGAATCACAGCCATAACCACTAGAGTTTATTTTTACAAGTGAGTCACGTGTTCCATATAATTGTGAGCAGAACCGAAGTCATGTTGGATGGCCCATTGAATTGAATAAGGAAGTGTGTCTCAAACTCAGTAGTTCTGCTAAATAAGAAAGCGTTCCAGTTTGTGCACAAGAGAAAAAAACAAGATAAGGCTAGAACAATGGGGAACTGTAATAAAGTGCTGCGATGTCAGAAACCGTGTAACTACTTTTGCTAGATAGGGAGCTAGTAGGACCCTTCGAAATATATGTGTCAATTTGAAAACAGAAAGAATGTGAGCCAAGCCCTCGTAAGGGGGGATAAAAATGCTGCCTGAATTTTGCTCTGTGTTCCTTCAATGCCTGAGGGAACCCATCTCTGCAGACACGTGAATAAAACCTTGTTTTCCTTGGATCAACGAATCTTTTGGTGTTTTTTTATCTGCTTCCACCTCACATAAACAATCCCAGATACAAATCTAACTGTTTTGGACCAGATGAAATTTCCATAGGACCATAACATTCTGGGCAATGATTTTTGTAGCAATCCAAAACTTGGCAAGATAAATAGAACTGGATAAAAGCACATTTGGAATCTTAAAGAGCTTGTTCAAGAATTAATGCTGGAGAAGGGATTAAAACACCCTTAATATGGCTACAATCATATTACTAAAAGAGTTGAAATAGGATGTACTAAAATAGAATTCTTATGAATATGGCATCCTAGAACTAGCCAGTTGACAAAAGAAATTAATGATTTTAGGTAGATCCTATAAGTGACTACTTGAATTCAATATAATTTGAATCTATCTTAGCTTTATAGTACACTTCCAAATTTGCTAATGTAAGTGACTGTAAAGACAGCCAAGAAGTAGAACAGAATGCATTACTCTACTAAGTTCATTAACAAGAATTTAACTGGAGTTGTTGTATATGGCAGCTGTTTTGGCTCATTTTCTACACTGTGTTGCTAGTAAATTGGTCTTAGCACTAGACTACCCAATAAAATTACTTAATAAACCTAAACTCTTTCACTCTTCTAAATGTAAAATAGTATAGGGCACAGTTATTAAGAACAATAACATAAAACAATTTTCAATCTGATAGAATTTCCTGTCATCATGGTACTGGTACTTGTCTGATAGCATTATTTTAGTAAGTGTAGGTACTTCATACGCTCCAGTTTGGACTTCCAATCCCACAATCAATGCAGTTTGTAGCCGTGAAAATTTCTTTAGGAGCTTTAAAAAAAAATCTTAGAAAATAAAAATGCCCAATCCCTTCTTTTGAAGAATGCCCTTGCGCTCTCCCCTCCTCTCCCTAAAAAGACAAAGATAAGCTGAAATAATAGAAAACATCTTTAGTGTGTGTGTATGGGATGACTGGAGAAATTATCTCACAGTTCATTTTTTGGTAAGTGGGTATTTTGTGAATGAATGCACTTACTATAATATCCATGAATCAGATAACTTCCTATTTCTCTTAATTGCTTAAAGATAGTGAATGGAACCACTATTTACCCCATTAATCCTTTTTGGGGGAGTGGAGGTAGACCACAAATAGGCTGGGTTAAATGCTAGGATAAATCTGACTGTAGTCAGCTATAGGTGCACATGATATGCTCTAAAATTTGAAATGTGCCTAAAGAACAGAAACACTTCAGTATCCCCATTTACAAGAAATGAAGTAAAATCATTTCTCAACTGCACAAGAATTGAATTGCTCTTTGATTAAATAATGCCATCTATCAGGACCAGGAAGAACACCAATTCTTGCAGTGCTTGCCCTCCAAAATTAGATTCCCTCTGTTGGTGCTCCAAAGAGCTCCAAGGATCTGGATCTTCTAATACGCTTTGGACACGTTTTGGTGCCTTTTGTCACAGATCAATTGCTGGTGGCATGTTTTGGGATATATTGAGTTTGTCATTTTGATTTTTTTCCTATTTATTTGGTGCTGTTGATATTTGTCAATTCTGTATGGGTGTATTGTTAGCTGCTCATAATTGTTTGGAGTTAAGCAATACCAGTTAAATTGAATAAATAAATGATGATGCTCAATGGATAAATTAATGAGTGTCATATGAAGTGTCATATAAAGCAACATTGCTTCCTTACAAGACCATATTTTTAATTTTCAACTTAGGAAAAATATATAAACTATGCACTCAAAATATGATGTGACAGTATGAATTTATCATAAAATCATGGGTCATGGAACCATTTCCTGATGCAATCCTCATTGCCATGATAATCAGAGATACATGGGTGGTTAAAAGAGACCCGTACATGACACATGCTCACAAGCAAGAGCTGTAGTGGGTAAGTGAGTGGTGCAGATTGGCACTACTAAGTGTAGGGGACCATGGGTGAGTGCTACAGAGAGTGAGCAGTATGGAGGGAATTATGAGTAGACTGGCAGGGGCCATGAGCAGGCACTATGGATTGTGGTTAAATAGGTGGGGCCAAAGGTGGATATTACAGAGGATTGGTGGTGCTACAGTATTGCATCTCATGCTCCATAATATGGCTTCTCAGTTGACTTACAGAACAACCTGTGACATTCCCCACTGGCTTCCCTTGATTTTGCTTGTGGGAAGTTGGCAGGGAATGTTGCAAATGGAAATCAGGTAACCATGTCTCTCTGTAATGTTATAACCATGAGCTAAGAATCAAGATCATGTGGTTGTGGGAATGTTGCAATGGACAGAACTCTGCTTCACTGTCATTGTACCTTTTAATGGTTGATGAACAAATAGTGTTATGTGAGGACTAGCTGTATGGTTCTCTTCTATTCAGTGCTTACTTGACTTTGGCCTGTGCATTGTGACTTCCTTAATTTTTGGATTATCACTTCCTTTTTGTCTCTACATGATCAATTATTTAAAAGGCTATTATTCTCAATTTAAGGAACAAGTGTTCTACAGAGAACATAGCCGACCATATAATCTGCCACTTCTAGCAGTATAGTACATCTCGCTCCTAAACATGAGAATGTATCAACATGAGAAGAACTCAAAAATTAAGAAGACATTCTTCTAGTCTTGCTGTAGACCCTGAAGCTATGGTATAAGAAAAGATGTGGTAACAAACTTTAGCATTATTCTTTTTTACTAACACAACATTAATGACTTTCAGTCATTATTGACTTGAGGTGTGTTTGTAGTGACTGAGCTAGAGGTGAAAGGCTCCACATCTTATTTCCAGTCTCTGGAGAGATCTACTCTTCCACAATTTAACTTGATGGAATGCAATTATTGGTCAATTGATTTTCATTGATTGTGCTATGGGCCATAAACATGATAACACTCCTGTAACTGCTATCTGTTAATTCCTCTGAGATGTTCTCTAGGCAACATCTTGAGCCACAGAAAAGCCACTTACAGGCAAGGACTCACATTTCAAACCCTGCAGCCTACACAGCTATATTGATATGCAAGAGAAGAGCAGGAATAAATCCAGAAACAAAGGTGTCTTAAATAATGTTTATGTGTTAAAAAGTAGGAAATAAAGTAAGTGAAATGGACTCATAGTGCTTCTTTAAACACAAATTTTCTATTCACTAGGATATTGTAAAATGGGTTTCAAAGGATCGCACAATTATATGGCTGTGATCATACTCTTGTTTACACGAGCCACAGTTAATTTGATTAATCTAAATACTTGTGTTCCCACAACACACTGAAACAGAAATTAATCTAATTTTAAACTAAACTAAAATGAGCTGGTGCCCAGAGTGCTGTCCAAACATAATCAATGCGACAGAAAATAGCTAGGTACATTGAACTGCATCTTATTGGATAGGCCCAATGCTTAAGTCTCAGTTCCTCTACTATGAAATATCATTATTCTTCCAGGTCTTACCCAGTTTTTCATTAGATGTTTGAATTGGAAATTCTTCATTATATTTTTGTTGACCAACCAAACAGCTGAGGGTATGGTTTGATAGCCAATCAATATTTAGTTTCACATCAGATGACTTGATTAATGATCAATTAAAAGTCATTTGAGACTAAAATGATCACCTTGTCTTTGAGTTGACGAAGTACTTGGATTTAGTTGCTACATTAGTCTAGAAATATCCTAGTTTAGTGCCTTGTGCAAGCTTGCCTTGTCTGTATAGTATTCAGTGCATAAATACCAGATTCTGGCTACAACAGCAACAAAGAGATACCCAAAATAACAGGTTGCTATCTGGATTTTTCACCTGCAAATTGACAGCATTTGTTGGACAAAAATGGTTATATATGCATGACTCATTGAGCTCTAAAGCAAAGTTTACCCTAGAGCTTAAACCCAGGTTAAATGGTTAGCATATGCCAAAAATGTGACTAAATTGGTTCCACTAACCATAGAAAAAGTATGTCATATTAAGTCAATAATGATAAATAAGCACACTCACCAATGTATCTTTTGCATAGAATGATTGCTATCTAATTGCCATTTATTTATGCTTTGATAATGGCCTTACTGAATAACTAGAGTCCTTTATGACTAGATGGAATAAAAATTCAGAAATATGCCTCCTCCTGCTTTCTAATAGATAATTTTTGTAGTTGTCATGCTAAAATTGTTGCACACACACACACACACACATGCACACAGAGAGAAAGAGATATTGTTTACTTTGATCAAACTCTTTCATTCTGTAGTTAAACCTTTTGCAGTAAACATGCATAATTATCTACCTAGATAGTATTGCATGCATATACAGCGGTAGTGGCTAATCTTTTTGGGCTCGTGTTCCAGCACCCAGAAGGCAATGTGCGCCCCCCATAGCCCCTTTGCATGAATGTGCAATTCCTCCGCTGTCAACCCATTACCTGTACTGCACTCCTCCCAGATGATTTTCAACCACTTTGAGGCCTTTTTCGGTCTCTCAGAGGCTCGAGGGAAGCCTCTGCAGTCTTTGGAGGCCGAAAAATGGGCCTGTTTCATCACTTCCGGTATTTCCAGAAATACCATCTGATTCTTCAGCCCACCCTTCCTTTTACAATGCCTCATGAACAGCTTGCAGCTTCCCACAGGAATTGCAGATGTTATGTTTTGGTTTGTTTGTTTTGTATTTGTTATTATATCAGGTGTTGCCAAAGTCTATTTAAAATTTAAGGGTTTAAGGGTTCTAGATTCTAAGATCAATAAGAATATAAGCCCATCCAATCTAATTGGGAAAATTAGATTGGATGGTCTGATTGTAAAATGAGGCTTACACTTTTTACTATATCTGGAGGAGAAAGGTGTGATATTTTCTGTATTAAAAAAAAAACAAAGTGTATCATCTTCTGATAAATGTGTTTCTCTCAGTTCTAAAGTTTTTATGAGCTGCCTACATTTGTGGAAATAAAATGAGCACATATTGGGCATTTCTTTCTCTCTTCCTGTCCTTTTAGAGCAAAAAAGCTGTTCTGTGATGTAGTTTTTATTTCTCAACAGTAGTCCATTAGTTATTTTTTTAAAAGAAATAAACAAAGCTACCTAGCTACTGCCTGCTTTCCATTAGAGGAAAAATAAAACAATTTTCATTCTTTTTCTTTAAAAATGCTTCTCTGTAAGATATAGTGCTGCTAGTCTCAGTAGATTTCATGGAGACATTTATTTGCTCAGTAATCTTCATGTTGGTTGTACTTCTAAGTATTCTGTGATTGGTATGTTTTATATTTTCAGTTGAAAAGTAGGCTAAAAATAATTGGCAAGCTGATAGATTATCTTTGGTAGGACTTTGTTTAGAGATAAAACTTTTTTTTTCAATTTTAAAACTGAAATTCCTTAATAATGGCTGTTACGGTTTTAGTATTTGTGTGTTCATTTAGATGGATCTTTTCTAGATAGTTTTGTGTGACTTGATGACAAGTGAAAAAAATGGTGAGAGAGCCGGGACCTATTTGGGGGGAGATTTCAGAGATTTTAAGGAGTTTCAGAAGCTTTCAGTACTTTCACACTTCTGCATGAATTAATCATCCATAATGCATTTTTACTGCTCCCTCCTCCAAAAAATATAACCAGAGGGTTAAACCTTGACCTCCCCCCTTTGTAAGTTGCTGGACTGCAAAAGGGATGATGATGGGCCTAAATATGATCCTCAGGCTTGTTGTAAATATGATACCTTGATCTAAAATCTGTCGCAATATTTGTAGCAAAATATTGTACATTTTTACCTGCCCTCCTTCCTTTCCAGGGGTGCTGAAGCCATTGCCTGTATCCCCTTCTGTATCCAAACTTTGTATTTTGGTTTCTTGCCAAAAATGCTCTTTGTCCCTCTCTCTCTTCCCTTTCTTTTGTTCCCTCATGCCTTCCCTTGAGGGCCCCTTTTGCTTACTAGTTTCCTCTTTGCATTCAACACATTTTATATTCACTGAAAGGGCCACCTAAGCCTTTGTGACCACTTCATTGCTTCGTCCAGGAATCTAAATGAAAGCATTTCCAACTGATGGCTGTTCAATATGTGCTTGAATAAACCAATGAAAGGGAACCCATCACTTCCTTAGATAAATGGTTTCACTACAAAGCTGCTCTTCTGGTTGGAAGATTTTTCTTAACACTCCACATCCTAGAATGTGCTTTCCTTCATTCCATGTCCTGTTTTTTGAGATCATAAATGACACGTTTTGCCCTTTGGTGTTAAATCCTTTAAAAGTTACTATCATATTTCTTATTGATGATTTTTTTTCAGTCCAAACATGCCAATTTCCCTCAGTCTCTCCTAAGACTTAGTTTCCGGTGGCCAGGATACTGTCAATGCTTTTATCTATACCTGTTCCAGTTTCTCGGAATATTTCTTAAATGTGGCACTGATGCAAACAATGTAGAATATAATGGAATTATTACTTCCCACGATCTGGAAATGCACTGCAGATGATGCACCAAAAATAAACTTATATCCTGTTCCAGTTTTATAAGGAACCATTGGTTTGTATAGCAGTTCCGTCAATTGTATAGGAATCATTACAGACACATTTATTATTTTTCATATCATGGCAGAATGATACAATGCAAACGAACACCTTAATGTGTATTCTATAAAGCTGGGTAGACAAAATAAAAGGGTATGTATATCTGTTAGTCTTTTTCTATGATTCAAATTAAACAAGGATTGACATGACATCTTTTGGTCAGATGGTAAGGTAGCATAAAAGTCACAAGTCACAAAATCCTCTTTTTTTCAAAAGCGACCTTTGAAAATATTTATTCTGATAATATACTTTTGGAGTAGTAGAGTAAGAGTTTACCAGCATCTAACACACACACACACGCACACACATACACATCACAGAAAAGAATTTGGATTTTTCTCCCATAACTCCTACTGCAATTGCCACTCTTTTTTGTATGTAAAAATAAGGTGTTATGAATGTCGTTGAACACCACAGGAGTTTTTATATAGATGTAGTTTCTTCATTATTTTCCCCCTGCTTTTGTTCTCTTCCTAAAATTATTTCTTTTACTAAATGCTTAGATTGATTTTTTATGTGAAATTAAGATAAATAAGATAGACGTGAAGCTAAAATAATAGAAAATGGAAAATATCAGTCAACTGGACTATTCATCTTTCAATAAATTGCTTGAATTGGCTCATTAGTTAAGAAAATAGGGATTTGCATTTTCTTAACTAATGCAATAATTTTTGGGAATAGCAGGTCTATAAATGATTTAAAGTACAAGGGTAGGATATTAGACTTCTTGTTTCCTGAAATGATTTAATGCATTTAATATAAAAATTGTTATAAGATGGGCGCTTATATAAATGTTTTATATAAAAAAATAAAAATTCAAACATAGCAGTGATAATAATTTAAGTGTTTTATACATACAACATTAATGTAATGTTAAAGAAGAAAAATTCAACTGGTGCTAAATGAATGGAAAGGTTCATGACAGTCAACATGCATGTATGATGTCCTGGATTAAATTCCCAGCATACAGTTAGAGAATATTTGAAGCAATTTTGGAAATAAAGCTCCTTTAGATCTGATGGAACTACTCACTGCTAATCAACTGTATAGTTGGCGCTCATGTAAAGGCATTTTACTTTGTTCAATCTGTAAACACTATTTACAGGAGTCCTCTATATAATTAGGTGTCAACTCAAATAAGTGCTATGTTAGATCAGAGTAAATATTTGTCTAGTCTAGCATTCTATTATAGTGGTCAAATAAATGGCAAAGGGAGCCCCAAAGCAGATATTTTAAAACTACTTCAATATGATACTGAGGATGCTATTGTAAACTTTATTAATAGTAGTTCTACTATTTTTCACTTCCAGTCATCATTGTCTGAAAAAGGTCAGATATGTTAAGAAAGGTTGGATTAATCAGAATTTTTCACAGTATGACAGTATGTCACGAACCAGGGCTGGCTGTCATCCTGTCATTTCAGCTTGCAAACATATATGCTGTTCTATTTTAGTTGATAATAGAAGTTGGGAGTGAAAGAGATAATAAATGTTCTCACAGAGTAACTTTTTCATAGGAAAGGGGATTCTGGCAAGGAGGGATAAGAAAATTGAAGGTTTATAGAAGGACTGTGGGGGAAGGAAAAAGTGGTTGTTGATCATAGGCAATTTTGAATTCCTGAAGCCATATTAATTCCAGGGCAGAATCTGGAGAAGACTGCTGAAGAATTTTATATGTTTGAGGATAGCTTAAAGCACGGGTATCAAACTCATGATGCCACATTGCCGTCATATGATGTATCACAATGTTTTCCCCTTTGTGGAGCTGGGTTGAGCGTGGCCTGTGCATGATGCATCCAGTCCGTGGGCCGCCAGTTTGATACCCCTGGCTTAAAGACTATGAAAGAAAGAAATATTTTTAAGGGATACATATGATTTCCAGGGGACTCTGACAAGAGCAACAGACCAGTTTGTCTTCCTGAGAAGAATGCCAGCCAGTCTAATTATCCCCCTTACTTAACTCTAGGTAAGAATCTAGAAATAGTAATGCATACATTTTTACATATTTGCACACATTTAGTCAGTGTGAAGTATTCTGGGAGTTGAAATCTGTACACTTAAAAATTGCTGAAGTTGAGAAACACTGAATGATGCTATTAAATTGCTATTTAAGGTACACATAAATCAATTTTATTTATAATTTTATGGACAGTACTGTTTATTAGGGAGATTATAGGGTGATTGGATAGTGTGAGGAGAAGAATGTAGCTTGATTAACTGCTGTAATGAAACATTGTTTACGTTGTTTTACATGCCTTAAAATGAAACTAAAAAAATCACTTTGTTAATGAAAAGAAAATATTCAAACTGGACAGTGCAAAAGTTGCTATCTGGGAATCAGTTTTCATGAACCTGCATACATTTACAATACATACATACATTAAACTCCTGTCTTGAGATTCTCACAGTAGGTAGAGAGAGAAAGTAATTATTTCTCTCAGATGAAGACTTTAAATAGAAGACTAAATTAATGACCACTACAATGACAGATGATAGACTCTTGTTGACAACTTTCAGATTGCTGAGAAGATCAATGCTGTGATCAGTAAAGTATGGCCTGAGTAGTGCAATTAGAGTGTGAAATCCAAATAAAATTTCTTCCTATAGGAAGAAATAATCTTGTTAATGGACTAATTGCTAATTGTTAATAGATTAGTTAATTAGTAAGTTGTAACCCCTTAATGATTTAGACAGTGTAACATATCAATTATTTCAGACTGCAGTATACTTTGCTTCACCATTTCAAAAACAAGAAATGGGTGGATT
Organism: Laticauda colubrina; assembly: GCA_015471245.1. NCBI lineage: Eukaryota > Metazoa > Chordata > Lepidosauria > Squamata > Elapidae > Laticauda > Laticauda colubrina. The sequence continues at coordinate 502,506 of BLBF01000018.1, read as the reverse complement.
ATTCGTAATGGGGTGATACTGAAGCCTTATTAAAAATGCTTATTCTTGACATAACTACTGGGCAGTCTTAATATATTAATAATATTTTGACTGAGAATTTGATCACAAGCAGTTTTCTTTGATGACAAAACGTGGGAACATCATGATACCAACTCTGTCTCTTATAAGTGTGCAACGTTGTGACAAGTACAAGTTAGAAGAATTTGTATTGTTAAAATCACTACATACTATTGCATGGATATTTCATGCATGAATATTTCTTAGGTGTCATTGTACTGGATTCAATACTGGAAGGAGAGCTCTCTGTGGCCACGATCATTCTTTTTAGCTAATTGCCCTCATCTGTTATGGAGTCATCACATCCTTGGATAAGAATTCTGATTCCATTTTTTTTAGAAATACACCTAGTCAAACTTTGAAATGAAATTTGGCAGAAGAATAAGTTTTGTTTTTCTCTCTTTTTCTTGTACTCTTTCAATGTCTTTTAAATTGCAGGCAGTGGGCATAGTTTTGATGGTTAACAAGTGAGTAAAAAGCTAAAAATAAATACAATTACAAATTGTCAAATTTGAAAAGATGTTTGGAAGTAAATCAAAATTTGGTGGGAGAAAGAAATCCAGACCAGGATGGAAGGCTGTATTACATCTACAGCCCTCTCCATCCTTTCCAGTAAAGGCAGGATATGTTCATGTGGAGAATGACTCATGTATTAAAAAAGCATTTTTTTAAATCTTGCAACTAAGAAAAGCATAAACCTTTTATATTGAAAAGTAAGGCACGGCTAAAGCAAAAACAGGACAAGTGGAGGTGGAGCTTTGAAAATAAAATAGTGCAATGAATAGTGCAACACAATTTACTATAAACTGTTGCTCTTGCTAAAGCCCCTGTCACACAGCACCAACGGATGGAAAGAGGATGTAAAATGGAGAGGAACACTTGCCATCTGTTGGTTAACGCGATGCTTCCATTCTGTACTCACTGCCTCCGTTTTGCTTCCTCTCTGTCCGTCCAGCATCCGTCTTTTGACATTTCATCCGCTCAAAAAGTTTTGAGCTACTTAAAACTTTCTGAGCGGAATATGTATCCAACGCGTCCGTTCTGCATCTGCTAGGCATACGGGGGACATCCGTTCTGCATCTGTCGGCATCCGTTATGCGTCCACTATATCCGCTAGGCATCCACTGCGCATCTGCGCAACTCACATCCGCTCCAGCAGAAAGCGGACACAGGGAGGAAGCGGAACGGATGCGGAACAGACGCGCAGCATTAATAGCATGGACGGAAAAAGGATGAAAGTGGATGCAGCACGCAAAGAAAGCATTTAAAACGGAAAAAATGTTCGCAGAGGGGACCTATCTCGGATACTAAGGATGTCTAGAGGATGCCTAGAGGATGCAAAAGGACACCTAGTGGAAAACCTATATGGCCTATAAAAAGGGGGAGCAACTCATCTGGATCTCACTTTCAGTCCAGCAGCCCTGCTGTGCAGACCTCTTCAGCCTTCATCTGCCTCTTGCTCTTCCACAGCATCCAGTCATGTCCACCTTGGATCGTAACACAGTCCTTTTGGTAGGCACCATCGTTCTGCAACAGTGCGAAGCCATCTACAGGCTCTGTGAACTCTACTGCGGGAAGAAAAGCAGGCGGCCAAGAAGCGTCTGGGTCCGAAGATGGATCAGGAGAAGAGCAGAGCACGGACTGTACAACAAGCTGATGGTGGAGCTGAGGAACGAAGACCCTGGTGCATTCCAGAACTTCATGAGGATGCCTCCAGCCATATTTGACGAAGTTGTGGAGCAGCTGACACCCAGGTTGACCAAGCAGAGCACCAACTTGCGGCCCAGCCTGGACCCTGGGCTCAAGGTGGCACTCACTCTGCGCCACCTAGCCTCAGGGACCACCTACAGGAGCATGCAGTACAGCTGGAGGGTGTCACACAACACCATCAGCATTATGGTCAGAGAAGTGGTGCGGGCCATCATCGAAGAATACATGGAGGAGCTCCTCCAGTGCCTCTCCACTGAAGAAGGCTGGAAGAAAGTTGCAGAGCAGTGGTATCAGAGGTGGAACTTCCCCCACACCGTTGGAGCCATAGATGGGAAGCATGTGGCTTGCAAAGCGCCAGCAAAGTCGGGGTCCACTTATTTCAAATACAAGGGCTTCTTCAGCATCATCCTCTTCGCCATGTTCGATGCTGACTACAAGTTCATGTACATCGATGCTTCAGGCAACGGCTCAACTTCAGATGCCCAGGTATACAACGCCAGTCACCTCAAGGAGGGGCTGGAACGCAACCTCATCATGGGCTTCCCAGATCCAGACCCCCTGCCCAACGACACACAAGATGTGTCCTACTTCATCGTGGGGGATGACGCCTTCTATCTCAGAACCTACCACCTGAAGCCCTACACTTCCAGATGCCTCACCCGTGAAGAGAGGATCTTCAACTACAGGATGTCCAGGGCAAGGCAGGTGGTGGAGAACGCCTTTGGCATCCTGGCCAACAGGTTCCAGGTACTTCTCACAACCATGCAGCATCGCCCAGAGACCGTGAGGAGGATCGTGGAAGCTTGCTGCATCCTGCACAATCTCATGCGCACCCCTTACCCAGTGTTGCAGAACAGGCTCGTGGACCTCCAACAAGGCAATGGGGACATGGAGAGTGGTAAATGGAGGCAAGGGCGAAAACTGATAGACACTGAGGATGTGCAAGGCCCCAACAGAGCCTCACGTGAAGGGAAAAAGCAGCGGAACCTCCTGAGACACTGGTGCAACTCGCCAGCTGGAGCAGTGGAGTGGCAAGACAGGATGACAGATGATTAATGGATGCTTCCTTCAGCCTGTCTCATCACACAGATGAGATTGGGCCATGTATGTTGGGTGGGCCTACAATTAACAGGGCATTTAATAAAGAGTTGTGTTTATGTTGACATGTGTGGATCAATGATTACATTAGTATTGATAATGAAGGGCCATAGGTGTGGCACCTGGGAGGGTGGACCATACAGTCCCACTATGCTTGCACTGGAGGTTTATCTATCCCCACAGCTATCTCAACCCATCCCACAGCTATCTCAACCCATCCCACAGCTATCTTAACCCATCCCAAAAGGATCCCTGCCCATCTCACAGCTATCTTAACCCATCCCAAAGGTATCCCTGCCCATCCCACAGCTTACTTAACCCATCCCACAGATATCCTAACCCATCCCACAGGTATCCCTGCCCATCCCACAGCTATTACCCATCCCAAAGGTATCCCTGCCCACCCCACTGCTATCCTTACCCATCCCACAAGCATGCAAAGGCTTAAACCATTTCTAAAAGTTTCCACCAAGACTTTATTGACTAAAATAAATGAAGCAAGTGTGTGAAGCAAAGATAATCTTTGTTAATAACAAGTTGTAAAAGAAAAATGACCCAAGTCAAGTGTCCAAATAAAGTCTACAGGTAGCCACCCAGTCTCTGGCACTCTTATCGGTCACTCGGAGGTGTGCCCAGTCTCAGGGGTGAAGGGTCCAGGTGCTGTGGAGGTGGCTGCTGCTGGAGTGCTGGTCTGAAGCCTCACTGGGGTGCCTGACCCCGAGAGGACAACAGGTGATGGTGTGTTGAGAAAGCTCTCAGACAGCTGGCTCAGCCCCGTGATGTTGAGAGTTCCTTCCTCCATACCATGAAGTGTCAGTCCCAAAACCAACGACAGATGTACTGAGGCCAGGCTTGGCTGTGGGGTGGAAGAAGGAGCAGTGCAGTGGGGATGTCTGGTCTGCAGCTGTGTGAGGACTGGTGTGGGTGGCATCGTTGATGTGGGTGGCATCGGTGGCGTCGGTGTCAGTGGCATGGGTGGCATCAGTGGTGTGGGTGGCATCGGTGGCATCAGTGGAACTGGTGGCAATGGTGGCATCCGATGAGCCTGTGCCTGGACTGGGAAGGGCTGCTGCCTGTACTGCTGGACCTCCTGGTAGCCATAGCCCTGGTAGGTGAGGGCCTGTGGAAAGCCTTGGAATGGGAGTGACATCACCTGGGGTGGAGGACCTGGACTGGGTGGGAGCAGGTTCCTCTGGATCTGGAGGGTTGTGAAGCGGATTGGTGATCCGGTCCTTTACCACCTGGTACTGGGGTTCCGCCATGTCCGTGAGGGTCTGGGCTGAGGAAGTGAGGAAGGGCTTGCGGTTGGAGGATGAGGAGTCTATGTGGACCAGCTGAGAGAGGAGATCTATGCTGCTCCAGATGGTGTCCCTGATCTCCAGCAGGACAGTGTGGCTCTTCCCCTCCTGTCTTGCTCTCTGCCTTTCTGTGGAGGTGGAGCTGGGGGTGGATGCGGGTAGGACTGTGGTGGAAGTGCCGTCTCCTTTCTCCCACTGCGCCAGGGAGTCCACGCGCTCCACCACAGTTAAAACAATTGTCCACGGGTTCTCCGCTGTGGGATGCTCCACAGAAACTTGCCTGAGACAGGAGCTGACTCTCGGCCGGAAGAGGATTGGCTCTCAGCAGGCTGCCGGAGAGAGAGGGTTGTGAGAGAGGCTGCTCCTCGGTGGCGGATCTCACCCTCCAGGAAGCTGCACCTGGCCATCACGTAGGTCTCTCTGTCTGTCAGCTTGACCGTGGCCTGGCCAGATTTCTTGAGGTGCAGCTTCCCGTACCAGGTGTGCATATGTTTCCACCAGCCAAGGAGCACATCCGATGTGTAGCCCAGACTCTCCGCCTTCCCTCTCCAAGCAGTCCACTTCCTTTTGGTGTCCCTGTAGAGCCTGTGTCCCTTCTGCCATAGATACTCATTCTCTCTCCAGCACCTCATCCTCGTATTCCTCCTCAATGGAGTGTTGCCTCCTCTCCTGTTCTCGCATATGCCTCTTCCTCCTTTTGGCAAGACCAGATGGGCCCTCATCAGAGGGGCTTCCAGGTTGTAGGGGCTGCTCCTCCACACCACCAGCAGCAGCAGCGCCAGCAGGATTATAATCATCATAATTATCAGCAGCAGAAGCACCAGCAGGATCATCATCATCATCATCAGCAGGACCAGGATCAGCAGCACCAGCACCAGCAGGACCAGGATCATCAGCAACAGAGTAATCACCAGCAGCGACAGCAGGACCAGGAGCACGAGCAAGACCAGGAGCACGAGCAGGACCAGCAGGACGAGCAAGACCAGGAGCACGAGCAGGACCAGCAGGATGAGCAAGATCAGGAGCACCAGCAGGACCAGCAGGACAAGGAGCAGCTACAGCAGAGTAAGCACCAGCAGAAGCACCGCCAGAAGCATCAGCATCAGCTCCTCCAGAAGCAGCACCAACAGAAGCACCACCGCCAGAAGCAGCATCAGCAGAGTAAGCACAAGCAGAAGCACCACCGCCAGAAGCAGCATCATCAGTTCCTCCAGAAGCAGAAGCAGCAGAAGCCCCAGCCGCAGAAGAGCGAGCCTGTGCTACAGAATCCCCAGCAGAAGCAGAGTGAGGGCCAGGGGGCGGGAGGGTGGCCCTGTCCCTCTTGCCAGGGATGGCAGCAGATGGCTGAGGCTTTCTCTTCTTCCCCATGGTTGTGGGGTTGCTGGCTGTCAGCAAGGCTTGCAGGCTGGCAGGAAGGCAGGCAGGGAGGCTGCCAGGCAGGCTGGCAGCAAGCCTGGCAGGCAGGCAGGCACCAAGGCTGGCAGGCAGGCACCAAGGCTGGCAGGTAGACTGGCTGGCAGGCAGGCAGGCAGGGAGGCTGGCAGGTTGGCAGGCAGCAAGGCTGGCAGCAAGACTTTCAGGCAGGCATGCAGGGCAGGCTGGCAAGGCACTCGATGTGTCTGGAAGCAGGTCTTTCCTCTGAATGGTGACCTGCTTGGGAGCTGCCTCCCTTTATATCCACAGGGCTGATGCAATGCATCCTCCCCGCATGCGCAGTGAACGCTAGGCTTCCGCTAGGCTTCCGCTAGGCTTCCGCTCTGCATCCGCTTCATCCGCTAGGCTTCCGCTCTGCATCCGCTGTATTCGTTCCACGTCCGCTTTGCTGCGGTCCCCCGGAGGCCCTGCGGATGTGCCATCCGCTCCCATCCGCTTCCATCCGCTAGGCTTCTTTGCCGCATCCGCTTTCCATCTGCCCTGCGTCCTCCCCCCCATCCGTTCCTTTCCGTGTTATCTGCTCTGGTTATGCAAATTTTTGCCCCTTTTGAGAGCGGATAACAACGGATGGAACATTTTTCTCATCCGCTGTGTCCTTTTTACTAACGTTTTGCATCCGTCGGCCAGTGTGACAGGCCCTTAATGTTCATTTCTTTCAGTACAAATACATCTGTTCTAATTAGTCCTGAGAGCTGACTTTTTTCCTTGATTTGCAAGAATGAGAGTGGTTGCATTCACCACCTGCCTGCATAATTATTCTGCATTCTACGTGGAAAATAAAATATTGTTAAAGAAACTCCTATATGGAAGCCAAATGCAGCCCTAGAAGAGAACTTGTGCCATGCTGCTGAGTCGGTAGCATAATATACTTTATAAGTAATTTTTTTGGGGATGATGGATTGGATGTTAGGCTCTCTGGGAGATTGTCATCCCATTATAATAAAAGCTTGTTACTGATTTTTAAAAAAATATTTAAAACTATTCTTAAGACATGTTCTCAAAAATAGGTTTTGAATATGAAGGGAAATGGAACTGAAAAATCAGATTTATTGGAATTCTCGAGCTGAGATTTCATCTGATTCAAATGGCTATATGTCAAACAATAGCTCTACTATAATAAAACATTCTCTATCAGGTTATTTCATTAGATAATTAACTGTCAAGAAATTAAAAACTATTTCCATCACTTTTCACCATTTAATATTATAATACTTGTCTAGAGAGTGTACAAATAGACATATTAAAGCAATTCCAATTATTCTGAAAGGTCACTTTCGCACTTTGAACACCAGGCAAATAACTATAACATTTATGGTTAAACAACTGCCTTTGTTCCACTAATGAAAAATAAAAGAATAGAAGGCATTTTTGCAAATTGTAGTTATCAGTACACTTTTCATTGGTTTTCAATTAATATATTTAAATAAACTTCAGTGAAAGGCAAGGCACAAATGCCACCCAGCATTTCAATTAATAATGCCTTTCACATCTCTAACCCTTAGTCTGCCCTGTCACAGCTTTTTGTTCAGTTTTTTTCTTTTTTGCAATTTTGAAAACCTCTAAAGTAATTGGTATTTCATTTTAATGACTAACATTTAAATAAGGCTTTTTCAATTTCCCCATTTTCTTTTGTGATAACTTTCGGAATAGGCACCCTAGAAATTTTCTTTTGTACTGCTAGTTGCATTTAATTACTTCAGAGTCTCCTTCAAAGCACAGGAATAGAAAGGTACTTATACTTCTAGTTTGATTACTTTGTTTATTCGAATATTATTTTGGAAAAAAAATTACATATATATGTACAATATATACTCTATCATTTATTAGGTACCCAAGTACTATATTCACCTAAAAGTAAGATGACTCTATTCTGAATTTAAGGTCACCTCCCAAGAAGGAAAATTACATTGTCTCTTTATTGACTGATATTTCTACATATACACAGAAACAAAAATTCTGTACAATACAGCTTCTCCATCTTATTAACCAAGATTATCAGCTGCAACTGAAACTAATTGTGGAAATGTATGTCTTGATTTATGGGTCTATGTATGTGTACAGGAAATATAAATGTATGTAATATGAAAACTTATTCTCCTGGTGAAAAAAATAGAGCAAAACCAAAAAAATAACTATTTTCAAAATGAATTTTATTTTTTAAAAATCTCTGATATATGGTAGCATATGTCTCACATAGCCAATGTCAGACCCAGGATCACTCAATTCAAAACACATTCTCCTTCCATCTCCTCCAGGAATGAATGAATGAATGAACATGGAATGAGGGAAAAGCATAGCTGCATTGGGGAGGGAGAAAAAGAAAATGTAGACAGCAAACTGAGGAAATCAACAAGGGTAATGGAACTGGGGAACAAAAGAAAAGAGAGAAGCCCAGATTAGACATTACCCCCCCAAAAAACACCTTAAATTTATCAAGCAAACTACCCCATTCAACTGACAGTCTAATCTTCAAAGTATTCCTTTTTTCAGCAGCCATGATTGCATTAATTTGTACTTTTGCTTATTCAGTGAATTTTAATATCTTTTTCATTTGTGTAAGACAATCCACTCAATCCAAAATTTGGGGAGAAAACTTCATTTTTCAACACGTGAATACAGGACGTATTTTGCAAACTTTAAAATTAAATCTACATTTTAGTCACTTCTTTGAAAAAAAAGTGGAACTTGAAACGTTACAAACCACAAAATAAATGATATATGTTGGTTAAATTTGTGTGCTTTTGGTACCTATACATAGCTGCATGTCGATCATACATTGGCTTAATCATACATGAAATATATCTGTCTGATCCACTTGTGCACATCCTTCACTTTAAATCACATAGAAAGATGCATCAGGCAAGATGTTAGTGGTGCAGTTTCAGACTGCATGATGTTTATATGTCCATCAGCTTACAGTGACTGTAATACCATAGTTACATTTTAAATTTAGTAAGCAACTATTCATAATCATTAATCCTTGTCATCTTCTACTGACATTGGCATACAATCAGAATTCTTCCTCTGGCTCTATCAGTGTCCATAGGAACTTGCTACTTGCATCATGCCACAACTTTATCTCCTTTTGAGCATGAGTATAACAATACCACACATAGAAAAGGGACAGCCTTGTATTATAACATTACAGAGCTCTTGAAATCAGTCTGATCTTAGCCACCATGGGCATTGCTGTGTTGCCTCCAACCCAGGATAACTTCCCTGGCTTATAGAAACCACCCCCTCAAAAAAAAAAAAAAAAAAGAGGAAGAAAGAAAAGAAAACACCAAGAAAAAAAATTATACTTTAAAAAAAAGTATGGAAATGAGATTAAGTAAAGGTTTTTTCCTTTACTGAGAATTGTACAGATTTCACTGTAAATTCTGGAGGTCAGAATATTTTTTTTTGTCCCTCGTAACATTACAAATATTTGTGCTGCATAGCTACCATTTTATCTTTTCCTGAGTTATTTCTTATTAAATATTCCTACCCAGAACATAAGCTGGTTTTTGCTTCTCTCTTTTTTTTTTTTGAAACTTCTGTTTCATGTAACAACTGCCTCAGTGTTTCCTGAATATGTGTGATCTATGCTCTTATAAAGACTTTGAAGAGAAAGAGTTCCTGCCACTACTTTGAAATTTTGGTGTTTTGCTTTGCAGTTCCTAGGTTTTGTTTGAATTATATGCCTTCATTACAATTAATTGGTTCCTATGTGTATACTGGCTGAATATATCACTGCATAGCAACATACATATAGATACATACATACCCCACCTGCATAAAGGAAGAGGAAAAAGATATTTAAAAAATGCTACCCTCACACTTCTGCAGGTTTTGATTCAAATTGAAACAAGGATCATTAGTGATTTCTTTGCAATTAAGGTTGTAATTTTAATTAGTCATGACATCTGAGTTCTTCATTTGTATACCCAGGGTGGAAATAGAAATAAAAAGATATGACATTCCCAAGCCAACTTTGTTTAGCAAGATTGAAATAGTAGATATCGATTTATAAAAATTATTCAAGATTATCTTAAAGAAAAGTGAGAAAAAAATCTGCCTCTAACTTATATTGTTTATATTTTATTAAAATGAATATGTGAAAAACAATTACATTGAACGTCTCTCTGTCCCTCAAGATGAACGTTATTACCTGTTGACATATTACTAGATTCTGTATCTTCTGAGAGAGAATCGGTTGTATTCTTACCACAATAGGAATGTCATTTGTGGTGTTCTTATTGCAAGTGGTTTGCCGGAGAATGAAGATATTCAATCATAATAACCTCATTTTCTCTGTTTTAAGCACCTTTGTAATATGGCTGGCATATCTACTTGAAATGCATTATGAACACTCCATCAGAGAGTAGATTGTGTGTTTGTTTCATTATGATACAATGTTGTCTTAATCACAATGCATCACTTGGGCAGTAGCCATCACCAGGCATCATAAATCACTTGGAGAGTTACAGAAATGAAATATGTAAAACCTGTAAGTTCATAAAATTTCTAAAAGAACCCCACAGATTCATATAAAATCTAAAATAAGTACAATATCAAATTAAAGCTTAAAAGCTTCATACTCTAACATATTTCCTTCATATTTCCTCAATTTTACTGAAAGCATATGGGTTCACACATTGTACTGAAACCTAGTATTATTGGTTTGATTTTAGCAATTTGTATAAATACTGCCACTGTAGTGTTAAGCCCATGTCACACTGAACCAATGGATGCAAAGAGGATGTAAAACGGACAAAAAAGCTTGCCATCCGTTTGAAAACGCGATGTACTCACTGCCTCCGTTTTGCTTTCTCTCTATCCATCCAGCATCCGTTTATTGACGTTTCATCCGCTCTGAAAATTTTGGGCTGCCTAAAACTTTTGCGCGGAAAATGTATCCAGTTCTGCATCTGCTACACATCCGCTATATCCGCTTGGCGTCCGCTGCTCATCCGCGCAACTCGCATCCGCCCGGACGCAGGGAGGAAGCGGAACGGACGCGGAACAGATGCAGAACGGATGCAGAACGGATGCAGAATGGATGCAGCACGGAAACAAAGCGTTTAAAGCGGAAAAAACGTTCGCAGAGGGGACCTATCTCGGATATTAAGGATGCCTAGAGGATGCCTAGAGGATGCAAAGGGACACCTATACTGCCTATAAAAAGGGGGAGCAACTCGTCTGCATCTCACTTTCAGACCAGCAGCCCACCTGTGCAGACCTCTGCAGTCTTCATCTGACTCTTGCTCTTCCACAGCATCCAGTCATGTCCACCGTGGATCATAACACAGTCCTTTTGGCAGCCACCATCCTTCTGCAACAGCACGAAGCCATCTACAGGCTCTGTGAACTCTACTATGGGAAGAAAAAGAGGTGGCCAAGAAGCGTCTGGGTCCGAAAATGGATCGGGAGGAGAGCAGAGTATGGACTGTACAACAATCTGATGGTGGAGCTCAGGAACGAAGACACTCGGGCATTCCAGAACTTCATGAGGATGCCTCCAGCCATGTTTGACGAAGTTGTGCAGCGCCAGACACCCAGGTTGACCAAGGCAAACACCAACCTCCGGCCCAGCCTGGAACCTGGGCTCAAGGTGGCACTCACTCTGCGCCACCTGGCCTCAGGAACCTCCTACGGGAGCATGCAGTACGGCTGGAGGGTGCCATCCAACACCATCAGCATTGTGGTCAGAGAAGTGGTGCAGGCCATCATCGAAGAATACATGGAGAAGCTCCTCCAGTGCCCCTCCACTGAAGAAGGATGGAAGATAGTTGCAGAGCAGTGGTATCAGAGGTGGAACTTCCCACACACCGTTGGAGCCATAGATGGATAGCATGTGGCCTGCAAAGCTCCAGCCAAGTCGGGGTCCACTTATTTCAACTACAAGGGCTTCTTCAGCATCATCCTCTTCGCCATGTTCGATGCTGACTACAAGTTCATGTACATCGATGCTTCAGGCTATGGCTCATCTTCAGATGCCCAGGTATACAACGCCAGTCACCTCAAGGAGGGGCTGGAAGGCAACCTCATCGTGGGTTTCCCAGATCCAGACCCCCTGCCCAACGACACGCAAGATGTGCCCTACTTCATCATGGGGGATGACGCCTTCTCCCTCAGAACCTACCTCATGAAGCCATACACTTCCAGACTCCTGACCCGTGAAGAGAGGATCTTCAATTACAGGCTGTCCAGGGCAAGGCGGGTGGTGGAGAATGCCTTTGGCATCCTGGCCAACAGGTTCCAGGTACTTCTCACCACCATGCAGCATCGCCCAGAGACCGTGGGGAGGATCATGGAAGCTTGCTGCATCCTGCACAATCTCATGCGCACCCGCTACCCAGTGTTGCAGAACAGGCTCGTGGACCTCCAACAAGGCAATGGGGACATGGAGAGTGGTAAATGGAGGCAAGGGCGAAACCTGATCGACACTCAGGATGTGCAAGGCCACAACAGAGCCTCACGGGAAGGGAAGAAGCAGCACAACCTCCTGAAACACTGGTGCAACTCCCCAGCTGGAGCGGTGGAGTGGCAAGACAGGATGGTAGATGCTTAATGGATGCTTCCTTCAGCCTGTCTCATCACACGGATGAGATTGGGCCATGTATGTTGGGTGGGCCTACAATAAACAGGGTGTTTAATAAAGAGTTGTGTTTATGTTGACATGTGTGGATGATTGATTGCATTATTATTGATAATAAAGGGCCATAGGTGTGGCACCTGGGAGGGTGGACCATACAGTCCCACTATGCTTACACTGGAGGTTTATCTATCCCACAGCTATTATCCATCCCAAAGGTATCCCTGCTCATTCCACAGGTATCCCTGCCCACCCCACTGCTATCTTAACCCATCCCACAAACATGCAAAGGCTTAAGCCAATTCTAAAAGTTTCCACCAAGACTTTATTAAAAAAAAAGAAATGAAGCAAGTGTGTGAAGCAAAGATAAACTTTATTGAACAACAAGCTGTAAAAAAAAAATGACCCAAGTCAAGTGTCCAAATAAAGTCCACAGGTAGCCAGCTACCCGGTCTCTGGCACTCTTCTTGGTCACTCGGAGGTGTGCCCTGTCTCAGGGGTGAAGGATCCAGGTGCTGTGGTGGTGGGTGGTGCTGGAGTGCCTGGCCTCGAGAGGACAACAGGGGACAGTGTGTTGAGAAAGGTCTCGGACAGCTGGCTCAGCCCCGTGATGCTGAGAGGTCCTTCCTCCATGCCATGGGGTGTCAGCCCCAGTACTGATGACAGATGTACTGAGGCTGGGCTTGGCTGTGGGGTGGAGGAAGGACTAGTGTAGTGGGGCTGTCTGCTCTGCAGCTGGGTGAGGACTGGCGTGGGTGGCATCATTGGCGTGGGTGGCATCATTGGCGTGGGTGGCATCGGTGGCATCAGTGAAACAGGTGGCAACGGTGTCGCCTGATGGCTCTGTGCCTGGACTGGGAAGGGCTGCTGCCTGTGCTGCTGAACCTCCTGGTAGCCATAGCCCTGGTAGGTGTGGGCCTGTGGGAAGCCTTGGAATGGGAGGGACATCACCTGGGATGGAGGAGCAGGCCTGGATTGGGTGGGAGCAGGTTCCTCTGGGTCTGGAGGGTTGTGAAGCAGCTTGGTGATCCCGTCCTTCACCTGCTGTTACTGTGGATCCGCCATTTCCTTGAGGGTCTGGTTGACATAGGTGAGGAAGGGCTTGCGGTTGGAGGAGTCGGAGTCGGTGTGGACCAGCTGAGAGAGGAGATCTATGCTGGGCCGGATGGTGTTTCTGATCTCCAGCAGGATATTGTGGCTCTGCCCCTCCAGCTGTCCGGCTCTCTGCCTTTCTACGGAGGCGGAGCTGGGTGGTGGTGGATGCGGCTAGGAGTGTGGTGGACTCGATGTCTCCTTCCTCCCACCGCACCAGGGAGTCCTCTACGCACTCCACCACGCTTACCACACCTGTCCATGGGTTCTCCGCCGTGGCACGCTCCACAGAAACCTGCCTGGAGACAGGGACTGACTCTCGGCCGGAAGAGGACTGGGTGGCAGCAGGCTGCCGGAGAGAGAGGGTAGTGAGTGGGGCTGCTGCTGCTCCTCGGTGGCGGACCTCACCCTCCAGGAAGCTGCACCTGGCCATGACGTAGGTCTCTCTGTCTGTCAGCTTCACAGTGGCCTGGCCAGATTTCTTGAGGTGCAGCTTCCCGTACCAGGTGTGCATGTGCTTCCACCAGCCGAGGAGCACCTCTGAAGTGTAACCCATACTCTCCGCCCTCTCTCTCCAAGCAGCCTGCTTCTCCTTGGTGTCCCTGTACAGCCGGTGTCCCTTCCTCCACAGATAGTCATTCTCTCTCAGCCACTCCAGCACCTCCTCCTCGTGTGCCTCCTCAATGGAGTATTGCCTCCTCTCCCGTTGTCGGATACGCCTCTTCCTCCCTTTGGCAGGACCAGATGGGCCCTCATCAGAGGGGCTCCCAGGTAGTAGGGGCTGCTCCTCCACACCACCAGCAGCAGCACCAGCAGAATCATCATCATCATCATCATCATCCTCACCAGCAGGATCATAATCATCACCATCCTCACCAGCAGGATCATAATCATCATCATCATCATCATCAGCAGCAGCAGCAGCAGGACCAGCAGGACCAGGATCAACAGCAATACAGTAAGCACCAACAGGGCCAGCAAGTCCAGGAGCACGAGGAGCAGGTCGAGCAGGACTAGCAGGACCAGGAGCAGCTTCAACAGAGTAAGCACCAGCAGAAGCCCCAGCACCAGCAGAAGCACCACCGCCAGGAGCAGCTTCAGCAGAAGCCTCAGCAGAAGCAGAGTCAGGGGCAGGGGGCGGGAGGTTGACCCTGTTCCTCTTGCCAGGGATGGTGGCAGGTTGCTGAGGCTTTCGCTTCCTCCGCATGGTTGTGGGGTTGCTGGCTGGCAGGGAGGCTGGCAGGGAGGCTGGCAGCCACCAAGGCTGGCAGGAAGCCTGGCAGGTAGGCAGGCAGGCACCAAGGCTGGCTGGAAGGCAGGCTGGCAGGACAGGCAAGGAACTCGAAGTGTCCAGCAACAGGTCTTTCCTCGGAATGCTGGCCACGTGCGAGCTGCTTCCCTTTATATCCGGGGGGCTTACGTAATACTTTCCCCTCGCATGCACAATTAACGGTCGGCATCCGTTCCGCTTCCGCTGTGCATCCGCTAGGCTTCCGCTGTGCATCCGCTTTATCCGCTAAGCTTCCGCTGTGCATCCGCTTCATTTGTTCGGCGTCCGCTCTGCATCCGCTATATCCATTCCGCGGCCGCTTCGCTGAGGCCCCCTGGAAGCCCTGCGGTTGTGCCATCCGCTCCCATCCGCTCCCATCCGCTGGGCTTCCGTTCCGCATCTGCTTTGCATCCGCCCTGCGTCCTCACCACGTCCGTGTTATCCGCTCCGGTTATGCAAATTTTTGCCCTTTTTGAGAGCGGATAATGACGGATGGAACATTTTGCTCGTCCGTTGTGTCTGTTTTGCATCAGTTGGCCAGTGTGACATGGGCTTTAAACAGTAACATAGTTTTCTATATTAAAACGAAGCAAATGTTCATCACATTAGCCTAAACAAAGTATGGCTCAGCAGAGGGATGAAAATTAAACTTAAATGCAGTCCCTCTATACCTGATTTCCAATTTCTTTGGCCCTTGAAGTGTAATATTGCACAATCATTAAACAGTCATACAGTTTAAGTTTTAGTGCAGGGTACAGAATCTCACATAAATACAATTTATTGTATTATATGCATATATTTTGCATACTGTATATTGTATATTGTAAATACAATTTCTCACTAAAGAAGATGCAAAATAACTTACCTAGGATCTGTGATCATCTTTGACAATTCCTCCTTGGAGGTATTAGAGGATATGATCACTGAAACTATAGATCCCCTTTGGCTGGGAATGGGGGGCTATAGAGTGGAATTTGAGGACTGACATTGGGAAGAAGAAAAAAGTGCAGAAGACAGGAATACCAAAATACTATATAATGGCTTAACCATGAATATTTTTGACTAAACAGTTAGCTTGGTTCACTCTACATACTTTCTATCCATAAATCATGTTTTGCAAAATACAGCAGTTAAGATATATGTTGCACAAAGTCAAAATCAAGCAAAGCACAATAAAGTAACATGTAAACCCACCCTTGGATTTTTCATGGGCCCAAGGCAGTAATACATGGAATACCTATGTTCCTTTTTAGTAACTCCATGAATGAAGAGAAGCTTTTCACATTTTTTTTTTTTTTCAGGACCATGTAAGAGTTTTTTTCGTTGTTGTTTAAAAGTAAATTAGTGGAATATTGCTGTTACCTAGCTGTGTGGGTGAAAGTGAACATCTGTCTTAGATTAAATGAAGCTTACAGTGTCAACTGGTTCTGCAGAATACAGAATTACTAAGGGGGGAATGATACTCCAGAGCAATGTATGCAAACTGGCTGAAAAAAATACCTGGAAGTCTTCAAAAATATACCAACATTGCATTAAATCTGTCATTCAAGCTAGTAGTTCATTTTTGCAGAAAGAGACTTTCATTTTGATTGTGATAAGGAGAAAACAAGAAAGTGCATACCTTTACATACAGATGATGACAAATCATGGATGTTTTCATTTCAGATTCTGTTTTTCCGCTTCACATAAACATATTCCTCTCTAAGCTAAAATAAAATCCCACTCCTTTGAAGAAAAGATTTATTACTATTTTTAATATGAAAAAATATTTTCTGAAGAACACTTGGGTGTTTTTTTTAAATTTTCTTAAACAGTTTTATATGACTATGCTCTTCATAACAGTGACTGTACGCAGAGCACAAGTGTTCAAAAATAACAATTTAAGGCCCTGTCACACTGCCCAACGGATGCAAAACGTTTGTAAAAAGGACACAGCGGACGAGAAAAATGTTCCATCCATTGTTATCCGCTCTCAAAAGGGACAAAAATTTGCATAACCAGAGCGGATAACACGGAAAGAAATGGACGGGGGGAGGACGCAGAGTGGATGGAAAGCAGATGCAGAGCAGAAGCCTAGCGGATGGAAGCGGATGGGAGCAGATGGCACATCCTCTAGGCTTCCGAGGGACCTCAGCAAAGCGGACGCAGAACGGATGAAGCGGATGCACAGCGGATGCACAGCGGATGAAGTGGATGCAGAGCGGAAACCTAGCAGATGCACAGCGGAAGCCTAGCGGATGCCTTGCGTTAATTGCGCATGCGGGGGGGTTTATTGCATCAGCCCCGCGGATATCAAGGGAAGCAGCTCCCAAGCAGGTCACCATTCAGAGGAAAGACCTGCTGCCAGATGCATTGAGTGCCTTGCCTGCCAGCCTTGCTGCCTGCCATCCTGCCAGCCTTGCTGCCTGCCATCCTGCCTGCCTTGCTGCCTGCCATCCTGCCAGCCTTGGTGCCTGCCTCCCTGCCAGCCTTGCTGCCTGTCAGCCTTGCTGCCTGCCTGCCTGCCAGCCAGCAACCCCACAACCATGGGGAAAAAGTGGAAGCCTCAGCCATCTGCTGCCAGCCCTGGCAAGAGGGACAGGGCCACCCTCCCGCCCCCTGGCCCTCACTCTGCTTCTGCTGGGGCTTCTGTAGCACGGGCTCGCTCTTCTGTGGCTGGGGCTTCTGCTGCTTCTTCTTCTGGAGGAGTTGATGCTGCTGCTTCTGGCGGTGGTGCTTCTGCTGGTGCTTACTCTGCTGATGCTGCTCCTGGCAGTGGTGCTTTTGCTGGTGCTTACTCTTCTGAGGCTGCTCCTGGCGGTGGTGCTTCTGCTGGTGCTTACTCTGCTGAAGCTGCTCCTCGTCCTGCTGGTCCTGCTCGTGCTCCTGGTCTTGCTCGTCCTGCTTGTCCTGCTGGTCCTGCTCGTGCTCCTGGTCCTGCTCGTGCTCCTGGTCCTCCTCATGTTGCTGGTGCTGCTGCTGCTGCTGATGATGATTATGATCCTGCTGGTTCTGCTGCTGCTGGTGGTGTGGAGGAGCAGCCCCTACAACGTGGAAGCCCCTCTGATGAGGGCCCATCTGGTCCTGCCAAAGGGAGGAAGAGGCATATGCGACAACAGGAGAGGAGGCAATACTCCATTGAGGAGAAACACGAGGATGAGGTGCTGGAGTGGCTGAGAGAGAATGACTATCTGTGGCGGAAGGGACACCAGCTCTACAGGGACACCAAAAGGAAGCAGGCTGCTTGGAGAGAGAAGGCGGAGAGTCTGGGCTACACATTGGATGTGCTCCTCGGCTGCTGGAAGCACATGCACACCTGGTACGGGAAGCTGCACCTCAAGAAATCTAGCCAGGCCACGGTTAAGCTGACGGACAGAGAGACCTGTGTCTTGGCCAGGTGCAGCTTCCTGGAGGGTGAGATCCGCCACCGAGGAGCAGCAGCAGCCCTTCTCATGCCCCTCTCTCTCCGGCAGCCTGCTGAGAGCCAGTCCTCTTCCGGCCGAGAGTCAGCTTCTGTCTCCAGGCAGGTTTCTGTGGAGCATGCCATGGTGGAGAACCCGCGGACAGGTGTTTTAACCGTGATGGAGCGCGTGGAGGACTCCCTGGCGCAGTGGGAGAAAGGAGACAGCACTTCCAACACAGCCCTACCCGCATCCACCCCCAGCTCCACTTCCACAGAAAGGCAGAGAACCAGACAGGAGGAGCAGAGCCACACTGTCCTGCTGTTGATCAGGGACACCATCCGGAGCAGCATAGATCTCCGCTCTCAGCTGGTCCACACTGACTCCTCATCCTCCAACCGCAAGCCCTTCCTCACCTATGTGAACCAGACCCTCACGGACATGGCGGAACCCCAGTACCAGGTGGTGAAGGACGGGATCACCGAGCTGCTTCTCAACCCTCCAGACCCAGAGGAACCTGCTCCCACCCAGTCCAGGTCTGCTCCTCCACCCCAGGTGATGTCCCTCCCATTCCAAGGCTTTCCACAGGCCCTCACCTACCAGGGCTATGGCTACCAGGAGGTCCAGCAGCACAGGCAGTAGCCCTACCCAGTCCAAGCACAGAGTCATCGGACGACACCGTTGCCACCGGTTCCACCGATGCCACCCACGCCAATGATGCCACCGACGACACCGATGCCACCCACGCCACAGATGCCACCAACGCCAATCCTCACCCAGCTGCAGACCAGACAGCGCCACTACACTGCTCCTTCCTCCACCCCACAGCCAAGCCCGGCCTCAGTACATCTGTCCTTGGTACTGGGGCTGACCCCCCATGGCATGGAGGAAGGAGCTCTCAACATTACGGGGCTGAGCCAGCTTTCCGAGAGCTTCCTCAACACACTGTCACCTGTTGTCCTCTCGGGGCCAGGCACCCCATTGGCGCTTCAGACCAGCACTCCAGAAGCAGCCACCTCCACAGCACCTGGACCCTTCACCCCTGAGACTGGGCACATCTCCAAGTGACCAAGAGGAGTGCCAGAGACTGGGTGGCTACCTGTAGTCTTTATTTGGACACTTCACTTCGGTCATTTTTCTTTTACAGCTTGTGATTAATAAAGTTTATCTTTGCTTCACACACTTGCTTCATTTATTTAAGTCAATAAAGTCTTGGTGGAATCTTTTAGAAATGGTTTAAGCATTTGCATGCTTGTGGGATGGGTTAAGATAGCAGTGGGATGGGCAGGGATACCTCTGGGATGGGTAATAGCTGTGGGATGGGCAGGGATACCTTTGGGATGGGTTAAGATACCTGTGGGATGGGTTAAAATAGCTGTGGGAAAGAGAAACCTCCAGTGCAAGCATAGTGGGACTGTATGGTCCAACCTCCCAGGTGCCACACCTATGGCCCTTCATTATCTATACTAATGTAAGCATTGATCTACACAATTGAACATAAACACAACTCTTTATTAAATGCCCTGTTCATTGTAGGCCCACCCAACATACATGGCCCAATCTCATCAGTGTGATGAGACAGGCTGAAGGAAACATCCATTAATCATCTACCATCCTGTCTTGGCTCTCCACTGCTCCAGCTGGGGAGTTGCACCAGTGTCTCTGGAGGTTCCGCTGCTTTTTCCCTTCACGTGAGGCTCTGTTGGGGCCTTGCACATCCTGAGTGTCTATCAGGTTTCGCCCTTGCCTCCAATTTTTTCTCCGTTTTACATCCTCTTTCCATCCGTTGGTGCAGTGTGACAGGGGCTTTAATGACAACTATCAAGCCCAGGTCTCCAACACAAACCCACTTGATAAAAAGAGTATTAATCAGCAGATTATATTCAACTACTGTTATTCTAATTTTAATCAAAATGGCAGATGGTAGCACCTCTCAGGCCCCTTGCTTGAAGGCAAGGCCACAGTGGAAATTCCCAAGCCTCAGAATGGGACGCCTTAAGGAGCCATAAGACTTTACAAAAGCAAATAAACAGGCATACTCGAGAGGTCCACACTGTATCACAGGGTGCCTCCTCTTCCAGTCCGTCAGTTTCTTCACACCCTCTTCCTCCCCTAGATCTCTCCCTTTCCTCCAGGTGCAGCTTGACTCCACAAGGACAACAGGTACAAGTGTCTGAAACACCGACCAGACAGGCTCCTCAAGCCACATTCATTCCAACAGCCGTTGGTCCTCGCCAGGGTGACAGTTTTCTTTGTGGAGGTCCCAAAAAGGATGAAAGCCTGGATGGAGCTGGCTATTCGCCAAGGGATTGCAGCGGGACTCCCACACGTTGTAATGTCCACACCTTACACTGTGGCTACCAACCAAGAGCCCCAACCACTGAGGTTACTGACCAGGTTGGAGCAACACCAGACCCAGGTACCATTACAGGGGAGACCCCCCTCCAAGGGCCGGAGGAGGAGGAGGAAGAGGAGGAAGTAGATCAAGCCTTTCAATTGGCCAAGTCTGAAGTGGGATCAATGCACGATAGCAAGCCCCTGTTAGAGGCAGACCCCTTAGAAGGGGAAATGTCTGAGAATGAAGGTCTTATTTCTGACCAGCCTGCTTTTACAGGCTTATTCCAGCCACAACCTTTTATATCTCTCTTGTTTTAAGGCCCGGTACCACTGCACTTACGGATGCAAAGAGGATGTAAAACGTTAAAAAAAGCTTGCCATCCATTGGAAAACGCTATGCATCCGTTGTGTACTCATTGCATACGTGTTTCATATGCTCTATCTGTCGAGCATCCATCCACTGAGATTTCATCTGCGCAAGAAGTTTTGAGCTGCACAAAACTTTGTGAACGGATGAACTTTCCGCCGCATACGATGTACATCTGCAACATATACAGGCAAGAAATGTTCTATGTCCGTTATCATCCGTTAAACATCCGCTGTATCCTCTCTGCATCCTCTGGCCATCCCCTCAACTCATATCCGCTGCAGTTGAAAATGGAAATAAGGGGGAAACAAAAGGTACATGGAACGTCTACACAGCGTTAGTAGCACGGAAATAGAAAGGATGTAAGCGTATGCATCTCGTATATAAAGGATTAAAAACAGACAAAACATTTGTATCTGGGATATATCTTGTATATTTAGGATGTCTGCAGTATGTCTAGAGTATGTAGAAGGACACCTAGCGGACAACCAATATTTCCTATAAAAAGGGGGAGAAAATCATCTGGATCTCAGTATGAGTCCAGCAGACATGGTGTACAGACCTCATCACCCTTGGTCTTGGTCTTCAACATCATCAATTGTTCTCCACCATGGATGATGACACAGTCCGTATGATAGCTGCGCTCATTCATCACCAGAACCAAAACCTGTTCAGACTGTTTCAAGTTTTATACAGAAGGAGAAGAAGGAGACGTCCAAGAGCTGTGTGGGTCTGAGGTTGGATTGTGAGAAGAATGGAGTTTGGACTGTGTGACCAGTTGATGGTGGAGCTGAGGAATGGAGACTCTCGTGCATTCCATCACTTCATGAGGATGCCACCAGCCGTGTTTGACGAACTTGTAGAGCGTCTGAGACCCAGGTTGACCAAGCCTAGCACCAACTTCCATCCCAACCTGGACCCTGGACTGAAGGTGGCACTGACTCTGCGACACCTGGCCTCTGGAACCACATAAAGAAACATGCAGTATGCAAGTAGGGTGCCACACAACAGCATCAGCAAAGTGGTCAGAGAAGTGGTGCAGGCCATCATCCAAGAATACATTGAGGAGCTCCTCAAGTGCACCACCACTGAACATGGCTGGAGAAAACTTGCAGAAGAGTGGTATCAGAGGTGGAACTTTCCCCACACCATTGGAGCCATAGATGGGAAGCACGTGACGCCTTCTCCCTCAGAAACTACCTCATGAAGCCCTACACTTCCAGATGCCTCACTTGTGAAGAGAGGACCCTCCACTGAAGAAGGATGGAAGAAAGTTGCAGAGCAGTGGTATCAGAGGTGGAACTTCCCACACACCGTTGGAGCCATAGATGGGAAACACGTGGCCTGCAAAGCTCCAGCCAACTCAGGGTCCACTTATTACAACTACAAGGGCTTCTTCAGTATCATCCTCTTTGCCATGGTTGCTGACTACAAGTTCATCTACATCAATGCTTCAGGCAACGGGTCAGCTTCAGATGCCCAGGTATACAACCCAAGTGACCTCAAGGATGGGTTGGAACGCAACCTGCTACCCCCTACCCAATGACACACAAGATGTGCCCTACTTCATCGTTGGTGATGACGTGTTCTCCCTCAGAACCTACCTCATGAAGCCATACACTTCAAGATACCTCACCCGTGAAGAGAGGATCTTCAACTACAGGCTGTCCAGGGCAAGATAGGTGGTGGAGAATGCCTTTGGCATCCTGGCCAACAGGTTCCAGGTACTTCTCACCACCATGCAGCATCACCCAGAGACTGTGAGGAGCATCGTGGAAGCTTGCTGCATCCTGCACAATCTCATGCGCACCCGCTACCCAGTGTTGCAGAACAGACTTGTGGACCGTCAACAAGGGAATGGGGACATGGAGCTTGGTGAATGGAGGCAAGGACGTAACCTGATAGACACTGTGGATGTACAAGACCCCAACAGAGCTTCATATGAAGGGAAGAAGCAGCGCAACCTTCTGAAACACTGGTGCAACTCCCCAGCTGGAGCAGTGGAGTGGCAAGACAGCATGATAGATGATTAATGGATGCTTCCTTGAGGCTGTTGCATAACACTGATGAAATTGTGCCATGTATGTTGAGTGGTCTTACAATGAATAGGACATTAATAAAGAGCTTTGTTTATTTTAAAATGTGTTGATCAATGAATAAATTGTTATTGATAATAAAGGTCCAGATGTGTGGCAGCTGGGATGGTGGACCATACCGTCCCACTATGCTTGCACTGGAGGTTTATCTATCCCACAACTATCCTTATCTATCCCACCAGCATGCAAAGGCTTAACCATTTGTTCAAAGTTTTCACTGACACTTTATTAAGTAAAAGAAAATGAACCGTGTGTGTGAAGCAAAGTTAACCTTTTTTAACTGTCTTAACTTTATGACTTTATGAAATCAGCAAAATGAACCAAGTAAACTGTTTTAAGTGTGTTAAGCAAAGATAACCTTTATTAATTTTCTTAGGTAAACTTTATGACTTTATTAAAAAGGCAAAATGAATAAAGTAAAGTTTCTTAAGCAAAGAAGTACAACTCAGTCTCTGACACTATTCTCAATCACTCTGAGTCATGTCCATGGTCTCAGCTGTTAAGCGGGCAGGGACTGTGGAGGTGGCTGTGGCTTGAGTGCTGGTCTGAGGCACCATTGGGGTGCTTGGCCCCGAGGGTACAACAGGGGATGGTGTGTTCAGGAAGCTGTCCGAGAGCTGACTCAGTCCTGTGAGGTTGAGAGTTCCCTCATCAAGGACTTGAGATGTCAGGCCCAATACTGATGATAGATTGTCCGTTGACGAGCGTGGCTGTGGGGTGGAGGAAGGAGGAGTATAGTGGGGCTGTCTGGTCTGCAGCTGGGTGAGGAGTGGAGTCTGTGGTGTGCAATGAACCTGGGCCTGGACTGGGAAGTTCTGCTTCTGCTGTGGGAAGTCCTGGTAGTCATAGCCTTATTAGGTGAGGGGCTGTTGAAAGCTGTGGAAGGGCTGTGACATCGCTTGGGGTGGAGGATCCAACCTGGACTGGGTAGGAGCAGCTTCAGCTGGGCCTTGAGGGTTGTGCAGAAGTGCTGTGATCTTCTGCTTCATCACCTGGTACTGGGCCTCAGGCAGCTCCCTGAGGGTCTGGCTCACGTAGGTGATGAAGGGCTTCCGGCCCGAGGATGGTATGTTGCTGTGGACCAGCTGAGAGAGAAATTCTGTGCTGGTCTTCATTGTGTCCCTGATCTCCAACAGCACACTGTGGTCCTGGCCCTCCACTCTGCCTCTCTGCCTGCATCCTGTGGAGCTGGGGGTGCGTGTGGCGGTGGGTTGGCCTCTGGTGGCTGCTGCTTCTTCCTCCCTTTGTGACAGCAGGGCGTCATCCCCCACAGGATCCTCCAAGTCTGCCGGCATGGGGGTGCAGCTGTCGGGGGGGTCTCTGCCGTGGGGCTCTCTGAAGACACCTGCCTGGATAGGGTAGCTGGCTCCTGGCTGGAAGAGGACTGGCTGTCTGTGAGTTGTCTGAGGGAGAGGGGTCTCAGAGGGGCTGCTCCTCAGTGGCGGATCTCACTCTCCAGGAAACTGCACTTGGCCATGACATACATCTCCCGGTCAGTGAACTTGACAGCGGCCTGCCCGGATTTCTTGAGGTGTGCATGTGCTTCCACCATCCAAGGAGTACTTCTGCAGTGTACCCCAGGTTCTCTGCCTTGTCTCTCCAAGCTGCCTGCTTCTTCTTGGTGTCCCGATACAGTCTGTGCCCCTTTCTCCAGAGATACTCGTTCTCCCTCAGCCATTCCAGCACCTCATCCTCATGCTCCTCGGAAACAGAGTACTGTTTCCTCTCTCCCTTCTGCTTCCCTTGCCTCTTCCTCCCTCTGGCAGGTCCTTCAGCAGCAGGGCCTTCAGGGGATTGAGCAGCAAGGCCTTCAGCAGCAGGGCTTAGAGGGCCTTGGGGCTGGTCCACCACAGCAGCAGCAGCAGCTTCAGAGTCAGTGTCAGGGCGTGGGATGCTGGTTCTGGCCTTCTTGCCAGGGCTGGAACGAGTAGGCACGGGCTTCCTCTTCTTGCCTGACTGACGAATCATGGTGTTCCTGCTAGATGTATGTGGCAGCACGTCTTTCCCCTGTATGCTGACTGCATGCGTGCTGCATCCTTTTATATCCATGGAGCTGACGCAATTCATACTCCCCACATGCGCAGTGAACACTTTGCATCGGATATATATCTATGCGGCATCCCCTTTGTTTCCTATAGGCATCCGTGATGCATCTGCTTCATCCGCTATGCATCCGCCCCTTCTGCTATGCGTCCGCTTCGCAATACTCCCCCAGTACCTCTTCGGAGGTGTCCGCTTCCATCCGCTTTCATCTGCTAGGCTTCCTATGAACATCCGTTTAACATCCCCACTACATACTACCCACGTGCATTCTTTTCCGTTCTTTTCCATTCTGTTTATGCAAATTTTCACCAGTTTTTGGAGCGGATGACAACGGATGAAGCCACCTCCGATATTTTTCTTGTCTGCTGTATCCTTTATGCATACATTTTGCATCTGTCTGCCAGTGGGACCGGGCCTTAAGGCAAAGAACATTGCAGGCTTAATCAAACCAAAACCATCTGACACACCTGACCCTTCGGGGGAGGGACCAGAGGACATGGTGTTCAACCGGTAGTTGAAGCAGAGGTAATTCCAGTTCCGCCCATAATTTCGGACCTAGTGCAGAAGCAGTGGGCTTCTGAAGTGATATACACCTCCCCAACTGGACACGATAGGAAACATTTCAACTTGGACTCTCATTTTGCAAAGTTTACTGGGTACCACCGAGCGAGACGAGCTTATAGTGGCTTCAGTGTCCCCCTATATTCCCAGTGAGACGTTGGAGGCCTTAAAGCTGGAGGAATAACAGGTCGAGCTAGCCCTACACAGAGCTCATCGGTCTGATACGTGGGCTATCAGATTAGCCATGGCCACCTCCTTCTTCACGTGGTCGTCTCTTAAATGGCTTCATCTTTCGAAACAACACGTTCCTTCTTCTAACATTAGGGCACACCAAGTTTTCATCAAACTTAAGGCAGCTGCTGAATTTCTGCCGATGCTACCTATCAAGCAGTCAAGTTTTCAGCAAAGGCCATTACTTCACATGTCACAGCAAGTCACTTGCTATGGTTAAGACACTGGCAAGCCGACTTCAGACACAAATCCAAGTTGGCCTCATTCCCCATTGCGGGAAAAAGATTGTTTGGCCCTTCCTTGGATCCACTACTAATTGAAACATGCAACAAGAAGAAAATTCTCCCTTTCCCTTTTTTGGAAGTCAGATTCTAGAAACCCACAGTTCTTTCGGAGGGGATCCTTTTTGATCTTTCTATCAGGGATCCTTCTCTTCCAGATACCAGAGCCCCCCAACAGTTAGACCAGGACAAGAACCAGATAGGTCCGTCTCAGTGGACAGAGATAGAAGGGATGGTCAATCCAAAAGATCCTATCGGGGAGCAGGTAGCAGGCCCTTCCGGGGACCAAGATAACTCCTGGGACCCAATTCCCATTGGCGGGCTCCTTAAGTTATTCTCTGACCAATGGGACTCCTACACCTCTGACGCCTGGGTCAGAGATATGGTTAGATTTGGCCTCGCGCTGGAGGTTAGATCCAATTTCCCAGATCCCTTCATGTCATATCCTCCTTCCAGAGACCCAGTCAAGCGTAATTTCATGGATTCCGCTGTCCACATATACTGGATATACAAGCCATCCCACCAGTAGCGACCAATCAACGAGGACAAAGTTTTTATTCACATCTTTTCGTTGTGCAAAAAAAAAAAAATCGGGGGGGTTGGAGAGCGATATTAGATTTGAAACGCCTCCACTGTTTCTTGGTATATAGCAAATTTAAAATGTATACCCTCTAATCAATATTACTGGGTATCAGGAAAGGGGACATGCTCACGCCCATAAATTGACACGGGTGTGCTTGCACATTGATATTTGGCCCTTCCATTATCAGTTTCTGAGATTCTGCTACAATAACCACCATTTTGAATTTGTGGACCTTCCATTTGGATTAGCCGCCATCCCCAGGACCTTCACCAAGGTCCTCGCGGTGATAGCGGCCCACCTCTGGAATATCCCGGTACGGCCCCAGCATTATCTTGATGATATTTTGATTTTATCTCCTTCCGCTTATCAGGCAGTCATAGATACTCAGAACACATTACTATCCCTACTAGAGCATGGTCTCTTGATAAATTGGAAGAAGAGTCAATTAACTCCATCAACTTGGATAATCCATTTAGGGGCGATCATTGTGGAAGACAAGGTTTATCTGTTACCAGATAGACTAAATAGCATTCAAAAATTGGTTTAGGAGATCAGGTTGCTTAAGAAGGTGTCCTTAATGGATCTATCAAAATTGTTGGGCAAAATGATCCTCATGTATTTCTATTTTCCTTCGGGCTGCCTTCACACTAGATCCCTCCAGTGGTTCCTGCCACCATACCAGCGATCCAGCCAAAACAACTCCAAACACAAACTCAGGGTTCCGCCCAAGGTTCTCATATCTCTCCTCTGGTGGTCCAAACCGATTATCAACAGAGGCTGTCTCGTCAAGGAGCCAGAAAGGCTCACCATCACCACAGATGCCAATCTGTTTGGATTGGGAGCTTACGTTCAGTTGCTCTCAACCCAAGGCAGATGGTCTGACATAGTACAGTCGTGCAGCATAAACTGGCTGGAATTTCGCACAATACACCTGGCCCTTCGCAACTTCTTCCCCCAGGTAACACAGTCAGCACATACTGATACTGACAGACAATGTAACAGTCAAAGCTCACATAAACAAGCAAGGGAGCACACAATTGAAGCAGCTAATGCGGGAAGTGGAGCGCCTTTGTCGCTGTGCAGAGAACAACATACTTTCCAGCAAGGCAGAACACATTTAAGGTCTGTCGAATGCACAGGCAGACTGGCTAAGCAGGGCTACCATAGATCAATTGGAGTGGGACTTCCACCCATCTCTGTTTCAAGAAGCGGCACGGACATTTGGTCAGCCAGTGGTGGACCTATTTGATTCCCCTAGACAAGAGAGCGGAATTACTTCTGGTCGCACCTTACTGGCCAGATGGCCATGGTTCGCAGACCTCCGCAGTCTCTCGGTAGCTCCCCCTGTAGAATTCCGTCAGACAGAATCTCATTAACTCAGGGGCCTCTTCAACATCTGGAGTCTCAATGGTTACAATTGACTGTCTGGAGGTTGAGCAGAGTGGTTTGAAGTGCGAAAAGCTCTCCAACAGAGTTATCGATACTATCCTAGCCACTAGACGCCCCTCAACAATTTGCATTTACAACGCCACATGGTCCACCTTCTGCAAAAGGGTGTAGTTAGTTTCAAATTGATCCTGCCTCTCCCTCTGTCGCTCAAACTCTAGAGTTTTTACAGGAGGGTCTTGATAAGGGGTTGTCACAATACGTTTAAAAAAGCAGGTGGCGTCCTTGTCATCAGTTCTCTTTCATATCATTCACACACAAGGTTTTTTCCTCGAGGAGCTTCTAATTATACGCCTTCTCGCAGTGCACTGTTATCCCATCTGGGACCTTATCAAGGTCCTTGTGGCTCTGACTAAGGGACCTTTTGAACCTTTGAAAACATCAAGTCTCCACTTCTGATGTACAATGTAGTTTCTCTTGTAGCGATCACTTCCGCTTGTCGTGTTTCGGAAATTTCAACCTTGTCCATCAGACAAGATCTCTGCTTTTTCATGCTGATCAAGTGGTTCTTCGCCCTGATCTCACATTTATGCCCAAGGTCAATTCGGCCTTTCATAGAGCACAAGAGCTTATTCTTCCAAATTTTTTCCCCAGTCCATCACAATGTATGGAAAGACAATGGCATAAGTTTGATGTGAGGCATGCATTGCGAATCTATATCAAGCGTACAGTGGTTTTTAGGAAATTGGAGGCTTTATTTGTGTCCTTTCAGCCCAATACTCAGGGTTACATAGATCTCACCATCTACGATAGGCCATTGGATATGGGCTGCAACAGCAAAAACATATCAGACTCAATCTCTGCAGCTCATTCAACAAGGACTGCAGCAACTTCGACAGCATGGGCCACACAGGCACCAATAACTTAAATCTGTCGGGCTGTGACTTGGGCTTCTCCATCGCCCTTCATTAGACATTATAGAATCGATGTGTTTGGCTTGGCTGAGGTTTCCTTTGGCAGAGGAGTTCGGCAACGGGTCCACAGGGACCAGGAGGAGATTCCAGACCAGACGTAGTCCTTCCCATAGGAGAGGCTTTGGTATATCCCACTACTGGATGCTCTGAACAGCTCATAGGAGAAAGGACGTTGGTACTTACCTAACACGCCCATTCTCTTTGAGCTGTGAAGAGCATCCAGCCCCACCCTTTTTTTTTCCTGTCTGATGGGGTCCTGTTTCAGCCAGTGAACCTTTTAGAACGTGAGGATGAGAGTGCTTATTTCTCTCGTCTTTGCCAAAACTGGAGAACATTGAGGAGGAGTCGTGGTGGAGGAGGAGTGTTCCACAAATCAAGCTCAACCTATGAATGCAGAGACTGAAGCACCTCCCACTACTGGATGCTCTTCACAGCTCAAAGAGAATGGGCGTGTCAGGTAAGTACCAACGCCCTTTTTTACAACTAGTCCTTGACTCGCAGCCATGTGCTTCGTGACTGTTCAAAGTCATAATGGTACTTATGACCCTTGCAACACCCCCATGTGGTCACATGATGAAAATGTTGATGCTTGGCAACTGGCGTGTTTTTATGGTAGCTGCTGTGTCCCTGAGACATGTGAGCCCCTTTTGCTACCATCTGGCAAGTGAAGGCAAAGAGGAAGCCAGATTTACTTAACTGTGTTACTAATTTCATAACTGCAGTGATTCATTTAGCAACTGGCAAAAAGGGTCATAAAATGGGGCAAAACTGACTTAACAACTTAGCAATGGAAATTTTGGGCTCAATTGTGGTCATAAGTTGAGGACTACTGTATTTGGTTGTGATGTGGCATATGTTACATTTGTAATTGTAGAGTTCAGGGTAGGAGGGTTTTGAATTGTTATTCACCACTAAACCCCACTGCCTTGTGTTGTGTGTGCCCTACATTTTTCTTCGCAAAGTTTTTGGGAAGTTTTTGCCTTTGTCTTCTTCCTAATGCTGGGGAGGAGGGGAGAGGATATGTGTGTGTGTGCGTGTGTGTGTGTGTGTGTGTGTGAGTGGGAGAGAGAGAGAGAGAGAGAGAGAGAGAGAGAGAGAGAGAGAGAGAGAGATTGAGATTGGTCCCAGATCAACAAGCTCACTTTGTGCTTAAGGCAGAGTTGGAACTTATGGTCTCCTGATTTCTTCCTTGTTGCCTTAACTACTACACAAAACAGGGTCTCTTTGCTTGAACTAGTCTCTATATTTTTCTCAGCAAGATTTTTGGGAAGTGATTTGTCTTTGTCTCCTTCCTACGATTGAGAGATACCAATACTGGTATAGGATCACCTCACTTTGTGTTTAAGGCTGGACTAAAACCAGTGGTAGGATTCACATTTTTTAATTACCTGTCTGTGGGCATGGCTTGGTGAGTGTGGCAAGGGAAGAATACTGTAAAATCTCCAGTCAGAGGTGGTATTTGCTAGTTCTCCAAACTACTCAAAAATTCCGCTACTGGTTCTCCAGAACTGTTC
The DNA here is from genome assembly GCA_015471245.1 of Laticauda colubrina. NCBI lineage: Eukaryota > Metazoa > Chordata > Lepidosauria > Squamata > Elapidae > Laticauda > Laticauda colubrina. Next base: position 472,217 of record BLBF01000018.1, on the reverse strand, counting down.
AGAACCTACTGAATACCACCTTTGACTAAAATTCAAGGTCTCTCAGTTTCTAGCCCGGTGCCTTAACCACTATACCAAATGGACTCTCTCTCCATGTATTCTTATAAAACTATTTGTGATAAAATAAGAAAAAGATTGTTTCTTATTGTCTTTTGCCAAAAGGTGTTTTGCAAAAAAAGAATCTAGCTGTGCTCAGAATCCATTGTTATTCTACTCATTCCTGAATATGTGATTACTTAGTTCATGGTGGCTGAGTAATCAACACAGGATATGTTACGTAGTTTTTTATGGGGTCAGTTCCAGTTTCTATAGCATTTTTCACAAACTTCCTTGAAAATTACTAGAGAATTAACTGTTTGCAAAATCGAAGAAGCTTATTCAGCTGCAATGCAGGGTAAGTGTGCAAGTGTTTTTGAGCATGTAAAGATAAGAACATTTTTGCATTAATGTTGCGTTTGTTGTGGAATTAAAACCTGACAGCCAAACTTCCATATCGGATGATGACAGTTCATGATCCTTTTTTAAAAGTTATCCCTTTTTTGTAAACTAATGAGCAAATCAGTCAAGAGATATTAAGGACTTTCAAGCTATTTATGTCAGAGAACATTTCTCTTTTTTCATTCACAAAGCTACAAATTGGCAAACTCATAAATCAGAGGAACAGCACTAGACACTGGTGCTAGCCAAATTAGAAACTGCATGATTCCACAGGGCAGAAAGAAAAATAATAATGAAAATAAACAGGATTGTGTTAAGTAAAATAAGGTCACATCAATAACCAAATGAAAACATAATAGCAAGCTAGATTGTCAAAGTGCATTTGAAATGGAGCATAAAAATGACATTGCTGCAAGATAAACATGGTCAAATGTAAAGTAATAATTTGTGCCTTATGGTCAAATGTGCAGTCTTTTGAAGAAATATAGTTGCAATTGTATTCATGGGTTTATCCCTAAAGGCCTATGCATTGCTACATTTGATATAGCAAATGAAGCTTACACAGTCTGCTGTTACTGGTTTTCTGAAGGAGCAGAGGGAGGATGCAATATGTATTAAATTGTTGCTTTATTACATCATAAAAGTGACAGGACTGTTGAAACAAATGAGTAAATGCAATAGAAAACAGTTATGGTCATGGCTTTTCTTCCAAATACAAAAATATATGTATGCGTTTGTATGTGTTTGAATTTACAGACTTCATCCTTTTTACAAATCATTGAAATCTGCTTCCAGATTATTGTGGCTTTCAAAGCAAGTTTCCAACTTTTTTATCTTTTGTTGAAACTTTTTTTTTTCATATCCTTCATTAGAAATGCAAATTCTTTGACTTGTGTGCATCACTTTTCCCTCCCACTGCAGCAAGTTTGGGGTATAAAATAGATGTACTCTTAAGAATAAATGAGTTTTCATGTCCTGCACCATCGCCATATTGGAAGCACCAAGTGCTTTCAATATTGGAAGAACAAGAGATTGGTTTTATGCCAAATTCCATAGAGCCCTATTTGAAGGAGATGGGAGTTTTAGAAATGTGAAATACAAACAAACAAACAAACAAATCTCAAGAATGATGCACCATAGAGGGGGATTTAAACACTTCATTTATAGAACCACAATGAGACAAAACATTCCAAAACCAGGCCATTTTTTTTATCTTTTATAAATATTTATTTTAACAAATATTTAGTGTACCATTGCTGGTTTTATTTTTAGATTTGTGCTATAAGGGAGATGACATAAAGAAATCAAACAAGGGGTCCTATTTAAATATTCATTTATTTCAATCAAATTATGTGTTTTTTGGAATTAGATTTTCATAAAACAGGACCCAGGTGGCTGAGAAAGTACAAAACTATTTCCTGAATACCCTCAATCCAATATCTAAAATTCTGGGAAGTTCTTGATATCAATTCAAGAGCCACAATGAGCTATAATGAATGAGCGAGAGGGGAGAGCTGTAATATGCTCTTCAAGTATTGGATCAGAAGGCTAAAGGCCGTGTCACACTGCCCAACGGATGCAAAACGGACACAACAGAAGAGAAAAATGTAACATTTGTTGTATCCGCGCTCAAAAGGGGCAAAAATTTGCATAATTGGAGCGGACAACACGGACGTGGGGAAGACGCAGGGCGGATGCGGAACGGAAGCACAGCGGATGGCGCATCCACCAGGCTTCTGGGGGGCCTCAGCGAAGCGGACGCGGAACGGAAAAAGCGGATGCAGAACAGACGCCAAACGGATGAAGCAGATGCGCAGCGGATGCACAGCGGAAGCCTAGTGGATGCATAGCGTTAATTGCGCATGCGGGGGGGATGCATTGCGCAAGCCCCCCGGATATAAAGGGAAGCAGCTCGCACGTCTATCATTCTGAGGAAAGACCTGCTGCTGGACACTTCAAGTTCCTTGCCTGCATGTCTGCCTGCAAGCCTTGCTGCCAGCCTGCCTCCAAACCTGTCTCCCAGCCTGCCTCCCAGCCTCCTGGGAAGCCTCCCTTCCAGCCTTGCTGGCAGCCTGCCTTCCAGCCTCCCTTCCAGCCTTGCTGGCAGCCTGCCTTCCAGCCTCCCTGCCAGCCTTGCTGCCAGCCTGCCTTCCAGCCTCCCTGCCAGCATTGCTGCCAGCCTGCCTACCAGCCTCCCTGCCAGCCAGTCTGTCTGCCAGCCTTGGTGCCTGCCTTTCTGCCAGCCTTCCTGCCAGGCTTCCTAACAGGCTTCCTGCCAGCCTTCCTGCCAGCCTTGGTGCCTGCAAGCCTTCCTGCCAGCCTCCCTGCCAGCCAGCAACCCCACAACCATGGGGAAGAAGCGAAAATCTCAGCAACCTGCTGCCATCCCTGGCAAGAGGGACAGGGCCACCCTCCCGCCCCATGTCCCTGACTCTGCTTCTGCTGGGGCTTCTGCTGCTCGGGCTCGCTCTTCTGTTGCTGGAGCTTCTGCTGGAGCTGCTCCTGGCAGTGGTGCTTCTGCTGCGTACTCTGCTGAAGCTGCTCCTGGTCCTGCTCGTTCTGCTCGTGCTCCTGGTCTTGCTGACCCTGCTGCTGGTGCTTACTCTGCTGCTGCTCATCCTGGTCTTGCTGCTGCTGCTGCTGCTGCTGCTGCTAATCCTGCTGCTGCTGCTGCTGCTGCTAATCCTGCTGCTGCTGCTGCTGCTTATGATCCTGCTGGTGATTATGCTGCTGCTGCTGCTGCTGATGATGATGATGATGATCCTGCTGGTGATGCTGCTGCTGATGATGATGCTGATGCTGTTGGTGTGGAGGAGCAGCCCATACAACCTCAAAGTCCCTCAGATGAGGGCCCATATGGCCCTGCCAGAGGGAGGAAGAGGCAGACGCGTGATAGGGAGAGGAGGCAATACTTCATTGAGGAGGAACACGAGGATGAGGTGCTGGAGTGGCTGAGAGAGAACGACTATCTGTGGCAGAAGGGACACCGGCTGTACAGGGACACCAAGCGGAAGCAGGCTGCTTGGAGAGAGGGCGGAGAGTCTGGGCTACACATCGGATGTGCTCCTCAGCTGGTGGAAGCACATGCACACCTGGTACAGGAAGCTGCACTGCAAAAAATCTGGCCAGGCCAGGGTTAAGCTGACGGACAGAGAGAACTACGTCATGGCCAAGTGCAGCTTCCTGGAGGGTGAGGTCCGCCACCGAGGAGCACCAGGAGCCCCTCTGTCTACCCTCTCTCTCCGGCAGCCTGCTGGGAGCCAGCCCTCTGGCAGCCGAGAGTCAGTCCCTGTCTCCATGCAGGTTTCTGTGGAGCGTGCCATGGCGGAGAACCTCCGGGCAGGTGTTGAAAGCGTGGTGGAGAGCGAGGAGGACTCCCTGGTGCAGTGGGAGAAAGGAGACATCGAGTCCACCGCTGCCGAAGCCGCATCCACCCACACCTCCGCCACCACAGTAAGGCAGAGAGCCGGACCGCAGGAGGGGCAGAGCCACAAGGTCCTGGTGGAGATCAGGGACACCATCCACACCAGCATAGGTCTCCTCTCTCAGCTGGTCCCCATCGAATCCTCCTCCTCCAACCGCAAGCCCTTCCTCAATTATGTGAACCAGACCCTCAAGGAGATGGCGGATCCCCAGTACCAGGTGGTGAAGGAGAGGATCACCATGCTGCTTAACAACCCTCCAGACCCAGAGGCACCTGCTCCCACCCAGTCCAGGTCTGCTCCTCCACCCCAGGTGATGTCCCTCCCATACCAAGGCTTCCCACACCCCCTCACCTACCAGGGCTACAGCTACCCCGAGGTCCAGCAGCACAGACAGCAGCCCTTACAGATGCAGGCACAGAGTCATCAGGCGACACTGCTGCCACCGGTTCCAATGATGCCACCGATGCCAACCTCGACAGTCCTCACCCCGCTGCAGAGCAGGCAGCCCCACTACACTGCTCCTTCTTCCACCCCACAGCCAAGCCCGGCCTCAGTACATCTGTCCTCAGTACTGGGGCTGACACCCCATGGCATGGAGGAAGGAACTCTCAGCATCGCGGGGCTGAGCCAGCTGTCCGACACCTTCCTCAACACACCGTCCCCTGTTGTCCTCTCGGGGCGAGGCACTCCAATAACACCTCAGACCAGCACTGCAGCAGCACCCACCTCCGCAGCACCTGCTCCCTAAAATCTTAGCCTGAGCACACACCTCCGAGTGACCAAGAGGAGTGCCAGAAGCTGCCTGCCTGGATATTTGTGGACTTTATTTGTACACTTGACTTGGGTCATGTTTATTTTACAGCTTGTTGTTCAATAAAGTTTATCTTTGTTTCACACACTTGCTTCATTAATTTTTTTCTTTAAAGTCCGGGTGGAAACTTTTAGAAATGGTTTAGCCTTTGCATGCTTGTGGGATGGGTTAAGATAGCAGTGGGATGGGAAGGGATACCTGTGGGATGGGAAGGGATACCTGTGGGATGGGTTAAGATAGCTGTGGGATGGGAAGGGATACCTGTGGGATGGGTTAAGATAGCTGTGGGATGGGAAGGGATACCTGTGGGATGGGCAGGGATACCTGTGGGATGGGTTAAGATAGCTGTGGGATGGGTAATAGCTGTGGGATAGATAAACCTCCAGTGCAAGCATAGTGGGACTGTATGGTCCACCCTCCCAAGTGCCACCCCTATGGCCCTTTATTATCAATAATAATGTAATAATTATCCACAAATGTCAACATAAACACAACTCTTTATTAAACGCCCTGTTCATTGTAGGCCAACCCAACATACATGGCCCAATCTCATCCGTGTGATGAGACAGTCTGAAGGAAGCATCCATTAAGCATCTATCATCCTGTCTTGCCACTCCACCGCTCCAGCTGGGGAGTTGCACTAGTGTTTCAGGAGGTTGCGCTACTTCTTCGCCTCACGTGAGGCTCTGTTGGGGCCTTGCACATCCTCAGTGTCGATCAGGTTTTGCCCTTGCCTCCATTCCCCAGGCTCCATGTCCCCATTGCCTTGCTGGAGGTCCACGAGCCTGTTCTGCAAGACTGGGTAGCGGGTGCGCATGAGATTGTGCAGGATGCAGCAAGCTTCCACGATCCTCCTCATGGTCTGTGGGCAATGCTGCATGTTGGTGAGAAGTACCTGGAACCTGTTAGCCAGGATGCCAAAGGCGTTCTCCACCACCCGCCTTGTCCTGGACAGCCTGTAGTTGAAGATCCTCTCTTCACGGGTGAGGCATCTGGAGGTGTAGGACTTCATGAGGAAGGTTGTGAGGGAGAAGGCGTCATCCCCCACGATGAAGTAGGGCACATCTTGCGTGTCATTGGGCAGCGGGTCTGGATCTGGGAAGCCCACCATGAGAAATTTTAAACCAGTTAGTCATAACCAGTAGCTGTAAAATTGGTACAAAGATTTGTAGATAATTAGCTAAGAGAATGATAAGACCATATGGCCAGGCATTATGTGGTGCTTTTTTGTGGGGGATAAAAAATGACAGAGAAGGCTTTTCCCCCCTAATTAATTTGTGTTATCTTTTGATTTATGCAATGTGTTCCATACTAAACTGAAATGTAATTTGTAAATTAATGTAAATATATCAACAGTGTTGGATTATGTTTGTCAGTGTTTTTTATTTTGCCAGATGGAAAAGCTAGTGGGAGACTATTCTTTATCTAACTGCAGGCAGCAGAAGACCTACTTGCATTCCATTTTAGTATGTTTTGGCATTGTGCTTTTATTTTCTGTTTTTTGCAGTGACCTTAATTGATTTATAGAGACAACAGTTTCAGAAATTAATATTCATATGAGAAAGTCTAAAGTGCTTTCAATGAATGGATACTATGCCCAGGATAATATGTCATCCATGAAAAATTGTATACACATTAATGAAATAAATATATAGTTTTTTTTCGAAAAAACAGTATTCTAGAAAGAAAACTATATTTAAAGAATCTGCTCTATCTTTTTATCCTTGCATGAAGGTGGGGGGGAAGGTTTAGTTAACTAGGAAATGAGGCATTACATTCAGTTTAAATATCTCTCTGTCTCTGTCTGTCTGTCTCTCTCTCACCTTTTTTATATTGTATATAGTTTCAGAAAGTTTGTTTTTAATTTTTGTTAATGTTTGTCAAATCCAATTCTGAATATATTTTTTATTCTACTATAGAACTTCTTGCTATAATAGTTTAAGTGATAGGAAAGTACTTTTCTGGAGCAATTAAAACGTTACACATACTGATTGTATATACATTTCTACAAGTTTAATTAGGGAAAAATGAATTAATAATTCTGTATGTGTATATATAGTCAGTATATTAATATCTATTTATTAATCCCCTCTCTTAGAGAATATTATCCAAAGAGAGAACTTATTACTAGTGTAAATTATATTTTTGGATAAGGTATTTTTCTTTCTTATTTAATGGTGATGAACTTTCAGGCTAAATGACTCCAGGTTAGTTTTCTGATATTCTGATGACCAGCATCTTCAGAAGTGAAGTGACTCTCTGAGTAATATAATTCTCAGCTGTTCTGTTCTGGCTCTTTCGTTTGAACTAATTGGATCGTTTTGTGGCAGTCAGTGAAAGATGGTTGGTCCTGATTGGCAAACACATTAAATTATTCATGTTAATATGATAATCATATTAATATTAATTATAATATTACATAACACTGCATAGAGAAGCCATCGAGATTCATCAACTTTCTAACAGCTTTAACAAGGAAGAGAGACTGAAGGTTAAGAAAACCTAAATCCTGGCTTTATGCTAATAACAAACAGACTTTAATTAATCACCAGGAAAGGTGGCCTGGCTTGGAGAAACATTTAGCAACCATCTATTTCAAAAGCAAGCTAATCAGGAAATAGCTTATTTTTAAATTGGGACTAAATATCTTTCTCTGACTCCCATCTCATGATACAATCTAGTGAGATCAAACAATAGTCGGAACAACAGAGAATTAAGCTACTGAGTGATTCATGTCACCTCTGAAGAAGCAGTCCAAACAGTCACTATCATTTAATTGACTCTGGCCATGAAAGTCTACAACCATGATGTTATTGTTCTTCCTATTTAGAAAGTTGTAGATAACAACTTGATGAGGATAACAAAAATGCTGACTGCAGAAAAATTCTAAGAGTATCTCGATGAATTGTTTTCTACTAAATGTTTTTAGGATTCAGATATCTCTAAATTACTTTCCAGTATATGTGTTTAACATTAATATTTTCTCTTCAAAAAGCCTAATTATATGAAATGTAACTCATTAGCATTTAATAAAGCAGTAGCTTTATTTCTTGAGAGAAAATTGCAAATCATAAACCACCTAGTCTTATGCTAATCAGTAACCAAAATAAAGAAATAAGGAATGTATAAAGTTTATGTAGATTCAATCTACATGTTGTTTTTGGATCTGGGATCTGCTGATTGCTTTGATGCCATAAACCTGTCCAGATATTAGTTTTTCCCCAGGAATCCACACTGTGTTAAAAAAGATTGCGGCCCTCATATACTCTTTTTATACTCCAGCAGCACTACCCACTTTTCACAGAATCACAGAGTTGGAAGGGTCATCTTATCTAACCTCATGCTAAGCACAGAATCACTAAATATGACTCTTTAGCCTCTGTTTGACTTCTTCCATTGAAGGTGAACTCAATACCTTTATGTGGCATCCACTGCTTGACAGCACTTATAGTCAGGATGTTCCTCCTAATGTCTAACCTGAACTTTCTTCCTTGTAATACTACAATAAACTCTGATTCTGTAGTCTGAAGCAATAAAGAATAAGTCCTCTCCATCTTCTGCATGACAGCCCACCAGATGTTTGAACACTTTGTCTTTTGGCTAACTCTTCTGCAGGCGAAGAATGTTGAGATCCTTTAATTGTTCTTCAAAGGGGTTGATTATCTAGACTTCAGATCATCTTGATAGCATTTCTCTAATTTTACTCCCATGTGGCACTGTTTTCTTTGATCTAGGCTGACACAACCTAGATACAGGATTTCAAGTTCATTCTGATCAGGGCAGAGGAGCAATAACTCCCTATGCTTTTTCTCTTTTCCATTGTATTAGACATGGTTAATGGTGAAAATATTTCTAACTTGTCTTTGATGCTAATGGCAACAAGGAAAAAGTAATCTTTACTGAGTCCATGTAGGAAGGGAAACATTTCACTTATGCCAGAAGTCTCCAAACTTGGCAATTTTAAGACTTGTTGACTTCAGCAGAGCTGGTTGGAGAATTCTGGGAGTTGAAGTCCACAAGTGTTAAAGTTGCCAAGTTTCGCTTAAGTCATTCTAGCATTTTGAAATTGAGCAGGCAGGAATCAGTTAACTTCAGATCTCTTTCCTTAGTTTCCCATTCCTGCTGTTTGTGTTTTTCTTTTGAAATGAAGAAGGACTAGTCCTTCTCCATCTCAGAAAAAGGGTCAGATATGCATGCATTTATGCCATCCATTCACTAGGGCTATATGTGTTTCTCAAGTCAGAAGGGAATAACTGCCTCCCCTATCATTATATATTTCGAGTCAGAATTTCAGATAAAATGGAACTCTTTCAATAATTGTATTTAAGTTAATTATCAAAGACTACCATAGAATTCAGTCAGTTTTTTGTGAGTATGGGATAGTAGGCATCAGTATTTTTTAGGCACAAAATGAAATAAATATGAGCTAAAATAGCCTTCAGGCATAATTTTATCACACCTGTCAGTTCCAGGACAGGACAGTCCATACTTTTCCAGTGAAGATTCTCTTAGATGAGCAAATCAGAGCTGGGAGAAATGGAATTGAAATATAGAAAGCAGACTGTGTTGCTCTGCTGAACTGGCAAAGATAAGAATCAAGATTCTGAACTGATGTTAGGTCTGGTTGATCCAAAAGTTTCCCTTTGCTGGCAAATTGCAAACATTGATGTTGCTCAGTTACTTGTTTTTATGACTGAAGCAGACTTTGTATTCTAAGATGACACCAGTTCAACTGATATCAATCTCTAATAGAAGTTAACAGAAGAGAAATTCCCAGAAGATAGGCTCCAGCATGAGTTTGAAAACTCATGGTCCCGGTGACAGACCCAAATTTGATCTCTCATTGAGCAGAAGTCTCCAAATTCAGACCCTTAATTGTCCCTTGAGACAAATACCTACATAAAATCATCAGTTAAATCTCCGTGTCACTGAAATTTCTTATCTGAATTTCTCTGCTTCTTGTTTTCTGTTTTCTACTTTAATTACTTTATTTCCATCAGTTTCCTGCAGCAATAAAAATAAATACATCTATACATTTAAAAATATTTTCAGTACACTACTTTTGGATAGAACACACTTTCTGATTCCTATCCAAAATCTATGTCTACCAGGCAACTATGACTGATAGGGTCTGAAGAGAGAACTTAGCCTAAAGTTTCATTTATTTTATTTAAATTATTTGTCTGGCCATTCACCTCTTTCATGAAAAAGATTTGAATCCCCACTCTTTTATGACTGTATATAAAAAGTGTGGCTTTAGCTTAACCATACATTTCATTTTATTAATGACATTATAAAAGCATCATTTATTTATTTGGAAAATTTATATTGCTGCTCAGGGCAACTCAAGACAGTGTTTTGTTGCCCTGAACGAGTAGATGGCAATATAAATTTGAAAGGGCATGATTGGTGCACGACCTGCAGTTGTGCAAACTCCTTGCCATGACTACCACTGCTCTTTGAGCAGGAGTCAGGAGTACAGGAGAACTTTCAAATTATGCACTTGGTCTGTTTCAGGCAGTGTCACCCTTTCCAAGACCCTTTCCAAAGGTGGCAATTCTCCATGGATGAAAGAACCCCAAGACCAATGCCACTCAGTTTGGCAAGAATTCAGTTTCAACTCGTTGCTCCCCATCTAGCCCCGAACAGCCTCCAGATACTGTGAGAGGGAGATCATGGCATTGCTTAACACACCACGAGCTGGGATATACAGCTGAGTATCATCAGCATATTGATAATACCTTAGTCCATGAGGTACATGGTTTCATGTAGATGTTGGAGCAGAGAGAGCTCTGAATCCTGACTGGTAGAGGTCTAGAGAATCCATTTCATCCAGAAACTTCTGGAACTGCTGAGCAACCACCTTCCCCAAAAGGGAAGATTGGAGACAGGTCAAAAATTATTCAGCAGGATGGAATCCAATGATGGCTACTGGAGAAGAGGGCAGATCACAGCTTCCTTAAAGTGCTGGGACATTACACCCTCCTGTAAGGAAGCATTAATCACTGTCAGAATCTACCTGCATAGTTTTCACAAGCCAGGAGAGACATGGGTCTAAAACACAGGTGCATACTTAATACTTCCCAGAATCCCATACACTACTTCAGGAGCAACAGGGTCAAACTGTTCTCAGATAATTTGGCCAGAACCTGACCCAGGGAACTAACTAAACCAGCAACCACACCAGCATCAACTGGGAAAGAAATTGGGCAATTTAGTCTTCCAGAAAATCTTCAAATTTCTCAGTGCATCCTTTCAGGTGAATCTCAATATTCTCCTTCCCCAAAAGTAGTTAGTGGGGAGAAGTATTTACACTTTGCCACATAGATCGCCACAAGGTCGGCTTAATAGCAGCTCTTACCTGTGTTCGATGGAGTTCATCCCTTGTCTTCCACCAGCGCAATCAAGATGTCATTAATTACACTCGTGGAGTTCGGTCTATTTCACTTCCTATTTTTAAGGAAAATTATTGCATATTCCCCTAAGACCTTCTAAAGGCTTTTGAAACTGGGCATGAAGTCTATTTTTGCTTTTCCTTCCTTTCTTCCTTCCTTCCTCTCTCTCCTCCCCCTCCCTTCTTAAAATGAAAATTCGACAAATCTTTCAGGACCAGCCTATGGTCACAAGCCACGATCATCAATTGGAATAAATTATTAACCAATCCATTATCCTCCACTGAGAGACAAATAACCTACTCTCTAAGAAACAATTTGGCTTCAGAAAAACTATCCTGTAATCTGCAAATCTTACACTGCAAAAACATATGGACTACACAACTCGATCTGGGCAAAACAATAGACGCAATCTACATAGACTTCTGTAAAGCCTTTGATTCAGTATACACAACAAACTACTCCTGAAACGAAAATCTTATGGTATCTCTGGACCTGCATAACTGGAGGTTATCTCCTGTATAACTGGATAGAAGCATTCCTGTCAAACAGACAACAAATGGTCAAAATTGGAAGTGTCCTATCAAATTCTCTACCTGTCAACAGTGGTGTCCTCCAAGGAAGTGTTCTAGGACCTACTCTCTTCATACTCTACATACTGTATATACTCGCATATAAGCCAATCTCGCATATAAGCCGACCCTTTAAAAACTGCCCCAAAATGAGGATTTTTGAAAAAACTTGCATATAAGCCGACCCCCAAATACCATGGTGAACACTTTTTTTTTTTTTCACAAATTTGGGAGTCGGCTTATATGCGAATAAATCTGGCTGCCCGACTTCGCGCAATGAGAGCCAAGACTCTCATTGCCTTCGCGGGCAGCGGCTTCGCGCAATGAGAGCCAAGACTCATCACCTTCGTGGGCAGTGGCTTCGCGCAATGAGAGCTAAGACTCTCATCGCCTTCGTGGGCAGCGGCTTCGTGCAATGAGAGTCTTGGCTCTCATCGCGCGAAGCCGCTGCCCGGCGAAGGCGATGAGAGCCAAGACTCTCATCGCGCAAAGCCGCTGCCCGTGAAGGCGATGAGAGTCTTGGCTCTCATCGCACGAAGTTGGGCAGCCAGATTTATTCACGTATCAGCCTACCCCCAAATTTGGGGGGAAAAAAAGCGTTCTAAAGTCGGCTTATATGCGAGTATATACGGTAAATGGCCTCTGATCATATTAAGAGCAACTGCGTTCTGTTCACTGATGATGTAAAGCTATTCAACAACACAGAAAATACTGGTACTCTTCAAAAAGACCTCGATTATGTATCAGAATGGTCAAACAAATGACAACTTAAAATCTCAACAGATAAATGCTCTGTCTTACATGTTGGGGAAAAAAATCAGAAAATAAAATACAAGCTGAATAGTCAAGACTTTGTTGATGATCCAAACTCTGTCAAGGACCTTGGAGTACTCATCTCTAATGATCTAAGTGCTAGAATCCACTGTAACATAGCCAAAAAGGCATTAAGAGTTGTTAACCTAATCCTACATGGCTTTTTCTCTGGTAATATCACACTACTAACTGGAACATATAAAACATTTGCGAGACCAATACTTGAATACAGCTCATCAGTCTGGAACCCACATTACGTATCTGATATTAACACAGTTGAGAAAGTCCAGAAATATTTCACAAGAAGAGTTCTCCAGTCCCCTACTCATTGCACAATACCTTATGCCACCAGACTCAAAATTCTAGACCTAGAAAACCTAGAAATACGTTGCCTTTGGTCCAATCTAAGTATAGTATATAAAATCATACATTGCAATGACTTACCTGGCAATGAATACTTCAGCTTCAACCATAACAACTCAACAGCAAACAATAGATAAACACTCAAGGTTAATCACATCAAACTTGATTGCAGGAAATGCGACTTCAGCAACAGAAGTGTCTGGAATACTCTGCCTAACTCTGTGGTTTCTTCCCCAAACACCAAAAACTTTAACCTTAGACTGTCTACTATTGACCTCACCCCTTTTCTAAGAGGTCTGTAGGGGGCATGCATAAGTGCACCAATGTGCCTACAGTCCCTGTCCTATTGTTTCTTGTATTTTTCTTATATGTATCCATTTCATGTATTCATAACTATGTTCATACTTATACCTACTATCTTGTAAGCAATTGACAAATCAAATCAAATAAATATAATAATATGAAAATGAAAATGAAAATATAAATAATCCAGAAGTGAATTAATATAATTGATTAATATAAAAATATGTTAACAAAGTTAATTTTTGTATGTGTAGGATGAATGCTGAATAAATATATTGTTAACATAACCATAATGTAAACCATAAATTATCGCTGTCTAAAGTGAAAACTGCCTATTAATTTTTTAAAATAAGAACTATAGTCAAATATCACGTATCATTATTTCTTTGGTTCATCCTAGTTTGATGGATAAATTTGAAGTTTGAAATATTTCAGAAAGGATTATAATTTTCCAATCTCATGTTTTTAGAAAAATCAACATGAGTTAGATATAAATCATCTATGAAACATAATCCACAACTGAGGTTAAAAAGTGCTGAGAGAGAACTGCTGCCCTCAAAGTACATTCTAACTTTAGTTTTTAAAGTTGTCATTCCGAAAGAGAATTTGATATTTTTGCTAAATGGAAGATAGCTGACTTACAACTCAGCTATATTGCTGTTATGTTCATTTGATTGTTCCCCACCTATCAGATTTCATGGATAATGATGTTCAAAGTCTTTTGAGTCAAGAGTTGTAATAGAAATTTGGATCTCATTTTGGAAACCCCATCACAAAGTGTTTTCCTGGTCCTCTTTCAAGAGCTTATTTGAAAGTACAGCTTTCAATTTCTTTGTGCCTAGTAATCACACAATCACTTTGAATGTACAACAGTGGTAGAAAAGAACTCTTCTTATGTAATTCTCAGTATATTTTAGAGTGCAGTATGACAGATCTTGTGAATAGAAAAAAAATGCTCATACAGACTTTAAATTCCATGCATTTCTAATAAAATGTCAATTACTGTATCTTGTCAGAATTTGTTGCCTGATCACATATGTTTCAGAAATCTCATTTTGTTTGGAGGTGACCTCAAATTACTATTGTCAGGCAATTGTTGGGGTTCACAGAGTGACCCAGGCACACCAGTTGTGAAGATTGATTAAAGTCAACCAAGTCGATTAAAAGCATTGTCAAACACTTACAAAAGGTGTGAGTGTTAGGATGAGTTCCCAGAGCAGCTGATGTTTGTTTCATTAATGCAGTAATGAGATGGATAACCAATAGGAACTTTGGAAGAATGGCAGGATAGCAAGAGCTCCCAAATGTGAAAGGCAACTTCTGTAGTCCAGGCTTTACCAACTTTCTCTTAAATCAAGTTAAAAGGTAAAATAAAGGAGTCCCTGAAAATTTTACTCTGCTAGTCATTGCTGACTATGCTCATCTCCATTTCAAAGCCATAGAGCCAACACTGTCCAAAGACATTTCCGCAGTCTTGTGGTCAGCATATATTCACACAGTATTGAATTTGAGTATTGAAATTATATCTATTTATCTATGCGCATACAGTAACGGGAGCTCACCCTTTTGTGTGGCATTCAGGTCTCGAACCTGGGTTGCTTTCTAGTCAACAATCCCAGCGTCTTAACTGCTCAGCCATGGCACCGCTTAACACTTCTTTTTCCCAACAGTTAGTATGGCAAATAGACTTTGAGAAAAGTCCAGCTCATTCACTTATCAGAAACACTGCAGCTATGACCTCCTTGTCTCCCCACATCCAAATTTACACAACTTTTTAGTTAAGGGAGAGGGAATAATCTGGATTTGCCAAAGAGAGATATTTTTAAAGTATTAATTCCCCCAAAAAGAGACTATGTATATAGATATGTGTGTGTGTGTGTGTTTTAAGTTTTCGCGGGTACTTACATGTATGCTGTTCAGCTTCCTTCGGGTATTATCCCATGTCATTCTAGTGCTTTTAAAGTTGTAGCAACGTTTCAGTAGAATCTAATCTGCCCTCATCAGGCTTCTGTATTGAGTTTGTATCAATCTCAATACAGAAGCCTGATGATGGCAGATGAGATTCTGCTGAACGTTGCTACAACTTTAAAAGCACTACAATGACGTGGGATAATATCCGAAGGAAGCTGAACAGCATATATATGTAGATAGATAGATAGATAGATAGATAGATAGAGAGATAGAGAGATAGATAGATAGATAGATAGATAGATAGATAGATAGATAGATAGATAGATAGATAGATAGATAGATATAGATATAGATATAGATATAGATATAGATATAGATATAGA